>CM040428.1:9620590-10082270 GCA_022702705.1 Papilionanthe hookeriana x Papilionanthe teres
TGCGGAATTACCAAATGGTTCGGTGAAGAAGTTCTCGGAACTAGAAAACCTTTTCATCGAGCGATTCGCCGGAGCTCGGCACCACATCACTATAGGTGATTTAGTGGTAGAGAAGCGAAGCGAAACGAAACTTTGGTGGATTACATACTTCGATGGAGAAATCTGAGTATAAAGTGTGAACCACAATTACAAGAACAACATGCAGTCGGCATCTTACTTAAAAGCATTCATGGCCCGATAACACTTCTCCTCAAGGGATTTACTATTAAGACTTTCGAGAAGTTGTTAAGCAAGGCCGGGAGCTTGCAAGAGGAGGCGAAGCAATTAAGTTTCGCCGACAAGACGAGACAAGCAAAAGCTCAGTAAAGACTTTTGAAAAGAAATCCGGGATCGTTGCGGCGGTCGACGAAGGCAAGCAACCGATACAAATATCGTCCGAACGGCCACAACAACCTCGACGGAATTATCAATAACCTCGACCCGGCTATCGGTCATCTCAACGGTATGAACAACCTCCTCGTCCGCAACGTACATTAAGGGAGCTTCGAGCAGGGAATATCCATTCAAGAATGAAGCGAGTGCCAAAAATGTTCCATAGTCCGATGAAGACTCCGGATTTCCAGTTGCCAGAGCCTAAGAGACCAGAAGAAGTCAACAAGAAAGGTGATCCCAACTTTTGCCCTTACCACCGGATGCTTGGACACAAGATAGAGGATTGTATTACCTTCAAAAGTTGGCTCAACGACAACCTTCGGAAAGGGAATATAACAATCCCAAAGGAGTACATGAAGGAACCCCGGAAAGGAGGTTCGATCAATGTTGTCTCGACCGATCTCATTGTTCCGATAGATCCCTATGCGGCCGACGATGGATGGACTACAGCTTGGACAAGGTCTTCAAAAAAGATTTTAGATAACATCCAAACCGCCTCGGTGCGAGCTTCAATTCAAAGTTCGAAACCTGTCAAGTCGGCACTATCACTTGCAATAGAAGAACCACCTCAACAAGAGACGATTGAAGAGAAGAAGAAAATCGACGAAGAAGAGAGGACCGAGGTTCCTAAGGCTAGATTAGGGGCTGCTTATCCTAGGATAGTTGTTTCTGATTCGAGGGAGAAATCCCTCGAACCTATGACTCTGTATGATTATTTGCTCACTCCGGTGGGATCTTATAATGATAAGGGTGATGGCGTTGGCTACGTTTTGATCGTTTCTAACGATTACGTAACCGGCGACAATCCGGACATCGATTTCGATACCAATGACAATTCTCGAATCATACACAATCTCGACGATCGCAATGACGAAGAAGACATCCATCAAGGAGGCTACGAGAGTTCAACAAGTAACGAATCTATTTGCGAGTTTCGAGGAGCTCCAGTCACAATAGAATTAGAGCCTTCAGACTTTGAAGTTAATCCGGAAGAACCTGTCATTCGGATTCAGGAAGAAACACCAGCAAACTCAACACTAGATTCAGAAGAAATTACAGAAGTTAACTTAAGAAGTGGAAGAGTTCTACCTCCGAGAATGGGTCCAAAGGACAAAGGGAAGCAGGTGGTTGCTCAAGAAGAACCAACCCCGGCAGAAGAAATACCCATTCGAGAAGAAGCCGAGACACATGAAAATAAAGTGGACTACAACGTGCTAGCCCATCTTAGGAAACTACCGGCCAAACTGAGCATCTACGACGCTCTCATCTTATCAAAGGAGATAAGAGAAGCTCTGATCAAGGCCTTACTTGATCCAGAAATTTCCTTAGATGATGTTTGCTCGTTAAAGGAATAGCGAGGTGTTACCTTCACGGACAATGACCTACTACTTGGGACAACAGACCACAACCGACCGTTGTACATTTCAGTTACAATTGGGAAGTTTACACTCTCCAGAGTATTGGTGGATCCAGGAGCATCAATCAATATAATGAGTCTTCGAACACTAGCATACTTGGAAATTGATGCTCGCGAACTCGAAGCCGACAAAATGTTATTAAGAGGATTCAACCAGAAAGGAGAAAGAGCCCTCGGATCAATAACACTACTAATGAAGACCGGTGACTTAGCAAAGACAACCGCAAAATTTCACATAATTGATTCGAAACGTCGTTCAACGCTCTACTGGGCCGACCATGGATACATGAAAACCGGATGGTACCATCATCTTTGCATCAGTGCATCAAATACTACGATGGAGGGGAACAGTGCATCAAAGGTGACTTACAACCATTCTCCGTACATGAGATTGGAATCCACGAAGATGCAGCTTATTATGCACCACCGAAGAAAACGATCTTCTCCAGAGATACCATAACAAATGAAGCAAAGAAAGTTCGGGACAACGAAGAACCTGAAGTTCTAGTCCAACAGATCACTCACCACTCCCTTACGGCGAGATGGTGAAGGTTTCTCCACAACTCGCATCCGAGGTCGAGGCCGGGGACGAGGTCGTGGCAGAGACGTTAGGACGATTGGACAGAGGAAACCAGCCATCAATGTTGATTGGGAAGACAGTTTTGAAGAAGAAAAAGAAATCAAATAAGAAGCAGTGACAATAAGTCGGAAAAAGCCGCAATTCAAGATCTCTCTCGAAGATGAGAAGAATGAAGAATATAAATCGATGTACGAGAAGATTAATCACTATGTACATACTATGACCCTGACCCCGATCCATTCTAATAAGATCGAGGGTATGGTGGTCAAAGAGGTACATAATGGCGGAGCAAAGCCAATCAAATTCTACCGTGGTGCTCCTTCCTCCAAAACTGAAAATAATGTATAATTTGAAGATGTCACTTCATCAGAATTAATGGAATTACTTTTTGAGTGGTACTCTCCCTGTGTTCAAAATTTAATTCAGCGTGGTTTCTTACCTCGACAATGGACAAAAGGTCAATCACATCATTTTGAAAAATTATGGAATAACTCCGGTCGTCCACCGATTCAAAGCATGGTCTCGGATTCGGCACGGTAGGATCGGTTGACGATGCCGAATTTTGCTTGGTTGTCACTTGAGAGTCTAATGAAAGCTGCATGGAAACTACGGAAGAATTTGAAGATTTACAAATTGGAGACGCTCCACCAGAATTCGAAGAAGAAATCAAATCTACAATAGATGAGTTAACGGAAGTTAACTTAGGTACTAGCGAAGAGCCTAAACCTACCTTTGTTAGCTCCTTACTCAATAAAGAAGACTCCGAAGAAATAATCAAGTTATTAATGGAATTTAAAGACTGTTTTGCTTGGAACTACGATGAGATGCCAGGTTTAGCTCCAGAGGTCGCGATCCATAAGCTAGGAGTGGATCCTACTTCATCCCGGTCGGACAAGGTCCCGAGAAGAATGCGTCTAGAAATCGAACAACAAGTCATAACTGAAGTTAAAAAGCTAATAGAAGCTAAATTTGTCCGTGAAGAACAATACCCGACTTGGTTAGCCAATGTGGTGCCGGTCGAAAGAAGAATGGTCGGATCGGAATTTGTGTGGACTTCGGAGATTTAAACGAGGCATGTCCAAAATATGAATTCCCTCTACCGATCCCAGAATTAATGATCGACATTGCTTCAACGCATGAAATATTCTCATTCATGGATGGATCTTCAGGATACAACCAGATAAAAATGGCTCCAGAAGATGAAAAGCTTACAACATTCAGAATGCCGATCGGAGTATATTGCTACACAGTGATGCCATTCGGATCGAAGAACGCAGGAGCAACATACCGAGAGAGCGATGACAAGAATTTTTGATGATCTCATCCACAATCAAGTCGAATGCTACGTGGACGATGTGGTCATCAAAAGCAAAGTAAAGGAAAATCACCGTATGATTTGAGAATTGTTTTCGAACGATTAAGACAATTTAACCTTAAGATGAATCCCTTAAAATGCGCCTTCGGCGTCACCTCCGGAAATTCTTAGGATTCGTTGTCCGACATCGTGGAATTGAAATCGACCGGAAAAGATTAAAGCTATCTTAGAAATGCCGCCTCCCATAACCTTAAAACAACTACGATCTTTTCAAGGGAAGTCGGCATATCTTCGACGCTTTATCTCGAACTTGTCGGGTATGTGTCGGCCTTTCTCGGCACTAGTTAAAAAGGACGCCAAATTTATTTGGGAAGAGAAATGCCGAGAGGGCCTTCGAGGACATTAAACGGTATTTAATGACACCTCCTCGTCTTAGCGGCCCCGGTCTCGGGTACACCGCCGATACTTTATACCGCGGCTTTAGACGACTCTCTCGGAGCCCGTTAGCCTGAGGTCGATGATGAGGGTAAAGAAAATGCTCTTTCTTACTTAAGCGCGTCGTTTACTTCGACGGAAATAAGGTATCCCGCAATTGAAAAGCATTGTTTGGCCCCGATCTTCGCCGCTCAAAAGCTCGAGCACTACATGCTTTCTCATAAGGTCAACTCCGATCTCGAAATTTAATCCATTGCGATACTTGATGACCCGTCCAACGCTTCCGGCGGACTTGCCGGATGGTCGATGATATTATTGCAATTCGATATAACTTTCATGCCTCTTCGTGTCGTAAAGGGACAAGTCCTAGCAGACTTCCTCGCAGACACACCCTTTGCGGCGAGAATCTCCTCTCAATGACGACTTGCCAGATGAACAAATAATGAGCTTAGAAGACCCTGATGATCGACGTTAGGAATTATATTTCGACGGAGCATCTTCAGCACACAAAGACGAAGAATCGCAAGTGATAGTGCCCGGTAAGGCAGGAATCGGACTAATCTTTATAACACCGGAGCGGGGGATGTTAAGATACTCCTACCACTTGACAGAGCCATGTACAAACAATGAAGCAGAATACGAAGCCCTCATAACGGAGCTGGAATTAACTATTCAAATGGGGATAACGGACATCAACATCTATGGGGATTCGCGAGTTAATCATTCAACGGATCGTCGAGACGATGCGAATTTTAAAGCCAAGACTCGAGCAATACTTCCGAGTATGCCATACAATTGTTGGAACAAATTCGAATGTGACGATCTACAAAATTCCCGGGAAAGAAAATGCTTTAGCAGACACGTTAGCTCGCCTCGCAAAAGAATTTGCCTGTTTGCAAGATGAATCAGTGGAAGTGTCAGTTCACGGACGTCAGGTCCTATCACAGCTTGACATAGACACAATACACAAATCAGGAAAAGAAGAAAAATCAGTTGGAATAGTGACAGAAAACACAGAAGATTGGCGACGGCCATTAATGAGACTACCTGCAAACGGGAAAGCTACCGGACGATAGGTCGCTAGCCCATCGGATCAAGAAAAGAACTCGTCTTACGCATTAATAAACAACACGTTATACGGAAGGTCTTTCGATCAAATGTGGCTAAGGTGCCTAAGCGGGTCCGAGGCCCGTGAAATTGTTAAAGAGGTGCATTCGGGACTGCGTGGCGCTCACCGGTCGGGTCCGAAGATGAAAATGAAGATTAAAAGATTAGGGTATTGCGGCCCTCGATGATGACCGATCGCGTGAAAATCGCCAAGAGCCGTCACCAATGCCAAGTGCACGGAGTGGTTCTACACCAACCTCCAAATGTGCTACATCCGACAATTGCGTCGTGGCCATTTGAATGTTGGGGCACAGATATAGTGGGTCCAATAGAACCACCATCTTCAAAAGGACATCACTTCATTCTTGCGGCTACAGATTACTTTTCCAAGTGACAGAGGCAGTTCCACTCAGAGAAGTGAAAGCACACCATGTGCTACAGTTTTTCAAGAACCAAGTTGTCTATCGTTTCGGAGTGCCGCGCGAGATCATCTCGGATAATGGGTCGGCATTCGAAGCACACAAATCAACAATTTTGTCGGGAGACACGGAATCGACTGGCGATATTCAACAATTTACTATCCAAGAGCAAACGGCACGGTCGAGGCTTTTAATAAAACTCTCGTTCAAATCTTAAAGAAAACTTTGGACGATAATAAGAGAAATTGGCACGAGAAGTTATTAGAAGCCTTATGGGCCTACCGGACAACCTTCGAACTCCTACTCAAACTACACCTTACGCTCCGGTGTATGGGTCCGAGGCGATGTTACCTTTAGAGGTTCGGCTTCCTTCACTCGGAATTGCGGTTGCAAATAAGATCACGACGAAGAGAATGCCAAATTACGACTGGAGGAATTAGAAATCCCGGAAGTGAAAAGACTTGCGGCGCGACGAGATTTAGAATTATACCAAGCTAAGATGGTTCGAGCCCATGACAAATTGGTCGCCGAGAACCTTCAAAGTTGGTGATTTAGTTCTCGTTCTCAAAAGACCTATCCTTGCACACCGCAAGATAGGAGGAAAATTTGAACCCACTTGGGAAGGGCCGTTTGTGGTTGAGGCAGTCTACTCGGGAGGCTCCTACCAGCTGGTGAATTGCTAGGGAGAACGACATATGCTTCCGATCAACGGACGATACTTGAAAAAGTATTACACTACCTGATGTTTCGAAGGAATGAATTCTTTATCCTTAGAAGCACGGGCGAAGTAATTACTTATGACTGGGTCCGAACCCAAAATAAATAAAAAATGTGCTAAGATAAATAAAATCATGATAATAAAGTTTTCCTTGTTTTCTCTTCCATATCAAGATCTTTTTCCTGATCTTATCCCATTTCATTCCTGTTAAATAAAAAAAAATATAATAAAAAAATGTGTCTTTAATAAACATTTTCTTAATGTTCTTGTTCTTAGTACGGCCCACGATCCTTTTCCTTGTCTTTTCGCGAGGGAAATGTCGAACGGGCGGTTGGTCTCGAACTTTAGAAATGGCATAAGCCTTGCACTCGATGAAAAGTGGGTGAAAGATGGCGCGATAATCGAGATTGACTCGGACTTCGCACCGGCGGAGCTGCGAGTACGAGGAAAATGATTGGGTCCCGGTTGATCGAGAAGAACCGCCGGGCGGACAGTGATGAAAGTGGGTGGCCCAAGCCACCAATCCGACGACGAAGAAAAGAAAGGCAAACACCGAAGAAGACAAGAAAATCAAGTCCGTAGTCGCTACGGCAGAGGGCGGAGCTTATCGGCGCCGCGCCACGAGATTCAAGAAGTTCGAAGAGCTACTCTCACAGCAACGCAACGAAGAAATAAGAATCGCCGTATCCGTAAGATGTTAACCAAACTAGCAGCGGACCAGCGTGACGAGGCAGTTGCTACTGCCAGTACATACACTTCAAGGACACCGGTTCACCAGGAACCTGAAGAAAGGAGGCCAGCTCCTAGGATAACAGAAAGGACCAGGGAAATCTCATGAAGATCAGAAGAAAGAAGGCTACCATGCTACCAGATAGAACCACCAGTAATGCATGACCTTGTTGCAGAAGCAACCCCGGGGGATGTCCCGATGGACATCATCCCCGAGGAGCCGAGGTATGCAGGAGAATGTGAAGGGATTGAGCCGTATATCCCACAATACATCACCAGGCCCCGCCATTTGCAGATTATTCCGAGTACGAGCTGGAAAGAATGTAGAATGTCGAAAAGAAAACTTTTGAATACTTCGAGAGAATCAGAGGCAGAAAGATCAATATACTAGAAGTCCTCGAGCTACATACAGAAGTATTCTCAGAATATGAGCAACAACAAATCGTGGATTGCATCCGGGATTTGAAAAGAATGGGCCGAGCGGGCCGCCTAAGAGAAAACACCTACTCAGAACCCCGGAGATGGATGCCAGGGAAGGGAAGAATTACAATACAATGTGGATGCTTGTTACAACTTTGCGGAAGACGGGAAGGAAACCCACCAGGGATACTCCGTCGTGGCCGAGTGGATCCAATGCCATTAGTCATCAAGAGAATGGTAAAGAGGTTGATAACATTGAGGGTACTCGCAGCGGATTGCATACCTAATAGCTCGCATTATTAACATCTACAAGCGAGGTGACCGCATACCCCGCACATAGATCACCACGACTTTGTCGGACCTTTCGCACGGTCTCTTTCTCGAACGAGTGTAACATCATGTTCGGATCGACCTCCGGATAGCGAGGCCCGAGTGAGTTCCGAGGGCCGGTGAAGATACCTTTACCGGTAGGTTCCGTCATGATGCGAAGGGCAACGGAGCGGATGTCGCGAAACATTGCATACCGGGAGTACCGGTGAAGCGGATCTCGGTTACTTTCGAAGGATGGACGACAGGAAGACACCTTACCACTTCCAGCCAGACCCGGAGCTAGAGAGCCTTCGGCCTTATGAGCTGTGAGTTACATGGAAAATATCACACCTCCAACGTACATCCATACGGCACCCTTGCCAAGGATGGCTTGGAAGGTGATGTTATTGACCATGAACCCCACTATTCAGACATGGATTTTTGACAGATGCTTCTTTGGATGGATCGATAAAGATCATACATAGTCCGTTTTGAGTCTACATGGATTTTATGAGATGTATTCCAGATCGAGTTGTATGATGTATCTTCGACATGATTGGAATGAAAGTGACCATGTCACATTTTTGGCCTTCACCTCTTTTGTGCAAATTGACTGGGAAACGCCGTTAAAGTTAAATGAACTTCGAACAAAGAACAAAAAAGAAACAAAAAAAAATATAATAAAAAAATGAAAATAAAAAAAAACTTTCCTTAAAAATCTAAAAATGATGAACTCCAAACTCACATGGACATTACATAAATAAAATAAATTTGAATCGTTAAAAGACAAACAAAATGAACACAAATTTTAAATCAAATCTCAATCAAATTCAAATTCAATCTTTCCAGATTCCAAATCTCAATCAAATTTCAAATTCAATCTTTCCAGATCCCAAATCAAATCTCAATCAAATTCAAATTCAATCTTTCCAGATTCCAAATCTCAATCAAATTTCAAATTTGATCTTCCAGATCTCAAATCAAATTTCAATCGAGTTCAAACTCAACCTTCCAAATCTGAAATCCAATCCATTCTACCCTCTCCCTTGTCTGGGATGGAAGCGGTTGATTCCATTGACACGGATCGAATCTGATAGCGAGGAATTGTATCCAATCCAAGCCAGTGGCTTCCGATCAACTCTTTTGAACGAGATATGTGACATCTACATATTCCCTCCTAATCTATTTCCTTCCATGAAAGACTTTTACAACTTTCATGAAATTCTCGAAACACCAAAATTCCACACTTTTCAAATCAACACTACAAATCTTTGCAATGTCAATGACTAATCAAATTCAAACTTTTGGAGTTGAGGATTTTACATCCGAGACTGCATTGCTTTAGGATTCTTTCCCTATTGCAATGAAATACATCAAATTTAAATTTCTTGGGGTTGAGGATTTTACATCCGAGACTGCATTGCTTTAGGATTCTTTCCCTATTGCAATGAAATACATCAAATTCAAACTTTTGAGGTTGAGGGTTTTACATCCGAGACTGCATTGCTTTAGGATTCTTTCCCTATTGCAATGAAATACATCAAAATTAAACTTTTGGGGTTAAGGATTTTACATCTGAGACTGCATTGCTTTAGGATTCTTTCCCTATCGCAATGAAATACATCAAAATTAAATTCTTGGGGTTGAGGATTTTACATCCGAGACTGCATTGCTTTAGGATCCTTTCCCTATCGCAATGTAATACATCAAATTCAAACTTTTGGAGTTGAGGATTTTACATCTGAGACTGCATTGCTTTAGGATCCTTTCCCTATCGCAATGAAATACATTAAATTCAAACTTTTTGGAGTTGAGGATTTTACAACCAAGACTCGCATTGCTTTAGGATCCTTTCCCTTATTGCAATGATATTCAAATTCAAATTTTTGGAGTTGAGGATTTTACATCCGATACTGCATTGCTTTAGGATTCTTTCCCTATTGCAATGAAATACATCAAAATTCAAATTTTTGGAGTTGGGGATTTTACATCCGAGACTGCATTGCTTTAGGATTCTTTCCCTATCGCAATGAAATACATCAAAATTAAACTTTTGGGGTTGAGGATTTTACATCCGAGACTGCATTGCTTTAGGATTCTTTCCCTATCGCAATGAAATACATCAAAATCAAATTTTTGGGGTTGAGGATTTTACATCCGAGACTGCATTGCTTTAGGATCCTTTCCCTATCGCAATGAAATACATCAAATTCAAACTTTTGGAGTTGAGGATTTTACATCTGAGACTGCATTGCTTTAGGATCCTTTCCCTATCGCAATGAAATACATTAAATTCAAACTTTTTGGAGTTGAGGATTTTACATCCGAGACTGCATTGCTTTAGGATCCTTTCCCTATTGCAATGATATTCAAATTCAAATTTTTGGAGTTGAGGATTTTACATCCGATACTGCATTGCTTTAGGATTCTTTCCCTATTGCAATGAAATACATCAAAATTCAAATTTTTGGAGTTGAGGATTTTACATCCGAGACTGCATTGCTTTAGGATTCTTTCCCTATTGCAATGAAATACATCAAAATTCAAATTTTTTGGAGTTGAGGATTTTACATCCGAGACTGCATTGCTTTAGGATCCTTTCCCTATTGCAATGAAATACATCAAATTCAAACTTTTGGAGTTGAGCATTTTACATCCGAGACTGCATTGCTTTAGGATCCTTTCCTTATTACAATGAAATACATCAAATTTAAATTTCTTGGGGTTGAGGATTTTACATCTGAGACTGCATTGCGTTAGGATTCTTTCCCTATTGCAATGAAATACATCAAATTTAAATTTCTTGGGGTTGAGGATTTTACATCCGAGACTGCATTGCTTTAGGATTCTTTCCCTATCGTAATGAAATACATCAAAATCAAACTCTTGAGGTTAAGGATTTTACATCCAATACCGCATTGCTCTGAGATCTCTCCTCATTGTAATGATTCAATCCAATCAATTCAATTTTCTTTTGAGGTTGAAGATGTTACATCTAAAACCACAAAGTTCCAATTCTCATTTCAAATCAAAATCCCTTCAAATTAATCTTAACAAAACTTCAATCTAAATTGAAACTCAAACTGAAATCTAATCTCACACATCAATACTTAAACTAAAACAAAATAAAATCTAAGTTGAAATTCTCCCAGATCATGTGATCTGGAATTCACTTCCTTTTCCTTTCCCCAGCGAGAGTTCAGGAATCTCCAGTCTCAGAGATATACTTGACACTCCCCAGCAGAAACTCTTCTACTTTGTCCTAAGTTTGTCACTTGGACATCTGTATTGGTTTTGTTGATCTCTTCGGTCAACGCCAATACACGCGGTGTGCTTGGTTAGCTCACCACACCTATTGGGGGTCCATTTGTTGATCTCATTTTTGATGAGGTCTTCTCTTCTTCTTTTTAGTACTTAGGATCTAGCCTTAGGCTTTTCCTTTGACTTGTCTTAGAGGACTAGAATTGGGACCCACCACTTATAAATTCAAACCACTTCTTAACTCCCTGCAAACTCTACAAACTTGACTGTAGACCCCTAATCACCTAGAGGGTTGAAATCAAATGTGGAAGTTTAAAGGATGAGTTCCTATGGGACTCTTTGGCCTTAGAACTACCCTGGGTGGCCTGGTCTGGTGAAGGGGTTGACTTACACACACACTACACCTATACACTATACTTTCACACACCTCCAAAAAAATCACACCCATACCTAACTTGACCTCCTGACTCATAAAGGTGATTCACATGGATGGTCCTTAACCCCTAAGCCCTTGGCTAAGAGGGTTAGGAACAACAATGTGGATGCCTCAAATGAGTCCCTTCATGGCTCATGTGGACTTGATATGGCTTCATGGCTCAACCAAAATGACTTCATTCCACTTACATTCACCTAATCTTCAATTTCCCAAATTTTCAATTTTCGACCCACGGACCCTACACCCGCTTAGCCTACCCAAAACCCTTGAAACTACCCAAATTTCTTAAAAATTTCCAAATCACCAAAAATTCCCCAAAATCATTCCTAAACATTTATCTCCACTCAAATTGATCATCCATAGCCAAAAATACCAAAAATTCAAAAAATACCTCCCAATACCATCCAAATACCCAAAATACCCCTCTTGACCCAAAAATCCAAAAATTCAGAAAATTCCCAGAAAATTCCAGAAAATCCCAAATATTCGCAATTTCATTTTGTTCAACTACACCATAGGTCAATTTTGTCAATTTACCCTACTTTTGGCAGAACCCCCAATTTGACCCATTTTAACCCAAAGTGAACCCAATGTCAAACCAAACCTACCCAATTGACCCAAATTCTGGTCCAATTCAATTCTAAACTTCAATTCAACAATCCCAAAACCAATATAGACCAAATCCAAGTCCAATTTGATTGACATTTGGATCCAATTTCACTTTTGGCCTTAAAGCCCAATTTGGACCCATGACCCAAACCTAACCCAAACTCACCCAATTCAACTCCAATTAACCCCAAATCTTTTCTAAATCTTCCTTAACATCCCTACAAACAAAACACTAACATGATTTGCCCAACATTTAGACCCAAACCCCACTCAAATTCAACCCAAAGCTAAAAGGCCCAATTTTGACCTAAACCCAAACTTAACCCAAATAAGCCCAAACCCCAAAATAAAAACCCAACCAAGGACAAAACCTCTTTGAAACACTCCCATAAAAATTTCACAACATTAATTTTACATCAATTTCAACCCTAGCCCAACATTGGCCCAAGTTAGCCCAATTTGACATATATTGGCCCATTCACCAAAGGAGGCCAAATTCAACCCAATTCAAACATAAATCACTCCCAATTTGCTCTAAGTCACTCATGACACATCTATGAGCTAAACCCAACAATTATTTGGCCCAAGCCTTTGCCAAAATTCCATCCTAAAATCCATTTTAAAATCCAAAAGCCCACTTCCCTAAACCATTTTAAAAGCCCATTTCCACCAAATACAAAAGCCCAAAATTGGCCCTAAAGCCCACATGGCAATTTTTTTCATCATACCTTTAATTGATATCACCCCTAAGTTTCAAAATCATCATTAAACCATTCCAAATCAAGCTTCATACAAATTCCCATCAAATTACCAAAAATTTCTAAAATCCATTTTCATGAAATTGACGAAGCTTTTCCCCATGCCAAAGACAAGCCATGCAAGCCATGGACAAGCCACATGAAGCCATGGAAGGTTTGACATTTGATCAAGCCATTAATGGCAAAAGGAGGAGCCTCTTTTAAGCCCCCTTAAAAAGGTTTTAACCCTTTTTATGCTTCACCTTAATCCATGATTAATCAAAATATTCATGGATGGTGACTTCTCTACCCTTTCCTAGCTGATTCATCCGATCCTCCCTCGGCCAAATCAGCCATGGGGAGGTGAACCAAGCCCAAAAGGTGGACTTGACCAAATCGAGCCAAAATTAGTTCCTCCCCCATTCCATTTCAATTCAACTCCTTTACACATGTCCATGGCCAATTGATCGCACTAAGCCTCGGCCACGACCTCTCGGACCTTGAGGGTGACCTGACCCTGGCCGGCCAGCCACCACAGCCGCCGGAAACCACCAGGCCGAGAGCTCACATGTGAGCCCAAACTTGGAATTCTCACCTGCTGAGCTGCCCCATCCCAGTGGCCATTGCAGCTGTTCTTCTCTTGCCAAGAGCAGCTGATCCCAAGCCCTAACTCTCCCTGGGAGGCCCTCCACCCTCTCCTATTTAAACACCACCCCCTCTCGGCCATGAGAGGTGCTGAACCGGATCTTGCCGAAACCCCGCCAAAATTGTTCCGGAACACTCTCCATACTTAGAGCGGTTGATCCCAGAGTGCCAGTTGCCCTAATCCCCACCAACGAACTCGATTTCTCGACCAAAATTCCACCCAAAACCGGGACACTTCTCCACAGTGGATCAATCTTCAAATTGATTGGTCCTACACCTTCACCAGACCAAGGGAAGGAGTCCACCAGCAAAAGCCCCCTCTCCAGGCCACCCATCTGTTCCGGACTCCAAGCTTTGTGATCGGGCTAGGTCGAAATCATACCTAGGCGATTCATCCGACCAGGAGACTTCATCTGGAGCTTGCTGGGATCCAATCGAAGGTGACACAACCCTCAGATTGAAGCCACACTTCTCTGAGCAAAGGTATGAGCTCATTCTTCATCCTGAGCTTCTGGAGATTCTCCATTTCAAATGCTTTAATTTCAATGCATGATCACCGTATAGATGTATTCGTCTCTTCAAGACGAATCCATAGAGCATAAGAACACGAAAAGCCATTGAGTATTGAGTGAGATATTAGGGATTTAGTGTGGACGGCTCTCGGGTAAGGACGCCTGGGGACGATGAACGGATGCCGTTCATTTAATACATGCACGGACGGACGGCCAGGATCGCGTCGGATCAGGAGATGGAACGACACAGCGGGGCCCCAGAGCGCTGAGTCAGATGGCGGCGTCGAACCAGAACACGCCGCGTGGCCTTTCGGAGTCGCCGAGGTTGACGCGGCGCCGCGTGGATAAATAGAAAATTAGGGTATTTTTGATTTATTTAATTCCGCTAAACTTCAAAAAGCCATAACTTTGTGTCGGAAAATCAGAAAAATAAAATAAAAATACCCTCTTGCTCAGTTAACAGAGGAGAATAATGTGGAAAAGAAATTATTTAATTTCATCAAGTATTTTACTTTTAATGATTTATTTACCCTCTACATTGTTTTAATTCTCCATGCATATAGGAAATTCACCATGGCATGAGACCATAGGGCTTTTGAAGCCTCCGAATTTGGAAACATTCCCTGAATTTTCCAAAGTCAGAGGCCATCCCTATGAGAAGTTATTGATTTTTCAAATTCATGTTGCTGTTTTATGTATTTTAATTTCAATAATTAGCATGTTGTGAAATAAATTCTAGGAAAATTTGGTGATGTCTCTTATGACCAGAGGACCCTAGGAAAAATAGATTTTGGATTATTTCATTTAAAATAACTCTAATTGGCTTAAACACCCAAAATAGCTCCTTAATTAATTAGTGCTAACCATAAATCAAATTGACTTGAAATTAATTCTCCACTGACCTCTAGGATCAGAGGAACCCACCATAAAAATTTGAAGCCAATTGGACTTGGTTAGCCCTACTAAATGGGTTGATTAAGCCATTTAGTCATTTTAAACTTTAAAAATTCATAACTTTCAAAATACTTTTTAAAAATTCACCAAATTGGTTTTGAAGCCTCTCTGATATCAGGAAAATTTAAGAAAATTAAAATTTCAATTTTCTAAAAAAGTTAATTTTTTTGGTATTATTTTAATATTTTAATAATTAAAAAATAATAAAAATCACAAAAATAATAAAATTCACCAAAATGTCACATTTTTGATTTTAATCACTTAGGAACAAATCCCATATTTTTCTTAGGTCTATTTAATGAGATATTAAATTTTAAAGCCCTAAGGTAATTTTAAAATTAAAAAATGTATATTCTAGCATTTTCACTAAAATAATTATAATAAATCAAAGAAAAATAAGAAAATTGATTAAATTAATTCTCTGATTTCCTTGATATCAGAGAGATTTTTGAAAAATATAAATTTTATTTTTCAACCTTTATTTTATTTTTAAATTAATTAATACTCCAAAACTTAAAATAATTATAATAAAAATAATATAATTCAAAAAATCACCAAAATTGGTCCAAGTGGTCCTCTGGTCATTAGAAATGTCCCATAATTTTCTTAAGGACAGAAACTTTCCCTTGGTCATATTGTTAAATTTTCCTTGGAAATCTCTATTTTTCCACCAAAAATAATTAGATAATTAAATTAAATACAGAAAAATCACATTTTCTCCTCTCGTGTCTTTATTGACATATGAGTGAAGTCACATAAAAATTTCAAGTTCATTTAAGCTCAATTTAGTGAGTTATGAAATTATTAAGCTTGAAGGGGCAAAATGGTAATTAAAATTTTAACCTTTAATTAAAACTTTCGGTTTAATAAAATTAACAAATAAAATATTTGATCTTAATCTGATTTGGATGATTGAAATTTAAATAATTAAAGGGTAGAAACATACTAAGTAATTTGAAAATAATTAAAATAAACATTAATTAAATAATTGATTAAATTTGGAAGAATAATAAAATTGGAATTATTAAAATAGGGATATTATTAGGAAGAGATTTATCCTTTGATCTAAGAATCCCTAAATTAATCATCTCAATAATATTCAATTCCTAAATAAAATGATAATTTAAATTTAAGTTTTAAAATGTTAAAGGACTTAATCATTAAATTAAATAAAAGTTAAATTATTAAACTCTTTTAAATTTTCAATTAAATTAAAATTAAAATTAAATTAAATTAAAGATTAAATTAAATTAAATCAAACAAATTAAGTAAATTAAATTAAATTAAATAAATAAATTAAATTAAATTAAATTAAATAAATTAAATTAAATTAAATTAAATTAAACTAAATTAAATTAAAAAAAAATATTAAATTAAGATTAAATTAAATTAAATTAAAACATATTAAATTAAATTAAATTAAATTAAATCAAATTAAATTAAATTAAATTAAATTAAATTAAATTAAATTAAAGGAAATTAAATTAAATTAAATTAAATCAAATTAAATTAAATTAAATTAATTCATATCAAATCAAATTAAATTGAATTAAATTAAATAATAGAATCAAGTTAAAATTAAAATTAAAATCAAGTTAAATTAAATTAAAATTAAAACTAAACTAAATTAAATTAAATTAAAGTTAAATTAAATTGAATTAAATAACATCACCTAAGACATAAAGGGATTAAATATAAAACAACTTGAACATTATTCCAAATTTAAACCCTTTAATTGAAGTTAAACTAAATCACGAACCATTTGAACACCAATTTGCCCTCGAGAGCTTTGGTTATCATAACTCCTAAACAGAACATTAAATGAAATGTTACTTCACTTATAGGACATTCAAATGTCCTAGTTCACTGAGCAAGATAACAAAATTTGAATCCTCGGACGATTAATTCATTTGGACTTAAAACAATTCTAGTAATATTGAAAAGATATTTAAGATTCTTCTTAAGCACTTCCTCAAGGTGATAGGATACTTATAAGAACAATTGAACTTAATTATTCTTTGATGAAGAAAATCGTCCTCAAACCAAAACACAAGGACCTAGACGTCATAGGAAATGACTAGCTATAGGATTAGGAATTTGGTAGAAAACCATAACCCTTCCCTTAGCTTTACCTAGGAACTTGCTTAAATATTCTAATTGTGTTTTAAGTGCAGCTTGGGATGACGGGAAGACCCTCCGAGTACGCTTTTATTTTATTGCAATTTACATTATTGCAATTTCTTTAATCGCATCGCACTTACTTTTTCTGCATGATAAATAACTCGTTGCATGAAAACCCACACCTTTAGGATAGTCCCTAAAACCGAAACCAAAACTAAGTTAAAAGTCATTGCAAGATAAAATTCACCGCCACAACATTTCAAAATATAAAACAACTCAAAATTTAATCACAAACGGAACACAAAAGTACAATTACAACTAAATTAAAACGTCTTGTTGGATGATCGGGAATACCTCGGATGATGTAACCTACGTGTTGCTAACGGGATTTCCCACGGTCTAAATGAAAGTGTGGAACTCATTCAGTTGAGTTTAGCAAATTCATTTGGACTAAGTGAATCCGATAAAAATAACGATGCCGGAAGGATGGAAATGTGGAATCTTAACCGGTGTCGTTATAATCAACTTTAAGATTTGTTTTAATTAAAACACAAAAAACACTTGAAAATTAAGATTTTCTCTAAACCAAAACACTTTTCTCATCTCTTGATTTATGACTTCTAAAACTAAACCTCTGCAACAACAAGGAGCTTGGAGCACAGTGGGCAGCACGACCATCGTCATCAGCAAAACTCGGATCTACTTCAGCAAAACTTTCTTAGAATTAAATAACCAAGCCATAGGACTTCGAGGTAGTTTGCCTAGTGCAACATAAATCCTCAACTCTTCGTTAGGCATTTGCATGATCTTGTCATGTAAATTAAGCCCTAATCGGTCTTAGGACTCCGAGGTAGTCGTTTAGTACGACATAAACCCTCATATCTTCGAGGTTATTTGTATGATTTTATCATACAAATATAATTCCAAATTAATTAAAATTGGCAAGATCAAAACATTAAATAAATATTAGGACTTTCCTAAATACAAGCCAAACAATAGGATAGTCGAGGAATTACCGAAGTTCGCTTCGAGTCTGTGATTTCTCCCACCTTTCTTCCTTTGAATTCCCAAAACAAAATGTTCCAAATTTGATCCATTCCTTATTGAAATTCCAAAATTCAATCCTCGAAAACCTTAAACTTTGAAATTCTTGAGAGCGGAATTACCGATTATTATCGAGAGTTTTCTTAGGTGATTCCCGTCACCTAAGATGTAATTAACTATAGGGGCTTGCCCTTATAGGGAATTTTAAAGAACCTGAGTAATATAAACCCCGTTTAATGCTTTCATGTTAAGCAGGGGAATTTGTCGGCTCATAAAATTGGTTCGCAGACCAAACAGATGTCATAAATCTTCTAGTTTATTTAATCGAGCCCCACCATCAAGCAGTGTGTCTATCCTTAGGATAGATACACGGTTTGTGGTGCGATGTTCGTTTATATAAACTATTTGGGATGTGTGATCGGTTTGATTTCATATCTTAAAATCTTCAAATTTAAAATTATTTTCAAGAATCAAATACTACTTTTCAAATTATTTATTTAAATTAAATTAAAAATTAGCCGCATAATTTTTGTAGGAGACCCCTTTTCAAAATAAAACACACAACCTAAAAAATATGCCGACAGTCACTAGTAGGGCCGACCATAGCCACCCTTGGACATCTAGAAGTGTGAGCCTAGATTAACCCATTCTACTAATAGTACATCCTGAACTGATCTATAGATTAGCCGATGTTCTTTAAGCCTTGATAGAGGGTAAATAAATAGGATTGCTTCTATTTGGCGTAATACCACATTTTAAAGTTCTCTACGAATAAAAGTTTTCTGATAATCTTGGATTAATTAAAAGGAGAAAGTCTTTTTATTTAATATTAAAATCAATCTTTATATTGTTGTTACTTTTATTTGCATTAAGTAGAATTTAAGAAACCTTTAAATCTAATAAGTGAAAAGAGATAAAAATTATAGAATTATATTTTTAATTTGTAATTTTAAGAAGTTTTCCAATTGCCTTCCTGTGGGTTCGATACTATGGTTTTTCACAAGAAAATCATATATTACTTGAAACGATACGTATGCTTGCTTAGTACCTCTAGTGTGCAAATTATTTTTATAACTTTATAATATTTGGATTTTGCATACTAGCCCCTTGAATATAAATTGGACCAAAGTTGTATCATTTTTAAGAACGGTATTTTATTGTGTAATTGTGTGTCGAGTCACATATTATATTTTGTTATAATATTTAGTTAATTATGTTAGTTAATTGTGACGTGCTTTAGTAGAAGTAGTTATGGTAATCATTTGAACATCCTGAAACTGATAGTAATCACTACAGTTTTTATTGATTCGAATTGAGCTTTCTGTACCAGTTATAGTGTTTGCATTCCTCCTCATGGGATCAATAACTAGGACTCCACTAGAGCCTACTTGAGCGATACATATACTTACATTTTAAATGTGTGACTCATCATTAATCAATATCAATATAACAAATTTGGTTCATAATTTCTGAAAATTTTAATAGTCGCATCAAATTTTTGACACTACTGCCAGGGAGTAGAATCTTAAGGTAGCGGAGTCAACTACATGAATATATGCATTTAAAAAAGTCGCACCAAGCACTATAGTGCTAGTGTATGTACTTGTATTAGAGCACTCTCACATGCCTTCTTTACACATCATCTTGCATGTCCATAGTCCTACATGTTTGACTCTTTCTTGAGTCACTGTTCTTGCACACCCTCCCCGACCACCAATGTGTCTGTATCAGGGACAGCTTGTGTATGAAGTCTCCCAGGTGTGTAATTCTCTTCAATAAGAATTACCTCACTTATTTCATATGTTACCACATTGGACTGCCATAGGATTTCCCTCGGAGTCACTGCACCCCATGAACACTCATATTCCTATGTCACTACCTACTTGGGACACCCACCATCCAGGTTACTATCTCCACAGCGCACCCACCCTCGAGTCACTGCTTTCTTGACACACTTATATTTGCTTATGCTGCATGTTTTGCATGCATCATTTTGTACTTTTTGCACATTCAATGTTAGTATATGCCTCAATATACAAGTGTCGAATGCTTGCAATCTTTCAATCATTCTTAATCCACAAGCACAATCATATCACATTGGGTTATGTTACATTTGCATGCGCATTCTTCAATATTTCCTACTTCGAAGTTGTCTCATTGGCTTAGTAACTCTGTGTTAGTTGTTGTGCGACAACTAGTATTGCCCTCGAGGATGTTTCAGTGGGCAATACTAACTATCACACCGTGGCTAGCACATGAATGTTGTGCTAATGTTCTAAGGGGTCTAATAGGTGTCACTAAGCTTTTCCTTCTTAAGACCTATTTTGCAAGTATAAAAATTTAGAATTTTATTACTTATATGTATCATGTTTTGAAAATATACTTTGAAAATATTTTCACTCTTTAGCTTAGACCGTACATGAGGTCAACTTTCAAAATTTTTTTATAACTTTCATCTAGTAGCATCTCTTAGGATCCTTGGATTTTTATGATGGGGTCAGTGACAGTGACCCCATAAAAACATAGGTTAGCCTTCTAGCATAATACTGCACTCACTTAGATGTTATGTTAGGACACTACGTTAGATAGTGTACGAAGTCAAGGAATAGAATGATAAGTTGTCTTTTCCGATGTTCAAGCTATAGTTCTCTGCTGATTTTGTTATCCTAGCAAGGCATCACCTTTTGTACTTTTGGTATGCATTGCATGGTTACTGATTTTGAAATGTGTGGTAGTATATTAGGTCAATTTTCTTTGCGGTAGCCATGCTTAAAAAACTCACTCATACATGTAACAAGTAGTAATGTAATGATTTAAATACTAGCCATCTTTTGCAGGCGCATCTTAACTCCTCCCGTTAGGCACAGTTCATACGTGTCTCATGTGGTTGACTTTAATGTTAAAGTTATTTTCATGCAGGTCAATTCCTTTTTTTTGATCTTTCCTATGCACTTTTTTGAGCATTTAGGAAAGTCTTCTATTAGAAATAAGGTATGGGCACTAGTTCTGAGGTGCCAGACGGGTGGAACTAAATGATAGGGACCATGAGTTGCTGGCTCGTGTCTCGTACCTTAGTTTTAAATCTTATTGATTTATAGAATTAATACCATGTGTGTACTTATGTAGTGCTAGGATGCCATTTTTTCTTTTCTGAGATATGTTGTCGATCAAGAGGCACTGGCCTTTTATTATTTTATACTTGGCCTGCTTTACTGTTTTGTAGTTTACATGCTTATATGCTTGGATTGTCTTTGCTCTTTTTGCTTTGTGGTTTATTTGGGAACCCAGTGTTATAACTTAGGACTTCTAAGGAACTATTTTTATAAAATATATCTGCAAAATCTTAATAAAAATTTCAAGATTAATTAAAATTTAGGCTTAAATTCAAAATTTTCAAAATATGCACTTTTACTTTTCTGCATGATCTTCGGGCTAGATTTTAAATGGTTTCTGTATCATGGCCTTCACTAAAGTCATAACTAATAAGGTCTCCACGCTTAGTAAAAAACAAATGCATATTTGCAAGTCCCAAGGAGATGCCCCGATGCTTCTCCAACTCAAGTAGCCCAACCTATATTTCTACTTAGCTGATTATCTTGTGCACATAGGTTGTTAAAAGGCTCGCCGACCCAAATGGGGTGCAAGTCCTTTCTTGGGAGTGGTTTCATCTTTATAGCTAAATCTCCCTTTATCCTCTCTCTCTCTCTAGCAGCATCCTTGCCACTTCGGAGGGTATAAGTCCCACCTCTTGGAGCTTGATTCACTTAGAAAATACCAATTTTTATGTTTCATTTATGATTCATTTTTTAAGGATATTATGCTTTAATGAAAGGTACTTTTATGTTTTTAGATGCAAATATATTAGAAAGAGTCCAAGGAAGAAAAATAGTCAAATACTAGCAAAAAGGAGCAAAAATGGAGCTAATGAGCAAAATTGGTAAAACCTGATGGTTTGGCGCCTAGGGGCCAAAACTTGGCGCCTAGGGGCCAAAACCTGGCACCTAGGCGCCAGATCGATATCTGATTGACCAGTTTGGCTCCTAGGTGCCAGAATCTTGGCCTAAGCACCAGACACAGGAAGAAATGTTTTAGGGATGGTTATGGATGGTTGTTAGACGGTTTTTAGCAATTCCAAAAGCCTTTTAGAAGCCTGTGGATAAAGTCACATGTGTTTGTCAGCATATTTTTAGGTTATGTGTTGGATTTTGAAAGAGATCGCCTACAGAAATTGTCGGCAAATTTTAAATTTAATTTAAATATATAAATTGAATAGTAGTATTTGATTTTAAAAATAATTTTAAGTTTGAAAAATTTTAAGATATGAAATCAAACCGATCTTCCATCCCAAATAGTTTATATAAACGAGCATCACATCATAAATCGTGTATCTATCACGAAGAATAGAAACACTGCTTGATGATGGGGCTTGATTAAATAAACTAGAAGATTTGTGACATCCGTTTGGTCTGCGAACTAACTTTATAAGCCGACAAGTTCCCCTGCTTAATATAAAGGGATTAAACAGTGTTTATATTAACTGGGTTCTTAAAGTTCCCTATAAGGGCAAGCCCCTATAGTTAATTACATCTTAAATGACTGGAATCATTTAAGAAAACTCTCGATAATGATCAGTGGTTTTGCTTTCAAGAATTTTAAAGTTTAAGGTTTTTAAAGGATTGGATTTTGGAGATTTCAAAAGGGATTAGCTCAAATTTGGAACAATTTATTTTAAGGAGTCGAAAGGAAGAGAAGTAGGAGAAGCTGAGGATCCAAGAAGAAGCTTGGCAACTTCCCAGACTATCCTATGGTTTGGCTTCAATTTGAGAATTTATTTAATGTTTCAATCCTGCCAATTTTAATTAATTAGGACTTATATTTATATGACATGATAATATAAATATCCTCGAAGATGTGAGGGTTTATATCGTACCGAACGACAACCTCAGAGTCCTAAGACCGGTTAGGGCTTAATTTGCATAACATGATCATGCAAATGCCTAACGAAGAGTTTGAGGATTTATGTTGCACTAAGCAAACTACCTCGAAATCCTAATGCTTTGTTATTTAATTCTAAGAAAAGGTTTTGCTGATGTAAACTCAAGTTTTGCTGACGACGATGGCTGTGCTGCCCACTATGCTCCAAGCTCCTTGTCGTTGCAGAGGTTTAGTTTTAGAAGTCATAAATCAAAGGATGAGAGAAGTGTTTTAGTTTAGAGAAATCTCAAGATCCAAATGTCTTTAATGTTTTATTAGGTAAATCTTAAGGTTGATTATAACAACACCGGTTAAGATCCCACGGTTCCATCCTTCCGGCATCGTTATTTTTATCGGATTCACTTAGTCCAGATGAAATTGCTAAACTCAACTGAATGAGTTCCACACTTTTATTTAGACCGTAGGAAATCCTGTTAGCAACAAGTAGGTTACATCATCCGAGGTATTCCCAATCATCCAACAAGACGTTTTAATTTAGTTAAAGTTGTAGTTTTGTTGTTCTGTTTATGATTAAGTTTTGAGTTGTTTTATATTTTGAATGTTGTAGCGGTGGATTTTATCTTGCAGTGACTTTCAATTTAGTTTTAGGTTTCAGTTTTGTGGCTTCCTAAAAGTTTAAGTTTTCATGCAACAAACTTGTTTAACATGCAAGAAAAGTAAAGCGCAGTACATGTAAGTAACTTGCAATAACATAAAAGCGTACCTGGAGGGTCTTCCCGTCATTCCAAGCTGCACTTAAAACACATGTTAAAGCATTTAAATGTTTATTACAAACTCCTAGGTAAAGCTAAGGGAAGGTTCTGGTTGTCTACCAAAGTCTTAATCCTATAGCTAGTCAATTTCCTATGACGTCTAGGTTATTGATTTTGGTTAAGGATGATTTTCTTCATCAATGAACAATTAAGTTCAATTGTTCTTTAAAATTACCCATCGTATTGAGGAAGTGCTTAGAACAAATTCTAAACATCTTTTCAATATCTCTGGGACAGTTTTGAGTCCAAGTGAATTTAATTACACAGGTGAATTAATCATCCAAGGGTTTAGTTAAGTTTTGTTCCCTTGCTCAGTGAATTAGGATGTTTGATTATCCTATGAGTGAAGTGACATTTCACTTAACGCTTTATTTAATGGTTATAATAATTTAAAGCTTTCAGGGGCAAGTTAATTTATTAAAGATTTTAATAATTTGAAGTTAAAGTTGATGATTTACATTAATGTGATTTAATTATGAAACTTTAATCAATGATTTTAAGTTTGGAATGATGTTTAAATTGAACCTTTTTATAAATAATATCAATATTTCATGTTAATTTAAATTTCTAGATTAATTTTGGTTAAAAGTGGTGTTCAAATTATTTATTAAATTTTGATGATTTAATTTGGATTAATTATATTAATTAATTTAATTTTTACATTATGTTTTAAGGTAAGTTATCTTAAAATTATTTAAAATTTGCAAATTTGATTCAAGTATGTTTTGAAATGATTTTAAGTTAGCTTCAAATATTTTAATCTACTTTTTAATTATTTAACATTTTAGGTTTTAATCAATTATTAAATTATTTAATGATGTAGGCTTTAATTAAATTAAGAATTATTTACTTTTAATCATTTAATTATTAATTCGACTTATCCTCTTAAGTTATATCCTCATTTTAATAATCCAATTTCAATTAATCTTCCAAAATTTAAATTATTCAATTAATTAAAGTTTCGTTTTTGGTTTATTGAAGTGATTAATGAGTTCCTACCCTTTGATTTCCCAAAGTTTCAATCATCTAAGAGAAAATTAAAATCAGATATTTTACCCCCATTTTGATTAAAACTAAAGTTTTAATTAGGAGTTAAAATCTTTTAATTATCTTTATGCCCCTTTAAGGTTATTTATTTTATAACTCATTAAATTAAGCTTAAATGAACTTAAAATTTTTTTGCCACTTCACTCACATGTCAATTAAGACATTAGAGGAGAAAATGTGATTTTTCTAAATTTAATTTATTTATATAATTATTTTTAATGGAAAATAGCGGTTTTTCAAAGAAAATTCACCAACATGACCAAGGTAAAGTTTCTATCCTTAAGAAAATTATGAGATGTTCCTAATGACCAGAGGACCACTTGGACCATTTTTGGTGATTTTGTGAATTATATTTTATTTATTAAAATTATTTTAAATTTTGGAGTGTTAATTAATTATAGAATAAAATAAAAGTTGAAAAATGGATTTTATATTTTTCAAAAATCCCTCTGACCTCAAGAAAGTTAGAGAAACAAGTTTTACATTTTTATGATTTGTCTTTGATTTATTAGAATTAATTTAGTGGGAAGGCTAAAAAATACATTTTTTAATTCAAAAAAATGTTTTAAGTCTTTAAAATTGAATATCTTAACCTAGAGACTTTGGAAAAATGTTTGATTGGTTCCTAAGTGATTAGGGGACCAAATATGACATTTTTTATGATTTTTATTATTTTTGTGATTTTTATTATTTTTAAATTATTTAAAAATATTAAAATATGCTTAAAAGTGAAAATTTTTAGAAAATTCCAATTTTATTTTTCTTAGACTCCTCTAATATCAGAGGAGTCCCAAAATCAATTTGGTGAATTTTTGAAATGTATTTTTGGAGTTATAAAATTTTAAAGTTTAATTTTTATTATGTGGCTTAATTTATCCATTTAGTGGGGTTAAACATTTCCATTTGACTTCAAATTTTTATGTGAGGTTCCTCTGATTCTAAAGATTAGTGGAGAATTATTTTAATGTCATTTTAATGTGTGATTAACTCTAATTAATTAAAGTTCAATTTTGAGTTTTTAGGCAAATTAGGGTTATCCTTAATGAATTAACTCAAACCATAATTATCCTAGGGTCCTCTGGTCCTAAGGAACTTCACCAAATTTTCCAGAAATTTTCTAAGCAACATGCTAATTTTTGGAATTAAAATGTCAAAAACAGTGACATAAACTTGGAAAATAAATAACTTGCCACAGGATAGCCTCTGGCCTTGGAAAATTCAAGAAAAGTTCCCAAGAGCATAGGCTACAAAAGCCCTATGGTCTCATGCCATGGTGAAATGTATACATGCATGGAGAATTAAAACACTCGAAATAGTATTAAATTAATTAAAAATAAAATACTCAACAAAATAGATCAATTCCTTTTCCACATTATTCTTCTCTGTTCACTGAGTAAGAGGGTATTTTTCTTTTATTTTTATGATTTTTCTATGCAAAGATATTAAGTTTTGAAGTTTTTGGTATTTAAATAAATAAGAAAAATCAGATTTTCCTATTTATCCACGTCGGCGCCAACTCAACCTACGGCGGATCGAACTCCACGCATCGCTCCCTGATTCAGCGCCGCCATCTGACTCATTTTTGATGAGGTCTTCTCTTCTCTCTTTAGTACTTAGGATCTAGCCTTAGGCTTTTCCTTTGACTATCTTAGAGGACTAGAAGTGGAACCCACCTTTTAGAATTTCAAACCACTTCTTGACTCCCTGCAAACTCCACAAACTTGATTGTAGACCCCTAATCACCTAGAGGGTTGAAATCAAATGTGGAAGTTGAAAGGATGAGTTCCTATAGGACTCTTTGGCCTTAGGACTGCCCTGGGTGGCCTGGTCTGGTGAGGGCTGACTCACACACACACTACATTTTCACACACCTCTTAAAACCACACCCATACCCAACTTGACCTCCTGACTCATGCAGGTGATTCACATGGATGGTCCCTAACCCCTAAGCCCTTGGCTAAGAGGGTTAGGAACAACATAGTGAATGCCTCAAATGAGTCCCTTCATGGCTCATCTGGGCTTGATATGGTTTCATGGCTCAACCAAAATGATTTCATTCCACTTACATTTACCCAATCTTCAATTTTCTAAATTTTCAATTTTTGACCCCCGGGACCCTACACCCGCCTAGCCTACCAAAAACCCTTTAAATTACCCAGATTTTTTAAAAAAAATCTCCAAAACACCCAAAATTCCTCAAGACCAATCCCAAACATTCCCACATTACTCAAATTGATCATCCATAGCCAAAAATACCAAAAATTCTAAAAATACCCCCCAATACCCTCCAAATACCCAAAATGCCCTTCTTATTCAAAAAATCCAAAAATTCAGAAAATTCCCAGAAAATTCCATTAAATCCCAAATATTCCCAATTTTATTTTGTTCAACTACACCATGGGCCAATTTTGTCAATTTACCCCACGTTTGTCAAAATCCCCAATTTGACCCATTTTAACCCAAAGTGAACCCAATGTCAAACCAAACCTACCCAATTTACCCAAATTCTGGTCCAATTCAATTCTAAACTTCAATTTAACATCCACAATATCAATCTAGACCAAGGCCAAGTCCAATTTGATTGACATTTGAATCCAATTTCACTTTTGACCTTAAAGCCTAATTTGGACCCATGACCCAAACTTAGCCCAAACTAACCCAATTCAACTCCAATTAACCCCAAACCTTTTCTAAAACTTCCCTAACATCCCCACAAACAAAACACTAACATGATTTACCCAAAATTTGGACCCAAACCCCACTCAAATTCAACCCAAAGCTAAAAGGCCCAATTTTGACCTAAACCCAAACCTAACCCAAATAAGCCCAAACCCCAAAATCAAAACCCAACCAAAGTCAAAACCTCTTTGAAACACTCCCACAAACATTTTCCAACATTAATGTTACATCAATTTCAACCCTAGCCCAACATTGGCCCAAGTTAGCCCAATTTGACCTACATTGGCCCATTTACCAAAGTGGCCCAAATCCAACCCCATTCAAACACAAATCACTCCAAACTCATTTCAAATCACTCATGACATATCCCTAAACCAAACCCAACAATTATTTGGCCCAAAATTCTACAAAATTCCCATCCATGAATTCATTCTTAAACCTAAAGGCCCATCCCCTTAGCCTTCCTAAAAGCCCATCAAAAATAATTTCAAAAGGCCCAAAGCCCACATGACAATCCTCTATCATCATCAATTTGATAAAACCATCTCCTAAGTTCTAAATCCATGATAAAATAAATCCAAATCAAGCCATATGCCAAATCCCATCAAATCACCCCTAAATTACCAAAATTTTTAAAACCTTTTTTCATGAAATTGACCAAACTCCCCAAGCCAAAGGTGAGCCATGAAGCCATGCATGAGCCCCATGGGAGCCATGAGAGCCATGGAACCTACTTTCCACCTCACCAAACCATTAATGGAAAGAGAGGGGATCTCTTTCTTAAACCCTTTTAAACCCTTTTTTACCTTAAGCATGTCACACACTAAACCATGCTTAGCCACCTCACCATGGATGGAGACTTCTCCACCCCTTCTAAGATGACCTAAATGATTCCCTCAGCTCAAAATCAGGTCTTGGGGAGGTGTACCAAGCCTATTTCCATGGGTTGACCCAAACCAAGCCAAAATGACCTTCTCCCATTCCATTTAAATCAAACTCCTTTACACATGTCCATGGCCAATTGACCGCACTAAACCCCGACCACGACCCACTCGAACAAGATGGTGACCGGTGCACGGCCCGCTGACCACCAGGCCGCTGGAAAACACCATGGCCGAGACCTTGGGAGGAGCAAAAAAAATTCAATTCTCCCTTGCTGACTTGTCTCAACCTAAATGGACAGCATAACTCTTCTTCTCCTCACCAGAGCAGCTGATCCCCAGCCTTAAACCCCCCTGGGAGGCCCTCCACCCTCTCCTATTTAAACCTCACCTCCTCTCGACCATGAGAGGTGTTGAACTAGACCTTACTGAAACCCTGCCAAAATTGCTCCAGACCACTCTCCACACTTAGAGCAGTTGATCCCGAGTGACAATTTGCCATAATCCCCACCAACGAGCCCAATTTCTCGACCAAAATTCCACCAAAAAATAGGACATCTCCCAATTCTCCACCAAATTCAAATTAAACTCACCCACACCTGCACAAGGTCAAGAGAAGGAGTTCCCCAGTGAAAGCCCCCTCTCTAGGCCACCCATCTGTTCCAGACTCCAAGCTTTGTAATCGGCTGTGGTCGAAATCATACCTGGACAATTCAACAGCCCAAGGGACTTCATCTGGAGCTTGCTTGGACCTAATCAAAGGTGACACAACTCTCAGATCGAAGCTTCACTTCTCTGAGCAAAGGTATGGACTCACTCTTCTTCCTGAGCTTACAGAGATTCTCTATTTAATTTGAGTCAATTTCAATACATGTTTACCGTATGGATGTGTTCGTCTCCTCAAGACGAATCCATAGAAGCATAAGAACACGAAAATCCATTGAGAATCGAGTGAGAAATTAGGGTTAGAAGGTTGACGGTCACAGGTGCACACCAGTCGTAGACGATGACTGGGAGCCGTCGGATCGAGCGTGTATCGAGCTGACGGTCTGGATCGAGCTGGACGGCGCGATGGTGCATGAACCGCTGGCCCCTGGAGCGCTGAGTCGGATGGCGGCGCCGAATCAGAAGATGACGCGTGGCCTTTCGGAGCTGCCGAGGATGGCGTGGCGCCGCGTGGATGAGTAGGAAATTAGGGTATTTTTGATTTATTTAATTCCCTAAACTTTAAAAATGCATAACTTTGTGTAGAAAAATTAGAAAAATAAAATAAAAATACCCACTTGCTCAGTGAACAGAGGAGAATAATGTGGAAAAGAAATCATGTAATTTCATCAATTATTTTATTTTTAATTATTTATTTACTCTCTGCACTATTTCAATTCTCCATGCATGTATACAATTCACCATGGCATGAGACCATAGGGCTTTGAAGCCTCCGAATTTGGGAACATTCCCTGAATTTTCCAAAGTCGAGGCCACCCCTATGAAGAGTTATTGATTTTTCAATTCTAGGTCACTATTCTAAGTATTTTAATTCCAATAATTAGCATGTTGTGAAATAAATTCTATGAAAATTTGGAGAGGTTCCTTATAACCATAGGACCCTATGGAAAATGGTTTTTGAGTTAACTCACTTGTAATAACCCTAATTGGCTTAAACACCCAAAATGGAACTTTAATTAATTAGAGCTAATCATACATCAAATTGACTTGAAATCAATTCTCCACTGACCTCTAGGATCAGAGGAACCCACCATAAAAGTTTGAAGTCAATTGGACTTGGTTAGCCCTATTAAATGAGTTGATTAAGCCATTTAGCCAAAATTAAACTTCAAAAATTCATAACTTTCAAAATACTTCTCAAAAAATTCACCAAATTGGATTTGGAGCCTCTCTGATATCAGGGGAATTTAAGAAAATTAAAATTGTAATTTTCCAAAAAAGTTGATTTTTTACATTATTTTAATATTTTAATAATTAAAAAATAATAAAAATCACAAAAATAATAAAATTCACCAAAATGTCATATTTTGAATTTTAATCATTTAGGAACAAACCCCATATTTTTCTTAAGTCTCTATGATGAGATATTAAATTTTAAAGCCCTAAGGTAATTTTAAAATTAAAAAATGTATTTTCTAGCATTTCCACTAAAATAATTCTAATAAATCAAAGAAAAATCATAAAATTATAAAAATTGGTTCTCTAGTTTCCTTGATATTAGAGAGATTTTTGAAAAATATAAAATTCATTTTTCAACCTTTATTTTTTTTTTAAATTAATTAATACTTCAAAACTCAAAATAATTATAATAAAAAGAATATAATTCAAAAAATCACCAAAATTGGTCCAAGTGGTCCTCTGGTCATTAGGAATGTCCCATAATTTTATTAAGGATAGAAACTTTCCCTTTGTCATATTACTAAATTTTCCTTGAAAATCCCTATTTTCCACCAAAAATAATTACATAAATAAATTAAGTACAGAAAAATCAAATTTTCTCCTCTAATGTCTTGATTGACATGTGAGTGAAGTCACATAAAAATTTCAAATTCATTTAAGCTCAATTTAGTGAGTTATGAGATTAGTAAGTTTAAAGGGCAAAATAGTAATCAAAATTTTAACCTATAATTAAAAATTTGAGGTTTAATTAAAAGGGTGGGTAAAATATTTGATACTAAGTTGATTTTGCATGTTTGAAACTTAGGTAGTTAAAGGGTAGAAACCTACCAAATAATTTGGAAATAATTAAAATAAACCTTAATTAAATAATTGTTTAAACTTGGAAGAATAATAAAAAAAATTGGAATTATTAAAATAGGGATATTATTAGGAAGAGATTTATTCTTTAATCTAAAAAAAAAAAATCCCTAAATTAATCACCACAATAACATTTAATTCCTAATTAAAATGATAATCCAAATTCAAGATTTAAAATATTAAAAGACTTAATCATTAAATTAAATTAAAGATTAAAACATTTAAATTAAATCCTTCCAAAATTTCAATTAAATTAATACTTTAACAATTAAATTAAATCATCTTTAAAATATTAAAAAAAGAGATATAAAATATTAAATTAAAATTAAAAATTTAAATTAAATTTAAATTAAATTAAAACTTATTAAATAAAATAAAATAAAATTAAATTAAAACATATTAAATTAAATTAAATTAAATTAAAATATATTAAACTAAATTAAATTAAATTAAATTAAATTAAAAGTAAAACTAAACCAAATTAAATTAAACTAAAATTAAATTAAATTGAATTAAATATAACATCACCAAAGACATAAAGAATTCAAAATAAATCTAAAACAACTTGAACACTATTCCAAACTTAAACCCATTGAACTTAATTGTTCTTTGATGAAGAAAATCGTCGTCAAACCAAAACACAAGAACCTAGACGTCATAGGAGATGACTAGCTATAGGATTAGGAACTTGGTAGAAAACCATAACCCTTCTCGTAGCTTTTCCTAGGAACTTGCTTTAAATGCTTAAATATTCTAAATTGTGTTTAAGTGCAGCTTGGGATGACGGGAAGACCCTCCAGGTACGCTTTTATTTTATTGCAATTTACCTTCTTACAATTTACCTTATTGCAAATACACTTACTTTTCTTGCATGATAAACAACTGTTGCATGAAAATCCACACTTTTAGGATAGTCCCTAAAATTGAAACCAAACTAAACTAAAAGTTATTACACGATAAAATTCACCGCCACAACATTTCAAAATATAAAACAACTCAAAATTTAATCACAAACAAAACAACAAAACTACAACTACAACTAAATTAAAACGTTTTGTTGGATGATCGGGAATACCTCGGATGATGTAACCTACATGTTGCTAACGGGATTTCCCACGGTCTAAATGAAAGTGTGGAACTCATTTAGTTGAGTTTAACAAATTCATCTAGACTAAGTGAATCCGATAAAAATAACGATGCCAGAAGGATGGAACAGTGGGATCTTAACCGGTGTTGTTATAATCAATTTTAAGATTTGTTTTAATTAAAACATTAAAAACACTTAGATTTTAAGATTTCTAAAACCAAAATCTTCTCCTCTTTTGATTACAATCTTCTAAAACTAAACCTCTGCAACAACAAGGAGCTCGGAGCATGGTGGGCAGCACGGCCATCGTCATCAGCAAAACTTGAGTCTACTTCGACAGAAACTTTCTTAGAATTAAATAACCAAGCCATAGGATTTCGAGGTAGTTTGCCTAGTGCAACATAAATCCTCAATCTTTTTGTTAGGCATTTGCATTGCAAATTAAGCCCTAACCAGTCTTAGGATTCCGAGGTAGTCGTCCGATACGACATAAACCCTCACATCTTCGAGGCTATTTGTGTGATCATGTCATACGAATATAAGTCCTAATTAATTAAAATTGGCAAGATCAAAACATTAAATAAACATTAGGACTTTCCTAAATTCAAGCCAAACAATAGGATAGTCGGGAAATTATCGAAGTTTGCTTCGAATCTGCAATTTCTCCTACCTTTCTTCCTTTAAATTCCCAAAACAAAATGTTCCAAACTTGATCCATTCCCTATTGAAATTCCAAAATTCAATCCCTTGGAAACTTAAACTTTGAAATTCTTGAGAGCAGAACTACTGATTATTATCGAGAGTTTTCTTAGGTGATTCCCGTCACTTAATATGTAATTAACTATAGGGGCTTGCCCTTATAGGGAATTTTAAGAACCCAGGTAATATAAACCCTGCTTAATTTCTTTGTATTAAGCAGGGGAACTTGTCGGCTTATAAAATTGGTTCGCAGACCAAACGGATGTCACAAATCTTCTAGTTTATTTAATCGAGCCCCATCACCAAACAGTGTGTCTATTCTTTAGGATAGATACACGGTTTGCGGTGCGATGCTCGTTTATATAAACTATTCGGGATGTGAGATCAGTTTGATTTCATATCTTAAAATCTTCAAATTTAAAAATTATTTTCAAAACCAAATACTACTTTGTCAAATTATTTATTTAAATTAAATTAAAAATTTGCCGACAATTTCTGTAGGCGACCCCTCTTTTCAAAAATACAACACACAAACCTGAAAATATGCCGACAATTTCTGGCGACTCCACTGGGGAAAATTCCTCTCTCCATTTTTAATCAGATAGTTCTGCTTTCAAAAAAATCGGTAGTGTATCCATGTCCCTAGTGAATCAAACTACCCTTCTTTCCGTTGGAATACTATGTTCATTTCTACCTTGAATAAGTATAGCCAACATTCTCTCAGATTTAGGAGCCACTGTTTAGACACCCCTAAACAGAGAGGTTCCGAGATCCTTTTACCTCATTTCTGAGGTGGGGTGGGCCCCCAATATGTATTACTTTAGGAGCAGTCTTGCGGGTCGAGAAGTTTCTACAAGACTTTCTCTTCCTTTTCCAGTTCCTAATCAATTTCTTTTGCCCTTCCTACAACTCTCCTTTTAATAATTCTCCTTCATAACGAACAAATCTTTTTGAAAAACAATTATCTAAATAAATTTTCTTTTAATACCACAAATACACTAAGATAAATAAAAATGTGTTCAGACTCTTTCTTTTTCATCATAAGTTTTACGACAAAAAGAAGCACGATTCGAGGACTAACACTTGGAATCTGCTCTACAGAAATGGAAACCCCGAAACTGATCTTCTCCTTCGTCAACGGACTAGACCTGGCTGTGTTCAAGGACGAACTGCCTGATAATGGAATCATTCGATTCGGACAAGGATTTGGGGACACCGACATCAAAATCCCCTACGTCACTCTCTTTTCACTCGCAAGCAAAGTACCGGAAGCGAGAAGCCGTTGATCGAGTTTAACCTCAAGTCAACTCATGAATTCCTCCTCTCGCAAAAGATTCCAACCGAGAGGAGTACTCGTTGTTCCCGAAGGACCGTTGTTGCTACTCCCACCTGGTCTAGTTGTCTCTGCACCTACCCCGGCTTCTGCCAAACTAAAGGGGAAGGAAATTCAGAACTGTGATGAACCTGTGGAGGGTACAAATCTTCCTGTGAGACCTTCTGTTTTCGAGATCGGGTCCAGCTCGAGAATTCCATCACTGACACGGACTTAGAGGAGGAACGAGTAGAAGGATTGCTAGAGAAGCCGTAGCCGCCGAAGTCGCTTTCCGGAGGAAATCCCGTAACCGCCCGAGTATACACTCGCTGCTCGAATACATACCACTTTTGGGAGGAAGTAGGTTCCATCCCCTCTCCGCCGCAGAGGACGAGGAAAATATCCGCAAGATTGCTTCGCATTACCTCGGCCCGCATATTACAACGACGACTCGTAAGAAAAGGGCTAGAATTACGCCATTCGCTCGATCGTAGACCCTGATAGAGAAGTTAGCAAAGAAAGAAAAATGCCCTGTATCAAAGATTTTAAGAAGGATAGGGTGGGTGCCGGCCAAATCCCGTCTTGGGCCGCGAATGGAACCTGCTATCGCTGCAGAAAAGCTGAATAAGAGAATGAAAGCTAGTCCACCTGTCATTGTTTCAGGACTACAAATTAGGGAGGATACCACCTTCCAGCATCCGGCCGACGTACTATCGGGTTCTGGACCTTCTCGCCGCGAAGGATGGTATGGCGTCCCACTACCGGACAATTAAGATTAAAACAACAACCTGAGAAGGAAAGTCTCGTCAGGAGACTTGAGTCCAAAGAAAGTGCTACCACAATGAAGGGGACTCTTGAGAAGGAAACCCGACAGTTATCGCATGACAACTGCAAGGATGTACAGAAGAGACCTTAGAAGATGCTATGGAAAAGCTAAGAACTGATATTCAGCGATTAGCAAGAGAAAGAGAAGAAAAATTCGGAGATGAAGTCGACTCGTCAGAGTTCATGGATGATGAATATGCAGAAATTAACATGGTTGAAACATGAGCTTCGTCAGCTTCACAAGGTGCTCCTGCAGCCGCAGAAAGAGAGGAGCCTGAGGTGATGAGGATGCAGCTTCAAGAGAAAGATGATACGATCGCCCAAATGGCAAAAAGGATGGAAGAGATGGCTGCAGCCCTAGCCACTCTCCAGAGTCAGGTTCAACCTCAAAGAGAAACACCCCCAGAAGTTATTCACATTATAGACGGAGGAAAGGAGATTACATCCGTCAACGGGGATGATCAATTAAAAATGGATGCAACACAAAGCATGATTCCAGAAAAGGATATCAAGAGCATGGTAGAACAGCAGGTGCGAGAAGCCTTGACATAATCAAAGAGCGGGACATCCATTCAGACGGGTGTTGACCTCATTTTTGATGAGGTCTTCCCTTCTTCTTTTTAGTGCTTAGGATCTAGCCTTAGGCTTTTCCTTTGACTATCTTAGAGGACTAGAATTGGGACCCACCTTTTAGAAATTCAAACCACTTCTTAACTCCCTGCAAACTCCATAAACTTGACTGTAGACCCCTAATCACCTAGAGGGTTGAAATCAAATGTGGAAGTTTAAAGGATGAGTTCCTATAGGACTCTTTGGCCTTAGTACTGCCCTGGGTGGCTTGGTCTGGTGAGGGGGCTGACTTACACTACACCTACACACTACACTCCCACACACCTCCTAAAACTACACCCATACCCAACTTGACCTCCTGACTCATGTAGGTGATTCACATGGATGGTCCTTAACCCCTGAGCCCTTGGCTAAGAGGGTTAGGAACAACATAGTGAATGCCTCAAATGAGTCCTCTCATGGCTCATATGGGCTTGATATGGCTTCATGGCTCAACCAAAATGATTTCTTTCCACCTAAATCCACCCAATCTTCAATTTCCCAAATTTTCAATTTTTGACCCCCGGGACCCTACACCTACTAAACCTACCCAAAACCCTTGAAACCCAAATTTTTGCAAAATTTCCAAGTTACCTAAAATTTTCCAAAATCAATCCCAAACATCTCCAAATCACTCAAATTGATCATCCATACCCAAAAATACCAAAGATTCCAAAAATACCCCCCAATACCCTCCAAATACCCAAAATACCCTTCTGGCCTAAAAATCCAAAAATTTAGAAAATTCCCAGAAAATTCCAGAAAATCCTAAATATTCCCAATTTCATTTTGTCCAACTACACCATGGGCCAATTTTGTCAATTTACCCTACTTTTGTCAAAACCCCCAAATTGACCCATTTTAACCCAAAGTGAACCCAATGTTAAACCAAACTCTATCCAATTGACCCAAATTCTGGCCCAATTCAATTCTAAACTTCAATTCAACATTCCCAATACCAATTTAAACCAAATCCAAGTCCAATTTGATTGACATTTGGATCCAATCTCACTTTTGGCCTTAAAGCCCAATTTGGACCCATGACCCAAACTTAACCCAAACTCACCCAATTCAACTCCAATTAACCTCAAATCTTTTCTAAATCTTCCTTAACATTCCCACAAACAAAAACCTAACATTATTTGCCCAAAATTTGAACCCAAGTCCCACTCAAACTCAACCCAAGGTCAAAAGGCCCATTTTTGACCTAAACCCAAACCTAACCCAAATTCAACCCAATTCAAATCCAAATCACCCCAAATTTGTTTCAAATCACTCATGACACATCCATGAGCTAAACCCAACAATTATTTGGCCCAACCTCTTTACAAAATTCCCATCCATAAATTCATTTTTTAAACTTAAAAGCCCACTTCCCTTAAACCTTCTTAAAAGCCCATCTTCATTAAATTTTAAAAGCCCAAATCATCCTAAAGCCCACATGACACTTCCCCTCATCATCCATTTGATCAAAATCACCCCTAAGTTGCAAAATCATCAATTAAACCATTCCAAATCAAGCCACATGTCAAATTACCCCCTAAATGTCAAATATTTCTAAAACCCTTTTCATGAAACAAATCAACCTTTTCCCAAGCCAAATGAAGCCATGAACAAGCCATTCTCAAACCACATGAAGCCATGAGGGCTTTGACTTGTCATTAGTCCATTTATGGCAAGAAGAGGGGGTTCTTTCTTAAACCTCCTTTAACCCTTTTTTACCTTAATCATGTCACACACTAAACCATGTTTAGCCACCTCATCATGGATGGAGACTTCACCACTCCTTCTAAGCCGACCTAAATGATTCCCTCAGCTCAAAATCGAGCTTGGAAGGGTGCACCAAGCCCAAAATGGTGGGTTGACCCAAACCAAGCCAAAGTGAGCCTTCTCCCATTCCATTTAAATCAAACTCCTTTACACATGTCAAACCTCAATCGATCGCACAAGCCTCCAGCCCCCGACCCACCCGAGCTTCGAGGGTGACCCGACCTCGGCCGGCCGGCCACCCGCCGCCGGAAAACACCATGCACGAAACCTCGGGAGGAGCCAAATTTTGGAATTCCACCTTCGTCGAGCCGCCTCACTCCAAATGGCCATTGCAGTTCGTTCTTCTCCTCACCGCAGCAGCTCGATCCCAACCATTAAACTCCCCGGAGAGCCTCCACCATGCCTATTTAAACCCCTCACCCTCTCGGCCAAAGAAAGTGCCGAACGAAACCTTAAGGAAACTCGCGCAAAATCACTCCGCATCACTCTCCACACATAGAGCACCCGATCCCTACCGAATTTCAGCCCAATTCCCTCTAGCCGAGCCCAATTTCGAGCTCAAACTTTAGCCCAAAAACCAGGACACTTCTTCACAAGTGAGCCAATTCCCAAATCGATTGGTCCTACACCTTCACTCGGACCAAGAGGAGAAGTTTTCCACCGAAAGCCCCATCTCTAGAGCCACCCGGTTGCTCCGACCTCCAAGCTTTGTGATCGAGCTGTGGTCGAAGTCCAACCTGGACAAGTCACTGGACCGGAGACTTCATCTGGAGCTTACTAGGATCCAATCGAAGGTGTAACAACTCTCAGATCGAAGCTTCACTTCTCTGAGCAAAGGTATGGACTCCCTCTTCTTCCCGAGCTTCCAGAGATTCTCATTTTAATTTGAGTCAATTTAAATGCATGTTTACCGTATGGATGTGTTCGTCTCTTCAAGACGAATCCATAGAGCATAAGAACACGAAAATCCGTCGAGAATCGAGCGAGAAATTAGGGTTGGAAGGTCGACGGTCACGGGTGCACACCCGCCGTAGACGATGACCGGGAGCCGTTGGATCGCGCGTGTATCGAGTGGACGATTCGTATTGCGCCGTACCGGGGAATGTTACGTGAACCGCGGGGCCCGGACGGATGACTCGGATGGCGGCGCCCAATCACGGCGCGACACGTACCCCTTCGGAGCCGCCGATGTTTCGCCGGCGCCGCGTGGATAAGTAGATAAATAGGGTATTTAATGTATTTATTAAATATCGAAACTTTAAAAATCCATATCTTTGTGTAGAAAAATCACAAAAATAAAATAAAAATACCCTCTTGCTCGGTGAACGGAGGAGAATAATGTGGAAAAGAAATCATTTAATTTCATCAAGTATTTTATTTTTTATAATTTATTTACTCTCTCGCATACATTTAATTCTCCATGCATGTATACAATTCACCATGGCATGAGACCATAGGGCTTTGAAGCCTCGAACTCGGGAACATTCCCCGAATTTTCCAAGGTCGAGGCCATCTCTGTGAAAAGTTATTTATTTTTCAAATGCATGTTGTTGTTTTGAGTATTTTAATTCCAAAAATTAGCATGTTGTGAAATAAATTCTAGAAAAATTTGGTGATGTTCCTTATGACCAGAGAACTCTAGGAAAAATGGGACTTGAGTTAATTCACTCGTAACAACTCTAATCGGCTTAAACACCCAAAATAGGTCTTTAATTAATTAGAGTTAACCAAGCATCAAATTGACTTGAAATCAATTCTCCACTGACCTTTAGGATCAGAGGAATTCACCATAAAAATTTGAGGTCAATTGGACTTGGTTAGCCCCACTAATTGGGTTAATTAAGCCACTTAGCCATTTTAAACTTTAAAAATTCATAACTTTTAAAATACTTTTTAAAAATTCACCAAATTGGTTTTGGAGCCTCTCTGATATCAGGGGAATCTAAGAAAATTAAAATTTCAATTTTCTGAAAAAGTTGATTTTTAATAATATTTTAATATTTTTAATAATTAAAAAATAATAAAAATCACAAAAATAATAAAGTTCACCAAAATGTCACATTTTGAATTTTAATCACTTAGGAACAAATCCCACATTTTTCCTAGGTCTATTTAGTGAGATATTGAATTTTAAAGTTTTAAGGTAATTTTAAAATTAAAAAAATGTATTTTCTAGCATTTTCACTAAAATAATTATAATAAATCATAAAAAAATCAGAAAATTGCAAAATTTGTTTCTCTGGTTTCCTTGATATCAGAGAGATTTTTGAAAAATATAAAATCCATTTTTCAACATTTATTTTATTTTTAAATTAATTAACACTCCAAAACTCAAAATAATTATAATAAAAATAATATAATTCAAAAAATCACCAAAATTGGTCCAAGTGCTTCTCTGGTCATTAGGAATGTCCCCTAATTTTCTTAAGGACAGAAACTTTCCTTTGGTCATGTTGTCAAATTTTCCTTGAAAATCTCTATTTTCACCAAAAATAATTATATAAATAAATTAAATACAGAAAAATCACATTTTCTCCTCTCATGTCTTTATTGACATATGAGTGAAGTCACATAAAAATTTCAAATTCATTTGTGTTCAATTTAGTGAGTTATGAAATTATTAAGCTTAAGGGGTAAAATGGTAATTAAACTTTCAACCCTTAATTAAAACTTTAGGTTTAATAAAAAATCAACAAGTAAAATATTTGATCTTAATCTGGTTTGGATGATTGAAATTTAAATAATTAAAGGGTAGAAACCCATTAAATAATTTTAAAATGATTAAACTTTAATTAAATAATAGATTAAATTTGGAAGAATAATAAAATTGGAATTATTAAAATAAGGGATATTTATTAGGAAGAGATTTATTCTTTAATTTAAAAAATCCCTAAACTAATTATATCATTAACACTTAACTCTTAATTAAAATGATAACTCAAATTTAAAATATTAAAAGACTTAATTAAATCATTAAAATCTTTTAAAATCTCAATTAAAATTATAAATTAAATTAAATTAAAATTAAATTAAATAAAATTAAATTAAATTAAACAATTAAATTAAAATTAAATTAAATAAAATAAAATAAAATTAAATTAAATTAAATTAAATTAAATAATTAAATTAAATTAAATTAAACAATTAAATTAAATTAAATTAAAAAATTAATTTAAATTAAATCAAATCAAATTAATTAAACATCAAATCAAATTAAATTAAATTAAATTAAATTAAAACTCAATCAAATTAAATTGAATTAAATATAACATCACCTAAGACATAAAATAAATTAAATATAAAGCAACTTGAACATTATTCCAAATTTAAACCCTTTAACTTAAATCAAATCATTTGAATACTAATTTACCCTTGAAAGCTTTGATTATTATAACTCCTAAATGAAACATTAAATGAAGTGCTACTTCACTCATAAGATATTCAAATGTCTTAGTTCACTTGAGCAAGATAACAACAAAACTTGAAAACCTCGGACGATTAATTCATTTATATAATTAAATCCATTTGGACTTAAAACAATCCTAGAAATATTGAAAAGATGTTTAAGATTCTTCTTAAGCACTTCCTCAATATGATAGGATATTTATAAGAACAATTGGACTTAATTGTTCTTTGATGAAGAAAATCGTCCTCAAACAAAAAACACAAAGAACCTAGACGTCATAGGAGATGACTAGCTATAGGATTAGGAATTTGGTAGAAAACCATAACCTTTCCCTTAGCTTTACCTAGGAACTTGCTTAAATATTCTAATTGTGTTTTAAGTGTAGCTTGGGATGACGGGAAGACCCTCCGAGTACGCTTTTATTTTATTGCAATTTACTTTCTTGCAATTTACTTCCCCGCAATTTGCTTTATCGCAGATGCACTTTACTTTTCTTGCATGATAAAACAACAGTTGCATGAAAACCCACACCTTTAGGATAGTCCCTAAAACTGAAACCAAAACTAAGTTAAAAGTCATTGCAAGATAAAATTCACCGCCACAACATTTCAAAATATAAAACAACTCAAAATTTAATCACAAACAGAACACAAAACTACAATTGCAACTAAATTAAAACGTCCCGTTGGATGATCGGGAATACCTCGGATGATGTAACCTACGTGTTGCTAACGGGATTTCCCACGGTCTAAATGAAAGTGTGGAACTCATTCAGTTGAGTTTAGCAAATTCATCCGGACTAAGTGAATCCGATAAAAATAATGATGCCGGAAGGATGGAACCGTGGGATCTTAACCGGTGTCGTTATAATCAACTTTAAGATTTGTTTTAATCAAAATACAAAACACTTGGAAATTAAGACTTCTCTAAACCAAAACACTTTTCTCATCTCCCGATTTATAATTTCTAAAACTAAACCTCCGCAACAACAAGGAGCTTGGAGCATGGTGGGCGACACGGCCATCGTCATCAACAAAACTTGAACCTACTTCAACAGAAACTTTCTTAGAATTAAACAACAAAGCCATAGGACTCCGAGGTAGCTTGCCTAATGCAACATAAATCCTCAACCTCTTTGTTAGGCATTTGCATTGCAAATTAAGCCTTAACCGGTCTTAGGATTCCGAGGTAGTCGTCCGATACGACAATAAACCCTCACATCTTCTAGGCTATTTGTTTGATTTTATCATACAAATATAAGCCCTAATTAATTAAAATTGGCAAGATTGAAATACTAAATAAACATTAGGACTTTCCTAAATTCAAGCCAAACAATAAGATAGTCGGGAAATTACCGAAGTTCACTTCGAATCGTTGATTTCTCCTACCTTTCTTCCTTTGGATTCACAAAACAAAATGTTCCAAATTTGATCTATTCCCTATTGAAATTCCAAAATTCAATCTTTGAAAACCTTAAACTTTGAAGTTCTTGAGAGCAGAATTATTGGTTATTATCGAGAGTTTTCTTAGGTGATTCCCGTCACTTAATATGTAATTAACTATAGGGCTTGCCCTTATAGGGAATTTTAAAGAACCCGTGTAATATAAACCCTCGTTTAATACTTTCATATTAAGCGGGGAATTTGTCGGCTTATAAAATTGGTTCGCGGACCAAACGGATGTCACAAAACTTCTAGTTTATTTGATCGAGCCCCACCCTCAAGCAGTGTGTCTATCCTTAAGGATAGATACACGGTTTGTGGTGCGGTGCTCATTTATATAAACTATTTGGGATGTGAGATCGGCTTAATCTCATATCTTAAAACTTTCAAATTTAAAATTATTTTCAAAGTCAAATACTACTTTCTAAATTATATATATATTTAAATCAAATTTAAAATTTAAATTCGCCGACAACTTCTGTTAGGCGACCCCCTTTTTAAAATACAATACAACCTAAAAATATGCCGACAACGGGTAGACCTTACCCCGAAGAATTTGATGCAGTACAATACCCAAAAGGCTTCGTATGACCTATGTTCAAGACCTTTGATGGACTGGAAACCCTCGGCAGCATGTTGCACATTTTCGTGTTAGCTGTTGCAATGCCGGCGGAAGTGATGCTTTACTCTTCCGACAATTCGTCAGCAGCCTGTCAGGAATCGCCTTTGATTGGTATGCGGAATTACCGAATGGTTCGGTGAAGACATTTTCAGAATTAGAGAACCTCTTCATCAAGCGATTTGCTGGAGCTCGGCACCACATCACTATAGGTGATTTAGTGGTAGAGAAGCGAGCCGAACGAAACTTTGGTGGACTACATACTTCGATGGAGGAATCTAAGTATGAAGTGTGAGCCACAGCTACAAGAACAACATGCAGTCGGCATTTTACTTAAGAGCATTCATGGCCCGATAGCACTTCTCCTTAAGGGATTTACTATTAAGACTTTCTAGAAGTTGTTAAGCAAGGCCGGAAGCTTGCAAGAGGAGGCGAAGCAATTAAGTTTCACCGACAAAACAGACAAACAGAAGCCCGTGAAAACTTTTGAAAAGAAGTCCGGGATCGTCGCAGCAGTCGATAAAGGCAAGCAGCTATTACAAATAGCGCCAGAACGACCGCAGCAAATTCAACAGAATTACCAGCAACCCCGACCCAGCTATCAGTCATCCCAACAGTATGAACAACCGCCTAGCCCACAACGTACGTTAAGGGAGCTTCTGAGCAGGGAGTATCCGTTCAAGAATGAGGCAGATGCCGAAAATGTTCCGCAGCTCGATGAAGACTCCGATTTCCAACCGCCGAGCCTAAGAAACCGAAGAAGTCGACAAGAAAGGTGATCCCAACTTTTGCCCTTACCACCGGATGCTTGGACACAAGATAGAAGATTGTATTACCTTCAAAAGTTGGCTCAACAACAATCTTCAAAAAGGGAACATAACGATCCCGAATGAATACATGAAGGAACCCCAGAAAAGAGGTTCCGTCAATGTTATCTCAACAGATCTCATTGTTCCGATAGATCTCTATGCGACTGATGATGGATGGACTACCGCTTGGACAAAGTCTTCGAAGAAGATTTTAGATCGCATCCAAACCACTTCGGTGCGAGCCTCAATTCAGAGTTCGAAACCTGTCAAGTCGGCACTATCACTTGCGATAGAAGAACCACCTCAATAAGAGACGATTGAAGAAAAGAAGAAAATTGATGAAGAAGAAAAGACCGAGACTCTTAAGGCTAGACTAGGAGATGCTTATCCTAGGATGGTTGTTTCCGATTCGGGGGAGAAATCCCTCAAACCTCTGACTCTGTATGATTATTTACTCATTCCGGTGGGATCTTATAATGATAAGGGTTATGGCGTTGGATATGTTTTGACTGTTTCTAACGATTACGTAACTAGCGACAACCAACCTAGTCCGGACGTCGATTCCGATACAAGTAACAATTTTCAAATCATACACAATCTCGATGATCACAATGACAAAGAAGACATCCACCAAGGAGGCTACAAGAGTTCAACAAGCAATGAATCTATTTGCGAGTTTCAAGGAGCTCCAGTCACAATAGAGTTAGAGCCTTCAGACTCCGAAGCTAATCCAGAAGAACCTGTTATTCCGATTCAGGAGGAGACACCGGCAAACTCAATACTAGATTCAGGAGAAATTACAGAAGTCAACTTAAGAAGTGGAAGAGTTCTACCTCCGAGAATGGGTCCAAAGGGCAAAGAAAAGCAGGTGGTTGTTCAGGAAGAACCAACCCCGATAGAAGAAATACCCATTTGAAAAGAAATCGAGACACATGGAAATAAAGTGGACTACAACGTGCTAGCCCATCTTAGGAAACTACCAGCCAAACTAAGCATCTATGACGCTCTCATCTTTTCAAAGGAGATGAGAGAAGCTCGATCAAGGCCTCGCTCGATCCAGAAATTTGCTTAGCTCAAATGACCGGAGATTCCTTAGATGAGGTTTGCTCGTTAAAGGAACAACGAGGTGTTACCTTCACGGATAATGACCTACTACTTGGGACTGCAGACCACAACCGACCGTTGTACATTTCAGTTACAATTGGGAAGTTTACACTCTCCAGAGTATTGGTGGATCCAGGAGCATCAATCAATATAATGAATCTTCGGACGCTAGCATACTTGGAAATTGATGCTCGCGAGCTCGAAGCGGACAAAATGTTATTAAGAGGATTCAACCAGAAAGGAGAAAGAGCCCTCAGATCGATAACAATGCTAATGAAGACCGGTGACTTAGCAAAGACAACCATGAAATTTCACATAATCGATTCAGAAACGTCATTCAACGCTCTACTGGGCCGACCTTGGATACATGAGAACCGGATGGTACCATCATCCCTACATCAGTGCATCAAATACTACGATGGAGGGGAACAGTGCATCAAAGGTGACTTACAACCATTCTCCGTACATGAAATTGGAATCCATGAAGATGCAGCTTATTATGCTCCTCCGAAGAAAACAATCTTCTCCAGAGATACCATAACGAATGAAGCAAAGGAAGTTCGGGACGGCGAAGAACCTGAAGTTCTAGTCCAACAGTCACTCACCACTCCGTTACAGCGAGATGGTGAAGGTTTCTCCACAACTCGCATCCGAGGTCGAGGCCGGGGATGAGGTCGTGGCAGAGACGTTAAGACAGTTGGACAGAGGAAACCGGCCATCAATGTTGATTGAGAAGATAGTTCTGAAGAAGAAAAAAAGGTCAAGCAAGAAGCGGCGACAATAAGTTCGGAAGAAGCCGCAATTCAGGATCTCTCTCGAAGATGAAAAGAACGAGGAATATAAATCGATGTACGAGAAGATTAACCACTATGTACATACTATGACCCTAACCCCGATCTATTCTAATAAGATCGAGGGTATGGTGGTCAAAGAGGTACGTAGCGGTGGTGCAAAGCCCATCAAATTCTACCGTGGTGCTCCTTCCTCCAAAACTGAAAATAATGTACAATTTGAAGATGCAACTTCATCAGAATTAATGGAATTGCCTTTTGAGTGGTATTCCCCCTGTGTCCAAAATTTAATTCAGCGTGGTTTCTTACCTCGACAATGGACAAAAGGTCAATCACAACATTTTGAAAAATTATGGAATAACTCCGGTCGTCCACCCAATTCAAGGCATGGTCTCGGATTCGGCACAGTAGGATCAGTTGACGATACTGAATTTTGCTTGGTTGTCACTTGTAAGTCTAATGAAAACTACATGGAAACTACAGAAAAACTTGAAGATTTATAAATTGGAAACGCTCCACCAGAGTTTGAAGAAGAGAACAAATCTACAATAGATGAGTTAACGGAAGTTAACTTAGGTACTAGCAAAGAGCCTAGACCTACCTTTGTTAGCTCCTTACTCAATAAAGAAGACTCCAAAGAAATAATCAAGTTATTAATGGAATTTAAAGACTGTTTTGCTTGGAGCTACGATGAGATGCCGTGGTTAGCTCCGGAGGTCGTAGTCCATAAGCTAGGAGTGGATCCTACTTCGTTCCACCAGACAAGGTCCCTGAAGAATGCGTCTAGAAATCAAACAACAAGTCATAACTGAAGTTAAGAAGCTAATAGACACTAAATTTGTCCGTGAAGAACAATACCCGACTTGGTTAGCCAATGTGGTGCCAGTCAGGAAGAAGAATGGTCAGATCAGGATTTGTGTGGATTTCAGAGATTTAAACAAGGCATGTCCAAAAGATGAATTCCCTCTACCGATCCCATAATTAATGATCGACATTGCTTCAACACATGAAATATTCTTATTCATGGATGGATCTTCAGGATACAACCAGATAAAAATGGCACCAGAAGATGAAAAACTTACAGCATTCAGAACGCTGATCGGAGTATATTGCTACATCGAGATGCCATTCAGACTGAAGAACGCAAGAGCAACCTACCAAAGAGCGATGACAAGAATTTTTGATGATCTCATCCACAATCAAGTCGAATGCTACATGGACGATGTGGTCATCAAAAGCAAAGTAAAGGAAAACCACCTGTATGATTTGAGAATTGTTTTCGAACGATTATGACAATTTAACCTTAAGATGAATCCCTTAAAATGCGCCTTCGGCGTCACCTCCGGAAAATTCTTAGGATTCGTTGTCCGACATCGTGGAATTGAAATCGACCCGGAAAAGATTAAAGCTATCTTAGAAATGCCACCTCCCAAAACCTTAAAACAACTACGATCTTTTCAAGGGAAGTTGGCATATCTTCGACGCTTTATCTCAAACTTGTCGAGTAGGTGTCGGCCTTTCTCGGCATTAGTTAAAAAGGACGTCAAATTTATTTGGGAAGAGAAATGCCGAAGGTCTTTGAGGACATTAAACAATATTTAATGACACCTCCTGTCTTAGCAGCCCCGAGCCTCGGGTAGACCGTTGATACTTTATACCGCGGCTTTATACGACTCTCTTAGAGCCCTGTTAGCCCAGGTCAATGATGAGGGTAAAGAAAATTCTCTTTACTACCTAAGCCGTCGTTTACTTCCGACGGAAATAAAGTATCCCACAATTGAAAAGCACTGTTTGGCCCTGATCTTCGCCGCTCAAAAGCTCAGGCACTACATGCTTTCTCATAAGGTCAACTCGATCTCGAAATTTAATCCATTGCAATACTTGATGACCCGTCCAACACTTTCTGGCAGACTTGCCAGGTGGTCAATGATATGATTGCAATTCGATATAACTTTCGTGCCATAAAGGGACAAGTCCTAGCAGACTTCCTCGCAACACACCCTTTGCCGGTAGAATCTCCTCTCAATGAAGACTTGCCAGATGAAACAATAATGAGCTTAGAAGACCCTGATGATCGACGTTGGGAATTATATTTCGACGGAGCATCTTCAGCACACAAAAATGAAGAATCGCAAGTGATAGTGCCCGGTAAGGCAGGAATCAGACTAATCTTTATAACACTGGAGCGGGGGATGTTAAGATACTCCTACCACTTGATAGAGCCGTGTACAAACAACGAAGCAGAATATGAAGCTCTCATAACAGGACTGGAATTAACTATTCAAATGGGGATAACAAACATCAACATCTACGGGGATTCGCAGTTAATCATTCAACAGATCACCGGACAGTACAAAATTTTAAAGCCAATACTCGAGCAATACTTCCAATATGCCATACAGTTGTTGGAACAGATTCCGAATGTGACGATGTAAAAAATTCCCAGAAAAGACAATGCTTTAACAGATGCGTTAGCCCGCCTCGCAAAAGAATTTGCCTGCTTGCAAGATGAATCGGTGAACTCGCGTTCACGGACGTCGAGTCCTATCACGGCTCGACATAGACACAATACACAAATCGAAAAAGAAAAAGAATCGATTACGAAGCAGTGATAGAAAACACGTAAGATTGGCGAGAGCCATTAATGAACTACCCGCAAACAGGAAAACTACCAGACGATAGGTCGTTAGCTCCATCATATCAAGAAAAGAACTCTGTCCTACGCATTAATAAACAACACGTTATACAGAAGGTCTTTCGATCAAATGTGGCTAAGGTGCCTAAGCGGGTCCGAGGCCCGTGAAATTGTTAAAGAGGTGTATTTAGGACTTTGTGGCACTCACCAGTCTGGTCCGAAGATGAAAATGAAAATTAAAAGACTAGGGTACTACTGGCCCTCGATGATGATCGACTGCATGAAAATCGCCAAGAGCTGTCACCAATGCCAAGTGCACGGAGTGGTTCTACACCAACCTCCAAATGTGCTACATCCGACAATTGCATCGTGGCCATTTGAATGTTGGGGCACATATATAGTGGGTCCAATAGAACCACCATCTTCAAAAGGACATCGCTTCATTCTTGCGGCTACAGATTACTTTTCCAAGTGGGCGAGGCGGCTCCACTCGGAGAAGTGAAAGCACACCACGTGCTACAGTTTTTCAAGAACCAAGTTGTCTACCATTTCGGAGTGCCGCTCAGGATCATCTCAGATAATGGGTCAGCATTTAGAAGCACGCAAATCAATAATTTTGTCAGGATACACGGAATCGATTGGCGGTATTCAACAATTTACTACCCAAGAGCAAACAGCCTGGCTGAGGCTTTTAATAAAACTCTCTTTCAAATTTTAAAGAAAACTTTAGACGATAATAAGAGAAATTGGCACGAGAAGTTATTAGAAGCCTTATGGGCCTACCGGACAACCTTCAGAACTCCTACTCAAGCTACACCTTACGCTCTGGTGTATGGGTCCGAGGTAGTGTTACCCTTAAAGGTCCAGCTTCCTTCACTCAGAATTGCAGTTGCAAACAAAATTGCGACAGAAGAGAATGCCAAATTACAACTAGAGGAATTGGAAAGCCTGGAAGGGAAAAGACTTAGCGCAGCAGAATTTAGAACTATACCAAGCTAAGATGGTTCAAGCCCATGACAGACTGGTCCGCCCAAGAACCTTCAAAGTTGGTGACTTAGTTCTCATTCTTAAGAGACCTATCCTTGCACACCGCAAGATAGGAGGAAAATTTGAACCCACTTGGGAAGGACCGTTTGTGGTTGAGGCAGTCTACTCAGGAGGCTCTTACCAGCTAGTGAATTGCCAAGGAGAACGACATATGCTTCCGATCAAAGGACGATACTTGAAGAAGTATTACGCTACCTGATGTTTCAAAGGAATGAATTTTTCATCCCTAGAAGCACTGGTGAAGTAATTACTTATGACTGGGTCCGAACCCAAAAATAATAAAAAATGTGTTAAAATAAATAAAATTATGATAATAAAGTTTTCTTTGTTCTCTCTTCCAAATCAAAATCTTTTTCCCGATCTTTCCCACTTCATTCCTATTGAATTTAAAAATACAAAAGGAATAAAAAAAAGAAGAAAATTTTGTCTCTAATAAACTTTTTCTTAATGTTCTTGTTCTTAATACAGCCCCTAATCCTTTTCCTTGTCTTTTCGCAGGGAAATGTCGAACGGGCGGTTGGTCCTGAACTTTAGAAATGGCGTAAGCCTTGCACTCGATGAAAAGAGGGTGAAAGATGGAGCGATAATAGAGATTGACTCAGACTTCGCACTAGCGGGCCTGCAATACGAGGAAGGTGACCGGGTCCCGACTGACCGAGAGGAACTGCCCAGTCAGACAGTAATGAAAGTGGGTGGTCCAAGTCACCAGCCCAGCAACAAGAAAAGGAAAACAAACACTAAGGAAGATGAGAGAATCAAGTCTGTAGTAGCTACAACAGAGGGCAGGATTGTCGGCGTCGCGCCCACAGAGATTCAGGAAGTACGAAGAGCTACTCTCACAGTAACTCAGCGAAGAAATAAAAATTGTCGTATCCGTAAGATGTTAACTAAACTAGCAGCGGACCAGCGCGACGAGGCAATCGCTACTACCAGTGCATATACTTCAAGGATATCGGTTCGCCAGGAACCTGAAGAAAGGAGGCCAGCCCCGAGGATAACAGAAAAAACCAGGGAAATCTCAAGGAGATCAGAAGAAGGAAGGCTACCACACCACCAGATAAAGCCACCATTAATGCATAACCTTGTTGCAGAAGCAACCCCGGGGGATGTCCCGACGGAGACCATCCTCGAGGAGCCGAGGTATCGAGGAGAACGCGAAGGGATCGAGCCATATATCCCACGAGACGTCACCAGTGCCTCGCCATTTGCGGATTATTCCGAATACGAGCTAGAAAGAATACAAAATGTCGAGAAGCAAACTTTCGAATACTTCGAGAGAATTAGAGGCGGGAGGATCAATATACTAGAAGGCCTCGAGCTACATACAAACGTGTTCTCAGAATACAAACAACAACAAATCGTGGACTGCATCCGAGATTTGAAAAGAATGGGTCGAGCAGGCCGCCTAAGAGAAAACACTTAATCAGAACCCCAGAGATGGATGCCAGTGAAAGGGAGAATTACAATACAATGTGGATGCTGCTACAACTTCGCAGAAGACAGGAAAGGAAACCCACCGGGGATACTCCGTCATGGCAAGGTAGATCCAATGCCATTGGTCACCAAAAGGATGGTAAATAGAATGATAACATGGAGGGTACTGCCAGCAGATTGCATACCCAACAGTAGCATCATTAACATTTACAAGAAGGGTGACTGCATACCCCCGTACATAGATCACCACGACTTTGTCGGACCTTTCCGCACGCTTCTTTTCGAACGAGTCTAATTTCATGTTCGGATCCGAACTCCGGATAGCGAGACCCGAGTGAGTTCCGAGGGCCGATAAAGATACCATTACCCGTAGGTTCCGTCATGATACTAAAGGACAACGGAGCGGATGTCGCTAAACATTGCATACCAGGAGTACCAATGAAGCGGATCTCGCTTACTTTCGAAGGATGGATGACGGAAAGCACCTTACCGCTTCCGACCGACCCGTAGCTAGAGAGCCTCCGGCCTTACGAGCTGTGAGTTACATGGAAAATATCACACCTCCAACGTACATCCATACGACATCCTTGCCAGGGATGGCTTGGAAGGTGATGTTATTGACCATGTACCTCACTATTCAGACATGGATTTCTAACAGATGCCTTTTTGGATGGATCGACAAAGATCATACATAGTCCGTTTTGAGTCTACATGGATTGTATGAGATGTATTCCAAATCGAGTTGTATGATGTATCTTCAACATGATTGGAATGAAAGTGACCATGTCACATTTTGGCCTTCACCTCTTTTGTGTAAATTGACTGGGAAACGCCATTAAAGTTAAATGAACTTCGAACAAAGAACAGAAAAGAAACAAAAAGAATAAAAGAAAACTTTACTTAAATATCTAAAAAAAATGATGAACGCCAAATTCACATGAACATTAAATGAACGATAAAGCAAATTCGAATCGTTAAAGGACAAACAAAATAAACACAAATCTCAAATCAAATTTCAATCAGATTCAAACTCAACCTTCCAAATCTGAAATCCAATCCATTCTACTCTCTCCCTTGTCTGGGATGGAAGCGGTCGATTCCATTGACACGGAGCCACGAGGTTTTCGATTCAGATCTGTTGGTGAGGAATTGTATCCAATCCAAACCAGCAACTTTCGATCAACTCTTTTGAGTGGGATATGTAGCATCTACGTATTCCCTCCTAATCTGTTTCTTTACACAAAAAAAAAATCTTTTACAACTTTCATGAAATTCTCGAAACACCAAAATTCCACACTTTTCAAATCAACACTACAAATCTTTGCAAAATCAATTACCATTCAAAAATAAAATTTCTTGGGGTTGAGGATTTTACATTCGAGACTGCATTGCTTTAGGTTCTTTCCCTATCGCAATGAAATACATCAAACTCAAATTCTTGGGGTTGAGGATTTTACATCCGATACTGCATTGCTTTAGGTTCTTTCCCTATCACAATGAAATACATCAAACTCAAATTCTTGGGGTTGAGGATTTTACATCCGAGACTGCATTGCTTTAGGTTCTTTCCCTATCGCAATGAAATACATCAAACTCAAATTCATGGGGTTGAGGATTTTACATCCGAGACTGCATTGCTTTAGGTTCTTTCCCTATCACAATGAAATACATCAAAACTCAAATTCTTGGGGTTGATGATTTTACATCCGAGACTACATTGCATTAGGTTCTTTCCCTATCGCAATGAAATACATCAAAATCAAACTTTTGGGGTTAAGGATTTTATATCCGATACTGCATTGCTTTAGGTTCTTTCCCTATCACAATGAAATTCATCAGAATCAAACTTTTGGGGTTGAGGATTTTATATCCGATACTACATTGCTTTAGGTTCTTTCCCTATCTCAATGAAATACATCAAAATCAAACTTTTGGAGTTGAGGATTTTATATCCGAGACTGTATTGCTTTAGGTTCTTTCCCTATCGCAATGAAATACATCAAAATAAAATTCTTGGGGTTAAGGATTTTACATCCGAGACTGCATTGCTTTAGGATTCTTTCCCTATCGAAATGAAATACATCAAAATCAAACTCTTGAGGTTAAGGATTTTACATCCAATACCACATTGCTCTGAGATCTCTCCTCACTGTAATGATTCAATCCAATCAATTCAATTTTCTTTTGAGGTTGAAGATGTTACATCTAAAACCACAAAATTCCAATTTTCATTTCAAGTTCAAATCCCTTCAAATTAATCTTAACAAAACTTCAATCTAAATTGAAACTCAAACTAAAATCTGAACTTACACATCAAAACTTAAACTGAAACAAAATGAAATCTAAATCAAAATTCCCCCAGATCATGTGATTTGGGATTCACCTCCTTTCCTTTTCCCAGCGAGAGTTCAGGAATCTCCAGTCTCAGAGATATACTTGACACTCCCCAGCGGAAATTCTTTAATTTCATCCTAAGTTTGTCACTTGGACATCTGTGTTGGTTTTGTCGATCTTTTCGGTCAACTCCAATACGCGCGGTGTGCTTGGATAGCACACCACACCTATTGGGGGTCCATTTGTTGACCGCATTTTTGATGAGGTCATCTCTTCTCTCTTTAGTACTTAGGATCTAGCCTTAGGCTTTTCCTTTGACTATCTTAGAGGACTAGAAGTGGAACCCACCTTTTAGAATTTCAAACCACTTCTTGACTCCCTGCAAACTCCACAAACTTGATTGTAGACCCCTAATCACCTAGAGGGTTGAAATCAAATGTGGAAGTTTAAAGGATGAGTTCCTATAGGACTCTTTGGCCTTAGGACTGCCCTGGGCGGCCTGGTCTGGTGAGGGCTGACTTACACACACACTACACTTATATACTACACTTTCACACACCTCCTAAAACCACACCCATATCCAACTTGACCTCCTGACTCATGCAGGTGATTCTCATGGATGGTCTTTAACCCCTAAGCCCTTGGCTAAGAGGGTTAAGAACAACATAGTGAATGCCTCAAATGAGTCCCTTCACGGCTCATCTGGGCTTGATATGGCTTCATGGCTCAACCAAAATGATTTTATTCCACTTACATTTAAACAATCTTCAATTTTCTAAATTTTAAATTTTTGACCCCCGGGACCCTACACCCGCCTAGCCTACCCAAAACCCTTGAAATTACCCAGAGTTTTCAAAAAAAATCTCCAAATCACCCAAAATTCCTCAAGACCAATCCCAAATATTCCCACATTACTCAAATTGATCATCCATAGCCAAAAATACCAAAAATTCCAAAAATACCCCCTAATACCCTCCAAATACCCAAAATGCCATTCTTATTCAAAAAATCCAAAAATTCAGAAAATTCCCAGAAAATTCTAGAAAATCCCAAATATTCCCAATTTAATTTTGTTCAACTACACCATGGGCCAATTTTGTCAATTTACCCCACGTTAGTCAAAATCTCCAATTTGACCCATTTTAACCCAAAGTGAACCTAATGTCAAACCAAACCTACCCAATTGACCCAAATTCTAGTCCAATTCAATTCTAAACTTCAATTTAACATCCAAAATATCAATCTAGACCAAATCCAAGTCCAATTTGATTGACATTTGAATCCAATTTCACTTTTGACCTTAAAGCCTAATTTGGACCCATGACCCAAACTTAGCCCAAACTAACCCAATTCAACTCCAATTAACCCCAAACCTTTTCTAAACCTTCCCTAACATCCCCACAAACAAAAAACTAACATGATTTGCCCAAAATTTGGACCCAAACCCCACTCAAATTCAACCCAAAGCTAAAAGGCCCAATTTTGACCTAAAGTCAAACCTAACCTAAATAAGCCCAAACCCCAAAATCAAAACCCAACCAAAGTCAAAACCTCTTTGAAACACTCCCACAAACATTTCCAAACATTAAATTTACATCAATTTCAACCCTAGCCCAACATTGGCCCAAGTTAGCCCAATTTGACCTACATTGGCCCATTTACCAAAGAGGCCCAAATCCAACCCCATTCAAACCCAAATCACTCCAAACTCATTTCAAATCACTCATGACATATCCTTAAACCAAACCCAACAATTATTTGGACCAAACTTCTACAAAATTCCCATCCATGAATTCATTCTTAAACCTAAAGGCCCATCCCCTTAGCCATCCTAAAAGCCCATCAAAAATAATTTCAAAAGGCCCAAAGCCCACATGACAATCCTCTATCATCATCCATTTGATAAAACCATCTCCTAAGTTCTAAATCCATGATAAAATAAATCCAAATCAAGCCATATGCCAAATCCCATGAAATCACCCCTAAATTACCAAAATTTTTAAAACCTTTTTTCATGAAATTGACCAAACTTTTCTCCAAGCCAAAGGTGAGCCATGAAGCCATGCATGAGCCCCATGGGAGCCATGAGAGCCATGGAATCTACTTTCCACGTCACCAAACCATTAATGGCAAGAGAGGGGATCTCTTTCTTAAACCCTTTTAAACCCTTTTTTACCGTAAGCATGTCACACACTAAACCATGCTTAGCCACCTCACCATGGATGGAGACTTCACCACCCCTTCTAAGCTGACCTAAATGATTCCCTCAGCTCAAAATCAGGTCTTCGGGAGGTGCACCAAGCCTATTTCCATGGGTTGACCCAAACCAAGCCAAAATGAGCCTTATCCCATTCCATTTAAATCAAACTCCTTTACACATGTCCATGGCCAATTGACTGCACTAAACCCCAGGCCTGACCCACCCGAACAAGATGGTGACCGAGTGCTCGGCCGGCCAGCCACCGGGCCGCCGGAAAACACCATGGCCGAGACCTCGGGAGGAGCCAAAAAAATTCAATTCTCCCTTGCTGACTTGTCTCAACCCAAATGGACAGCATAGCTATTCTTCTCCTCACCAGAGCAGCTGATCCCCAGCCTTAAACCCCCCTGGGAGGCCCTCCACCCTCTCCTATTTAAACCTCACCTCCTCTCGGTCATGAGAGGTGCTGAACCAGACCTTACTGAAACCCTGCCAAAATTTCTCCGGACCACTCTCCACACTTAGAGCAAGTAGATCCCCGGTGACAATTTGCTCTAATCCCCACCAACGTAGCCCAATTTCTCACCAAAATTCCACTCAAAAACAGGACATCTCCCAATTCTTCACCAAATTCAAATTAAACTCACCCACACCTGCACAAGGTCAAGAGAAGGAGTTACCCAGAGAAATTTGGGTTAGAAGGTTGACGGTCACGGGTGCACACCAGTCGTAGACGATGACTGGGAGCCGTCGGATCGAGCGTGTATCGAGCGGACTGTCTGGATCGAGCCAGACGGCGCGATGGTGCATGAACCGCGGGCCCCTGGAGCGGTGAGTCGGATGGCTGCGCCGAATCAGAAGATGACGCGTGACCTTTCAGAGCTGCCGAGGATGGCGTGGCGCCGCGTGGATAAGTAGGAAATTAGGGTATTTTTGATTTATTTAATTCCCTAAACTTCAAAAATGCATAACTTTGTGTAGGAAAATCAGAAAAATAAAATAAAAACACCCTCTTGCTCAGTGAACAGAGGAGAATAATGTGGAAAAGAAATTATGTAATTTCGTCAAGTATTTTATTTTTAATTATTTATTTACTCTCTGCACTATTTCAATTCTCCATGCATGTATACAATTCACCATGGCATGAGACCATAGGACATTTGAAGCCTCTGAATTTGGGAACATTCCCTAAATTTTCCAAAGTCAGAGGCCACACCTATGAAAAGTTATTAATTTTTCAATTCTAGGTCACTATTCTGAGTATTTTAATTTCAATAATTAGCATGTTGTGAAATAAATTCTAGGAAAATTTGGGGAGGTTCCTTATGACTAGAGGACCCTAGGGAAAATGGTTTTTAAGTTAACTCACTTGTAATAACCCTAATTGGCTTAAAAACCCAAAATAGAACTTTAATTAATTAGAGCTAATCATACATCAAATTGACTTGAAATCAATTCTCCACTGACCTTTAGGATCAGTGGAACCCACCATAAAAGTTTGAAGTCAATTGGACTTGGTTAGCCCTATTAAATGGGTTGATTAAACCATTTAGCCAAAGTTAAACTTCAAAAATTCATAACTTTCAAAATACTTCTCAAATAATTCACCAAATTAGTTTTGGAGCCTCTCTGATATCAGGGAAATTTAAGAAAATTAAAATTGCAATTTTCTAAAAAAGTTAATTTTTTACATTATTTTAATATTTAAATAATTAAAAAATAATAAAAATCACAAAAATAATAAAATTCACCAAAATGTCATATTTTGAATTTTAATCATTTAGGAACAAACCCCATTTTTATCTTAAGTCTCTATGATGAGATATTAAATTTTAAAGCCCTAAGGTAATTTTAAAATTAAAAAATGTATTTTCTAGCATTTCCACTAAAATAATTCTAATAAATCAAAAAAAATCATAAAATTATAAAAATTGGTTCTCTGGTTTTGCTGATATCAGAGAGATTTTTGAAAAATATAAAATTCATTTTTTAACCTTTATTTTATTTTTAAATTAATTAATACTCCAAAACTCAAAATAATTATAATAAAAAAATATAATTCAAAAAATCACCAAAATTGGTCCAAGTGGTCCTCTGGTCATTAGGAATGTCCCATAATTTTTTTAAGGACAGAAACTTTCCCTTGGTTATATTACTAAATTTTCCTTAAAAATCCCTATTTTCCACCAAAAATAATTACATAAATAAATTAAGTACAGAAAAATCACATTTTCTCCTCTAATGTCTTGATTGACATATGAGTGAAGTCACATAAAAATTTCAAATTCATTTAAGCTCAATTTAGTGAGTTATGTAATTAGTAAGTTTAAAGGGCAAAATAGTAATCAAAATTTTAACCTATAATTAAAAATTTGAGGTTTAATTAAAAGGGTGGGTAAAATATTTGATACTAAGTTGATTTTGCATGTTTGAAACTTAGGTAGTTAAAGGGTAGAAACCTACCAAATAATTTGGAAATAATTAAAATAAACCTTAATTAAATAATTGTTTAAACTTAGAAGAATAATAAAAAAAATTGGAATTATTAAAATAGGGATATTATTAGGAAGAGATTTATTCTTTAATCTAAAAAAAAATCCCTAAATTAATCACCTCAATAACATTTAATTCCTAATTTAAATGATAATCCAAATTAAAGATTTAAAATATTAAAAGACTTAATCATTAAATTAAATTAAAGATTAAAATATTTAAATTAAATCCTTCCAAAATTTCAATTAAATTAATACTTTAACAATTAAATTAAATCATCTTTAAAATATAAAAAAAGAGATATAAAATATTAAATTAAAATTAAAAATTTAAATTAAATTTAAATTAAATTAAAACATATTAAATTAAATTAAATTAAATTAAATTAAATTAAATTAAAATATATTAAACTAAATTAAATTAAATTAAATTAAATTAAATTGAAAGTAAAACTAAACCAAATTAAATTAAACTAAAATTAAATTAAATTGAATTAAATATAACATCACCAAAGACATAAAGAATTCAAAATAAATCTAAAACAACTTGAACACTATTCCAAACTTAAACCCATTGATTAAAATTAAGTCGAATCACAAATCACTTGAACATCGATTTTCCCTCAAAAGCTCTTGTTGTCATAACTCCTAAACAGAGTGTTAAGTGAAGTGTTACTTCACTCATATGATATTCAAATGTCCTAGTTCACTGAGCAAGATAACAAAACTTGAACTCCTGGATGATTGATTCATTGTATAATTAAATTCTCTTGGACTTAAAATAATCCTAGAGGTATTGAAAAGATTTTTAAGACTCGTCTTAGGCACTTCCTCAATATGATATGATGTTTATAAGAACAATTGAACTTAATTGTTCTTTGATGAAGAAAATCGTCCTCAAACCAAAACACATGAACCTAGACGTCATAGGAGATGACTGGCTATAAGATTAGGAACTTGGTAGAAAACCATAACCCTTCCCGTAGCTTTTCCTAGGAACTTGCTTTAAATGCTTAAATATTCTAAATTGTGTTTAAGTGCAACTTGGGATGACAGGAAGACCCTCTAGGTACGCTTTTATTTTATTGCAATTTACCTTCTTGCAATTTACCTTATTGCAAATACACTTACTTTTCTTGCATGATAAACAACTGTTGCATGAAAATCAACACTTTTAGGATAATCCCTAAAATTGAAACCAAACTAAACTAAAAGTTATTACAAGATAAAATTCACCGCCACAACATTTCAAAATATAAAACAACTCAAAATTTAATCACAAACAAAACAACAAAACTACAACTACAACTAAATTAAAACGTCTTGTTGGATGGTCGGGAATACCTCGGATGATGTAACCTACGTGTTGCTAACGGGATTTCCCATGGTCTAAATGAAAGTGTGGAACTCATTTAGTTGAGTTTAGCAAATTCATCTGGACTAAGTGAATCCGATAAAAATAACGATGCCGAAAGGATGGAACCGTGGGATCTTAACCGGTGTTGTTATAATCAATTTTAAGATTTGTTTTAATTAAAACATAAAAAACACTTGGATTTTAAGATTTCTAAAACCAAACTCGTCTCTTCTCTTTTGATTACAATCTTCTAAAACTAAACCTCTGCAACAACAAGGAGCTCGGAGAATGGTGGGCAGCACGGCCATCGTCATCAGCAAAACCTAAGTCTACTTCAGCAAAACTTTCTTAGAATTAAATAACCAAGCCATAGGAGTTCGAGGTAGTTTGCCTAGTGGAACATAAATCCTCAATCTTTTTTGTTAGGCATTTGCATTGCAAATTAAGCCCTAACCAGTCTTAGGATTCCAAGGTAGTCGTCTGATACGACCTAAACCCTCACATCTTCGAGGCTATTTGTGTAATCATGTCATACGAATATAAGTCCTAATTAATTAAAATTGGCAAGATCAAAACATTAAATAAACATTAGGACTTTCCTAAATTCAAGCCAAATAATAGGATAGTCGGGAAATTATCGAAGTTCGCTTCGAATCTGCAATTTCTCCTACCTTTCTTCCTTTCAATTCCCAAAACAAAATGTTCCAAACTTGATCCATTCCCTATTGAAATTCCAAAATTCAATCCCTTGGAAACTTAAACTTTGAAATTCTTGACAGCAGAACTATTGATTATTATCGAGAGTTTTCTTAGGTGATTCCTGTCACTTAAGATGTAATTAACTATAAGGGCTTGCCCTTATAGGGAATTTTAAGAACCCAGGTATTATAAACCCTGCTTAATTTCTTTGTATTAAGCAGGGGAACTTGTCGGTTTATAAAATTGGTTCGCAGACCAAACGGATGTCACAAATCTTCTAGTTTATTTAATCGAGCCCCATCACCAAACAGTGTGTCTATTCTTTGGGATAGATACACGGTTTGCGGTGTGATGCTCATTTATATAAACTATTCGGGATGTGAGGTCAGTTTGATTTCATATCTTAAAATCTTCAAATTTAAAAATTATTTTCAAAACCAAATACTACTTTGTCAAATTATTTATTTAAATTAAATTAAAAATTCGCCGACAATTTCTATAGGCGACCCCTCTTTTCAAAAATACAACACACAAACCTGAAAATATGCCGACAGTACTGATCTCGAAAGAGATGAGAATTGAAATTTAAGTATCAATCTCGAAAAGAGAGTTGGAATTTAGGTACCGATCTCACAAAGAATGAGAATCAGAATTTAGGTACTGATCTCGAAAGGAGAGAACTGGAATTTAGGTACCAGTCTCGAAAGATAATCAAAATTTAGGTATCGATCTCGAAAAGAGAGTCAGAATTTAGGTACCGACCTCGAAAGGAGAGAACTGGAATTTAGGTACCAGTCTTGAGAGAGAATCGAAATTTAGGTATCGATCTCGAAAAGAGAGTCAGAATTTAGGTACTTACCTCAAAAGGATAGAACTGGAATTTAGGTACTAGTCTCAAAAGAGAATCAAAATTTAGATATCAATCTCGAAAAGAGAGTCGAAATTTAGGTACCGACCTCAAAAGGAGAGAACTGGAATTTAGGTACCAATCTCCAAAGAGAATAGAAATTTAGGTATCGATCTTGAAAAGAGAGTTGGAATTTAGGTACCGACCTCAAAAGGAGAGAACTGGAATTTAGGTACCAGTCTCACGAGAGAATCAAAATTTAGGTATCGATCTCGGAAAGAGAGTCGAAATTTCGGTACCGACCTCAAAAGGAGAGAACTGGAATTTATGTACCAGTCTCGGAAGGTTGACGATTGATTCGTGAAGATTTCAATGATTAGAAGCGCAATAGAAGATTAGAATGGGACATGAAAGTGTTTCACGTCCTGAAGGATTTCATCAAAGGTTGAAAGTTTGGCAAAGGAAATGAATCCACGCCATCAGAACCCAATCAAGAATCTCGTGGTTCTGTGTCAGTAGACTCAGCGACCTTCTCAAAAGAGGGGAGAAATTGCAGAGAGTCGAAAAGATTTCGAGAACAGCCAGAGGCTGGGGATATCAGACTCGGGAATTTGTTTTCATTATTCATTGCTTTTTAGTGATTTGATTTTTTTTTAAGTTTCAGTTTCAATTGAAATCTCACTTTGATTCGGATTTTCATTGATTTACTTGGTTCACATCTTGAGGTTTTAAGTTGATCTGTTTTGAGTTTTGTTTTGTGTTTTATTCAGACTTTGAATTCAAATTTTATTTTGTTGTTATTATTTCATTCTAATCGTTCTTCGTCCAACTTTCTTTTTAAACCGAGTTAAACTCATATCTGGTGGCGTTTACAGTAAATTGCACCAAACTGAAGGCAGAATACAAAGTTCATTTCCTTTAAAATGTCGAAGATACATCAGGTGATTCCATCAAAACATTTCTGATGACATCTTTCTGAAAACAAACTTTTACAAAGGTTCACATATATATCTGAACACAGACTGCATTGATATCTCCGTGTATTCTGACAAAACTGTCTGCTTGATTCATCCATGTCTGAAAAGTAAACTACATAGGTAATAACATCACCTTCTAAGCCACTTTCTGGAGGAGAATCTCACGTAAATATATTTTAGAGGTGTGCTACTACTATGTAGCTTACAGCTCGTAGGGCTGCAAATTCTCTAGTTCTGGATCTGGCTAGAAGTAGACCAGAATTTTACTCTTATCCATCCTTCTGAGGGTAATGGAGACTCGCTCGTAGGGAACTCCTGGTATGCAGTGCTTCGCTACATCTGCATCATTTCCTTGTAATACGAGAACAGAGCCTATCGGTAGAGGTATCTCTACCGGCCCTCGGAATTCTCCGGGGCCAACTATCCGGAGTTCTGTCCCGAACATAATGTTGCATTGGTTGATGAAGGAAACGGTATAAAAGTGCCTTACAAAATCATGATGATCTGTGTGAGGTGGAATGCAGTCTCCTTCTGCATAGATGTTGATAATACAATTGTTCGGTATGCAATCAGAGGGTAGGACTCGCCAAGCCACCATCCTTTTTATCATTTTCTTAATTAAAACTGGCATTGGATCCACTTCATCGTAGCGGAGTATCCCTGGCGGGTTTCCTTTCTTGTCATCAGCAAAGTTGTGACAGCATCCAAATTGAATAGTAATCCTCCCCTTACCTCTTTTCCATTTCTTTGGCTCGGAGTAGGTCCTGCTATGTAAGCGTCCTACACAACCTTGTTTCTTCAGCTCATTGACGTAGTCTACAATCTCACTCTGCTCATAGTGAGAGAAAACATCTGTATGTAACTCTAGTCCTTCCAGGATGTTGACATATCTGCCTCTGATTCTCTGAAAGTATTCAAAATTCTGCTTCCGCACCCTCTGGATCATCTCTAATTCGTGCTCTGAAATTATCTGCAGCTGTTGGGGTCCAGTGACGTACTGTGGGATATATGGCTCCACACCGTCACGCTCTCCTGGAATCTTCACTATCTCAGGTGTAGGCTCTATAGTAACCTTCTTAAGAACAACCTCTGCTATGGTGCTCCTGAGGACTGGCCTCCTTAGGGAAATTGCTACGGCCGTCGGGATTTCTTCCTTGTTCTGCTCTTCTGTTAATTTCTTCAGCATCTTGGTGATACGACGATTCTTGTTTCTTCTTTGAGTTGGGGTCAGGGTGGCTCTCCTCTCCCCCTGAATCTCGGTAGGAGCAGCACTGACAAGCTTTCTTCCTGCGGATGTTATCACTGATTTCATCTTGTTTTCCTCGATCATATTGATCTTCTTCTTCTTGTTTGCAGCCTGGGGAGCCGTCTTGTTGAGCCTCATCACTGTCTTCCTACGGAACTGCTCGGGACCCACAGCAGTCGAAACAGTTTCCTCATATTCCAACTCCAGCTATGCAAGGTCCGAGCCAACCTCTATCACAGTATCAGCTTTCAGCTCTTCTTTGTTAAGTGCAAGACTTACGCCATCCTTAAAGTTCAGGAAAAGCCACCCGTTCAACATTTTCCTGAAAGAAAACAAGGAAAGGATCAGGGGCTGTACTCAGGACGAGAACAATAAGAAAATTACTTATTAATGAAAAATTCTTATTTAATTATTTTGAATTTTATAAGAGTAAGAGAAGATACGAAAAGATCAGGAGTGAGCTTGACTCGAAAAGAAGGATCAAAATTTTATTATTACTTCAATTGCATATGTTTTCCTTTAACACACATTTTTTTATTTATGATTTTTATCATTCATTTTCTTTCGGGTTCAGACCCAGTTATAAGTGATCACTCTTCCCGTGCTTCTAGAAATGAAATTTCATTCTTCGAAACATCAGGTTGCGTAATACTTCTTCAAATATCATCCATTGATTGGAAGCATAAATCGTTCTCCACGGCAATTCACAAGCTGGTAAGAACCTCTTGAGTAGACTGTCTCAACCATGAAATGCCCCTCCCAAGTCGGCTCAAATTTACCTCCTATCTTACGGTGTGCAAGAATAAGCCTTCTGAGAACAAGGACCAAGTCACCGACTTTGAATGTCATTGGGCGGACCAGTTTGTCGTGGGCTTGGATCATCTTAGCTTGATACAGTTCCAGATTCTGTTGCGCTGCAAGTCGTTTTCCTTCCAAGTTTTCCAATTCCTCCAGTCGTAGTCTGACATTCTCTTCTGTAGTGGTTCTGTTCGTAACTGCAATTCTGAGTGATGGGAGCTGAACTTCCAAGGGTAGAACTGCCTCGGACCCGTACACTAGAGCGTAGGGCGTAGACTGAGTAGGAGTCCTGAAAGTCATTCTGTAGGCCCATAAGGCTTCTAACAACTTCTCGTGCTAATTCCTTTTGTTAACATCCAAAGTTTTCTTTAAGATTTGGACGAGAGTTTTAGTAAAAGCCTCGGCCAAGCCGTTTGCTCTTAGGTAGTAGATTGTTGAATAGCGCCAATCGATCCCGTGTTTTCTGACAAAGCTATTGATCTTCGTGCTTCTGAATGTGGACCTGTTATCTGAAATGATTCTACACGGTACTCCGAAGCGGTAGATGACCTGATTCTTGAAGAACTGTAGCATGTGATGTGCCTTCACTTCCCTGAGCGGTACTGCTTCTGCCCACTTGGAAAAGTAGTCTGTAGCTGCAAGAATGAAGCGATGTTCTCTTGAAGAAGGCGGTTCTATCAGACCCACAATATCTGTGCCCCAACATTCAAATGGCCACGACACGATTGTCGAATGTAGCACATTTGGAGGTTGATGTAGAACCACTCCATGCACTTAGCACTGGTGACAACTCTTGGCGACCTTCATGCAGTCGGTCATCATTGAGGGTTAGTAGTACCCTAGTCTTTTAATCTTCATTTTCATCTTTAGACCCGACTGATGAGTGCCACAAAGTCCCGAATGCACCTCTTTAAAAATTTCACGAGCCTCAGACTCGCTCAGGCACCTTAGCCAAATCTGATCGAAAGACCTTCTGTATAACGTATAGTTTATTAGTGCGTAAGACAGAGTTCTTTTCTTAAACTGATGAGCTAATGACTTATCGTCTGGTAGGTTTCCTGTTTGCAAATAGTCTATTAATGGCTGCCACTAATCTTCTGCATTTTCTGTTATTGCTGCAACTGTTTTTTCTTCTTTTTCTGATTTGTGTATCATATCCATGTCGAGCTGTGAGAGAACCTGACGTCCCTGAACTGAAATTTCAACTAATTCATCCTGTAAGCAGGAAAATTCCTTTGTAAGGTGGGCTAACGCATCTGCAAGAGCATTTTCTTTTCTGGGAATCTTGTAGATTGTTACATTCAGAATTTGCTCCAATAGTTTCATGACATACTGAAACTACTGCTCGAGCCTTAGTTTCAGAATTTTGTACTGTCCGACAATCTACTGAATGATCAACTGCAAATCTCCGTAGATGTTGATATCTGTTATACCCATCTGAATGGTTAATTCCAATCCTGTTATGAGGGCTTCGTATTCTGTTTCGTTATTTGTACACGGTTCTGTTAGGTGGTAGGAGTATCTTAACATCCCTCGCTCCGGTGTTATAAAGATTAGTCCGATTCCTACCTTACCGGGCACTATCGTTTGCGATTCTCTGTCTTTTTGTGCTGATGATGCTCCATCAAAGTACAATTCCCAACGTTGATCATCGGGATCTTGTAAGCTCATTATCTGCTCCTCTGGCAAGTCATCATTGAGAGGCGATTCTGCCGGCAAAGGATGTGCTGCGAGGAAGTCTGCTAGGACTTGTCCTTTCACGGCACGAAGAGGAACAAAAGTTATATCGAATTGCAATAGTATCATCGACCACCTGGCAAGTCTGCCAGAAAGCGTCAGGCGGGTCATTAAATATTGTAACGGATTAACTTTCGAAATAAGGTTAACCTAATGAGAAAGCAAGTAATGCCTGAGCTTTTGAGCGGCGAAGATCAGGGCTAAACAATGCTTCTTAATTGGAGGGTACTTTACTTCCTTCGGAATTAGACAACGACTTAAGTAGTAGAGTGCATTTTCTTTTCCCTCGTCATTGACCTGGGCCAACAGGGCTCCAAGGGAGTCGTCTAAAGCCGCGGTATAAAGTATCAACGGTCTGCCTGAGACTGGGCTGCTAAGACAGGAGGTGTCATTAGATATTGCTTAATGTCCTCGAAGGCCCGTTAGCATTTCTCTTCCCAAATGAATTTGGCATCCTTTTTAATTAATACCGAGAAGGGCTGACACCTACCTGACAAATTAGAGATAAAGCATCGAAGATATGCCAACTTCCCTTGAAAGGATCGTAGTTGTTTCAAAGTTTTAGGAGGCGCCATTTCTAAGACAGCTTTAATCTTTTCTGGACCAATTTCAATTCCGCGTTATCGAACAGTAAATCCTAAGAATTTCCCGGAGGTGACACCGAAGGCGCATTTTAAGGGATTCATCTTAAGATTAAATTGTCTTAATCGTTCAAAAACAATTCTCAAATCATACAGGTGATCTTCCTTCAGTTTGCTTTTGATGACCACATCATCCACGTAGCACTCGACTTGGTTGTGAATGAGATCATCAAAAATCCTCATCATTGCTCTTTGGTAAGTTTCTCCTGCGTTCTTCAATCCGAAAGGCATTACTGTGTAGCAGTATATTCCGATTGGCATTTTGAAGGCTGTGAGCTTTTCATCTTCTGCTGCCATATTTATCTGATTGTATCCTGATGATCCATCCATGAAAGAGAAGATTTCATGTGTTGACGTGATGTCGATCATTAATTCTGGAATCGGTAGCGAAAACTTGTCCTTCGGGCATGCTTTATTCAAGTCTCTGAAATCCACGCAGATTCTGATCTAACCATTCTTCTTTCTGACTGGTACCACGTTGGCTAACTAAGTTGGGTATTGTTCTTCATGGACAAGTTTAACATCTATTATCTTCTTAACTTCAGCGATTACTTGTTGTTCAATCTCTAGACACATTCTTCTGGGAGTTTGTCTGACTGGAACGGCAGTATGATCCACTCCTAACTTGTGAACTGCAACCTCTGGAGCTAATCCTGGCATTTCATCATAACTCCAAGCAAAACAGTCCTTGAATTCCGTTAATAGCTTGATTATTTCTTCGGAGTCTTCTTTGTGGAGTAAGGAGCTAACAAAGGTTGGCCTAGGCACTTTGCTAGTACCTAAGTTAACTTCCATTAACGCGTCTATTGTAGATTTAATTTCCTCTTCAAATTATGGCGGAGCGTCTCAGATTGGCAGATCTTCGAGATCATCTGAAGTTTCCAAGAAATCTTCATCATGCTCGTGAGTGACAACTAAGCAAAATCCTGAATCATCAACAGACCCTACTGTGCCAAATCCGAGACCATGTTTTGAATCGGGAGGCCGACTGTCATTGTTCCATAACTTTTCAAAGCATTGTGATTGGCCTTTTGACCATTGCTTTGGTAAAATACCGCGCTGAATTAAATTTTAAACACAGGGAGAATACCACTCAAATGACAATTCCATTAATTCAGAAGAAGTAACATCTTCAAATTGTACATCATTTTCAGTTTTGCAAGAAGAAGCACCACGGTAGAACTTGATCGGCTTAGCACCACTACCGTGCACTTCCTTGACCACCATACCCTCGATCTTATTAGAATGGATCGGGGTCAGGGTCATAGTATGCACATAGTGGTTAATTTTCTCGTACATTGCTTTGTATTCTTCATTCTTTTCATCTTCGAGAGAGACCTTGAACTGGGGTTCTTTTGATTTACTGTTGCTGCTTCTCTCTTGATTTCTTTTTCTTCTTCAAAGCTATTCTCCCAATCAACATCAATGACCGGTTTCTTCTGTTCAACTGTTCCACCGTTTCTTCCTTGACCTCATCCCCGGCCTCGACCTCGGGTGCGAGTTCTGGAGAAACCTTCACCATCTCGTCGTAAGGGAGTGGAGAGTACCTGTTGAACTAGAATTTCAGGTTCTTTGTCGTCTCATACTTCTTTTCTTAATTTGGTATGACATTTCTGAAGAAGACAGTTTTCTTTGGGGGTGCGTAGTAAGCTACATCTTCGTGGATTCTGATTTCATGCACGGAGAATAGTTTCAAATCACCTTTGATACACTGCTCTTGTCCTCCTTCATAGTACTTTATACACTGGTGTAGAGACGACAGTACCATCCGGTTCTCAAGGATCCACAGCCGGCCCAGTAGAGCGTTGAATGATGTCTCAGAATCAATTATGTGGAACTTTTCAGTTGTCTTGGCTAATTCACCGATCTTCATTAACAGTGTTATCGATCCAAGAGCTCTTTCTCCTTTCTGGTTGAAGCCTCTCAGCATCATCTTGTCTCCTTCGAGATCACGGGCATCAATCTCTAAATAGGCTAGCGTTCGAAGGTTCATTATATTAATTGATGCTCCTGGATCAACTAACACCCTGGAGAGTGTGAACTTTCCAATACTGACTGAAATGTACAACGGTCGGTTGTGATATGCTGTTCCAAGTAGTAAATCATCATCCGTGAAGGTAACACCGCACTGTCCTTCCAATGAGCAAACCTTGTCGAAGGAATTACCAGCCATTTGAGCTAAGCAAATTTCTGGATCAAGCAAGGCCTTGACCAGAGATTCTCTCATCTCCTTTGACAGGATTAGAGCGGCGTAGATGCTCAGTTTGGTCGGTAGCTTCCTATGATAGGCTAGCACATTATAGTCCACTTTGTTACCAGGCTTTTCAATTTCTTCCCGAACGGGCAATTCTTCCGCTAGGGTTGGTTCTTCCTGAGCAACCACCTGCTGTCCCTTATCCTTTGGACCCAATCTCAGAGGTAGGACCTTTTTGCTTATTAGGTTGACTTCTATTATCTCTTCTAAATCTGCTGGTGTCTCCTCTTAAATCAGAATGACTGGCTCTTCTGGAGTAGCTTTAGAATCTGATAGTTCTATCTCTATCGTGACCGGAGCTCCTCCGAATTCACAAATAGACTCGTCACTTACTGAACTTTTGTAGCCATCCTTGTGAATGTCCTCCTCATCGTTGTGGTTATCTAGGTTTTGTATGATTTGAGAATCGTTATTCATATCGAAATCGAGATCCAGATTAGGTTGGTTGTCGTTAGTTACGTAATTGTTAGAAACAGTTAAAACTTACCCAACACCATAACTCTTATCATTATAAGATCCCGATGGGGCGAGTAAATAATCATACAGAGTCAAAGGTTTGAGGGATTTCTCCCCCAAATCAGAAACAACCATCCTAGGAAAAGCAGCCCCTAGTCTACCTTTCGGAGCCTTGGTCTTTCTTTCTTCTACGATCTTCTCCTTTTCCTGAGGCTGTTCTTTAATCGCTAGCGATAATGTCGGCTTGGCAGGTTTCAAACTCTAAGTTGAAGCGAGCATCGAAGCGGTTTGGATGTGATCCAAAACTTTCTTTGATGACTTCGTCCAAACTGTATTCCATACATCGTTGGTCGTGTACGGGTCGATTGGAACAATAGGCTTCATCGAGATAACATTGACGAAATCTCCTTTTTGGGGTTCCTTCATGTATTCCTTTGGGATAGTTATGTTCCCTCTCCGAAGATTATCTTCCAGCCAGTTCTTGAAGGTGAAGCAGTCTTCGATTTTATGTCCGATCATCTTGTGGTAGGGACAGTAGTTTGGATGATCCTTCTTGTCGACTTCCTCGGGCTTCCTGGGCTCTGGCAACTGAAAGTCGGGCATCTTCATCAAACTGCAAAACATCTTAGCCACTGCCTTAGTCTTGAAGGGGCATTCTTTGTTCAAAAGATCCTTCAGGGGACGGAGTGGACGAGGCGGCGGCTGATTGTACCGCGGTGACTGATAACTCAGTCGAGGCTGAAAACTCTGTTGAGGCTGATAATTCTGCTGAGGGTGTTGATAAGTCTGTTGCGGTGGTTGATAACTCGGTTGAGGTCGCTCTGGCTGTATTTGCATTGGCTGTTTACCTTTGTCCACTGCTGCGACGGTTCTGGACTTCTTCTCAAATGCTTTCATAGGCTTCTGCTTATCAGTTTTATCGATGAAACTTAGCTGTTTAGCCTCCACTCGCACGCTCCTGGATTTGCTAAGCAACTTCTCGAAAGTCTTAATGGTGAATCTCTTAAGGAGAAGTGCTATCTGGCCATGGATACTCTTAAGTAAGATACCGACCGCATGCTGTTCCTGAAGCTGTGGTTCACACTTCATGCTCAGGTTCCTCCATCAAAGTATGTAATCCACCAAAGTTTCATTTGGTTTCTATCACTCCACCAATAGATCACCGATAGTGATGTGGTGCTGAGCTCCGACAAACCGCTTAACGAAGAGATTTTCCAATTCTGCAAAAGTCTTGACCAATCCATTAGGCAATTCTGCATACCAGTCGAAGGCGATCCCTGACAAATTGCTGACGAACTGACTGAAGAGTAAGGCGTCGCTCCCACTGGCATTGCAGTAATTGGCACGAAAATGTGTGACATGTTGCCAGGGATTTTCTGTTCCATCGAAAGTCTTAAACAGAGGTAGTACAAAGCCCTTTTGGTATTGGACTGCATCAAATTCTTCAGGGTGAGGTCTACCCGTCTAAAAAGATGCCCCGTTCTTAGATTGAGCTAAGGCTTCTCGCACCTGCTGTTCTACCATGCTCTTAATATCCTTTTCGGGAATCATGTTCTATGCAGAATCTTTCTTTAGCTGATCATCTCCGTTAACAGATGTAATCGCTTTTCCTCCACTGTAATATGGATGACCTCCGGGGGTATCTCTTTCTGAGGCTGGGCCTGACTCTGGAGAGTGGCTAAGGCGGCTGCCATCTCTTCCATCTTTTTAGCCAACTGGGAAATCGTATCATCTCTTTCTCGAAGCTGTGCTCTCATTAACTCTGGCTCATCTCTTTCTAAAGCTGGCGAAACTCCCTGCGAAGCTGACAATGCTCGTGTCTCAACCATGTTGACCTCAGCATACTCTTCATCCATGAATTCTGACGAATCCACTTTGTCCCTTAATTCTACTCCTCTTTCTCTTGCTAGCCGTCGGATGTCCATTCTTAGTTGCCCTATGGCATCCTCAAGTGGCCTTTTCTGAACGATCTCATGGTCGTCAGGAGACGGCTGTTGAACCTCTCTTTCAGGAGTTTCTTTTACTGCAACACTTTCTTCAGATCTGGGATCTTCAGCTAGACTTCTCTTTCTAGAACGTTCTGTTGGTATTGGTTCGACAATAATAGGTCTCCACACCATCCTTCTTGTAGCAGAAGGCCTAGGACCAGCTGGTCTGTCAGAGGTGCGTAAGTAGGTGGTGTCCTCCCTAATATGGAGACCCGATACAACAACAGGTGAGTCTTCCTCGCTAGCTCGCACCTTTTTCTTTGGTCTTTCAGGGACATTAGCAGGCTCTTCTCGCAGACCGAGGTGAGACTTAACTGGCACTCATCCCATTCTTCTCAGAATCTCTGATACAGGACATCCTTCTTTTCTGGCTAATTTCTCAACTACCGCACGCAATCGGGTAAGAGGTGTAGCCTTGCTCTTCTTCTTCTTACTGTCAGTGTAATATGCAGGCCGGGGTAATGCAGCGGCGATCTTTCTGGAATTTGTTTCATCAGATGCAACAGAGAGAGGGCGGAATCTATTTCCTTCCAACAGTGGTAAGTATTATGGCAGTTCTTCCTCTTTCTCTTCGGGGATTTCTTCAAGACAGGCGGCTTCAGCTTCCCTGACCTTGTTGATCTTAGCAAAATTCCTGTTTTTATTCCTCCTCTGTGTCCGGGTTAAGGGCCTATACTTCGAACTGGACCCTATCTCGACAACAGACGGTATCACAACAAAGTCTGAACCCTCCACGGTGACAGGCTCATAACTGACTTGTACTTCCTTTCCTTTCAGTTTGGCGGGAACCTGGGTAGGTGCAGTAATGACCAGACCGGTGGGGGTATATACAACAATTCTGGGAGTAGCAGTCAACTTCTTGTGAACAACAGTGTTCCTTTCAGCTGGGCCCTCTGCAGGGGAGGGAACTCTTGAGTCGACTTCAGGTTAAACTCAATCATAGGCTCTTCAGTCTCAGGCACTTTGTTCATCAGTGCGAAAAGAGTAACATCGGCAAACTTAACATCCGTATTGTCAAAACCTTGTCCAAAGTGGATGATTGCATCGCTAGGCAGTTCTTCCTGGTAGACAGCTAAGTCAAGCCCATTGGTAAAGGAGAAAATTAGCTTCGCGACAGACATCTTCTGCAAGGCAAGTTTCGATTATCAGTCCTGAATTATGCTTCCTTCTTCAAAACGAAAAGAGAGAATTTGAAAAGGGTCCGAACACAATTTATTTAAGTTTTATTTATGCATTTACAATTTAGAAAAGAGTTTGTTTGTTAGGAGGTTAGTTTATTCGTTAAAAATGAGAGGAGATTAGAGAAGGCAAAGGACCCAATCCAGAGCTTAGAAAGGAAGGGAAAAACTCATAGGATTTCTCAACTCGAAGGACCGCTCCTAAGCTAACACCTATTGGGGGTCTACCTCGCCTCTTTGAAGAGGTATCAAAAGGAGGATTTTAGAACCTCTCTGTTTAGGAGTGTCTAAACAGTGGCTCCAAAATCCAAGAAGAGTTGATCATACTTGTTCAAGACAGAAATGAACAAGATATGTCAACGGAAGAATGGTAGTCTGATCCACTAGGGGCATGGACTTACTACTGATTTATGAAAGGAAAACCATTCGGTCAAAATGGAGAGAGGAACTAATCCCAACGGAGTCGCCCGAAACATGTCGGCATATTTTTAGGTTAAGTGTTGGATTTTGAAAAGAGATCGCCTACAGAAAATGTCGGCAAATTTTAAATTTAATTTAAATATATAATTTGAAAAATAGTATTTGATTTTGAAAATAATTTTAAGTTTGAAAAATTTTAAGATATGAAATCAAACTGATCTCACATCCCAAATAGTTTATATAAACGAGCATCGCATCACAAACCGTGTATCTATCCCGAAGAATAGAAACACTGCTTGATGATGGGGCTCGATTAAATAAACTAGAAGATTTGTGACATTCGTTTGGTCTGCGAACCAACTTTATAAGCCAAAAAGTTCCTCTTCTTAATATAAAGGGATTAAATAGGGTTTATATTACATGGGTTCTTAAAGTTCCCTATAAGGGCCAGCCCCTATAGTTAATTACATCTTAAATGACGGGAATAATTTCAGAAAACTCTCGATAATGATCAGTGGTTTTGCTTTCAGGAATTTCAAAGTTTAAGGTTTTCAAAGGATTGAATTTTGGAGATTTCAAAAGGGATTAGCTCAAATTTGGAACAGTTTATTTTAAGGAGTCCAAAGGAAGAGAAGTAGGAGAAGCTGAGGATACAAGAAGAATCTTGGTAACTTCCCAGACTATCCTATGGTTTGGCTTCAATTTGAGAATTTATTTAATGTTTCAATCCTGCCAATTTTAATTAATTAGGACTTATATTTATATGACATGATCATAAAAATATGCTCGAAGATGTGAGGGTTTATGTCGTACCGAACGACTACCTCGGAGTCCTAAGATCAGTTAGGGTTTAATTTGCATAACATGATCATGCAAATGCCTAACGAAGAGTTTGAGGATTTATGTTGCACTAAGCAAACTACCTCAAAATCCTATGGCTTAGTTATTTAATTCTAAGAAAAGGTTTTGCTGATGTATTCTCGAGTTTTACTGATGACAATGGCCGTGCTGCCCACTATGCTCCAAGCTCCTTGTCGTTGCAGTTTTAGAAGTCATAAATCAAAGGATGAGAGAAGTGTTTTGGTTTAGAGAAATCTGAAGATCCAAATGTCTTTAATGTTTTATTAGGGAAATCTTACGGTTGATTATAACAACACCGGTTAAGATCCCACGGTTCCATCCTTTCTTTATCGTTATTATTATCGGATTCACTTAGTCCAGATGAATTTGCTAAACTCAACTGAATGAGTTCCACACTTTCATTTAGACCATGAGAAATCCCGTTAGTAACACGTAGGTTACATCATCCGAGGTATTCCCGATCATCCAACAAGACGTTTTAATTTAATTAAAGTTGTAGTTTTGTTGTTCTGTTTGTGATTAAGTTTTAAGTTATTTTATATTTTGAATGTTATGGCGGTGGATTTTATCTTGCAGTGACTTTCAATTTAGTTTTAGGTTTCAGTTTTGTGGCTATCCTAAATGTTTCAGTTTTCATGCAACAATCTTGTTTAACATGCAAGAAAGGTAAAGCGCAGTACATGTAAGTAACTTACAATAACATAAAAGCGTACCTGGAGGGTCTTCCCGTCATTCCAAGCTGCACTTAAAATACATGTTAAAGCATTTAAATGTTTATTACAAACTCCTAGGTAAAGCTAAGGGAAGGTTCTGGTTGTCTACCAAAGTCTTAATCCTATAGCTAGTTAATTTCCTATGACGTCTACGTTCTTGATTTTGGTTAAGGATGATTTTCATCATCAAAGAACAATTAAGTTCAATTGTTCTTTAAAACTACCCATCGTATTGAGGAAGTGCTTAGAACAAATTCTAAACATCTTTTCAATATCTCTGGGACAGTTTTGAGTCCAAGTGAATTTAATTACATAGGTGAATTAATCATCCAAGGGTTTAGTTAAGTTTTGTTCCCTTGCTCAGTGAATTAGGACGTTTGATTATCCTATGAGTGAAGTGACATTTCACTTAACGCTTCATTTAATGGTTATAATAATTTAAAACTTTCAGGGGCAAGTTAATTTGTTAAAGATTTTAATGATTTGAAGTTAAAGTTGATGATTTACTTTAATGTGATTTAATTATGAAACTTTAATCAATGATTTTAAGTTTGGAATGATGTTTAAGTTGAACCTTTTTATAAATGATATCAATATTTCATGTTAATTTAAATTTCTAGATTAATTTATGTTAAAAGAGGTTTTCAAATTATTTATTAAATTTTGATGATTTAATTTGGATTAATTATATTAATTAATTTAATTTTTACATTATGTTTTGAGGTAAGTTGTCTTAAAATTATTTAAAATTTGCAAATTTGATTTAAGTGTTTTGAAATGATTTTAAATTAGCTTCAAATATTTTAATTTACTTTTTAATTATTTAACATTGTAGGTTTTAATCAATTATTAAATTATTTAATGATGTAGGTTTTAATTAAATTAAGAATTATTTACTATTAATCATTTAATTATTAATTCTACTTATCCTCTTAAGTTATATCCCTATTTTAATAATCCAATTTCAATTAATCTTCCAAATTTTAAATTATTCAATTAATTAAAGTTTCATTTTTGGTTTATTGCAGTGATTAATGGGTTCCTACCCTTTGATTTCCCAAAGTTTCAATCATCTAAGAGAAAATTAAAATCAGATATTTTACCCCCATTTTGATTAAAACTAAAGTTTTAATTAGGAGTTAAAATCTTTTAATTACCTTTATGCCCCTTTAAGCTTATTTATTTTACAACTCATTAAATTAAGCTTAAATGAACTTAAAATTTTTATGCCACTTCACTCACATGTCAATTAAGACATTAGAGGAGAAAATGTGATTTTTCTGAATTTAATTTATTTATATAATTATTTTTAATGGAAAATAGGGGTTTTTCAAAGAAATTTCACCAACATGAACAAGGTAAAGTTTCTATCCTTAAGAAAATTATGGGATGTTCCTAATGACCAGAGGACCACTTGGACCAATTTTGGTGATTTTTTTGAAATATATTTTATTTATTAAAATTATTTTAAGTTTTGGCGTGTTAATTAATTATAGAATAAAAAAAAAGTTGAAAAATAGATTTTATATTTTTCAAAAATCCCTCTGACCTCAAGAATGTCAGAGAAACAAGTTTTACATTTTTATGATTTTTCTTTGATTTATTATAATTAATTTAAAAGGAAGGCTAGAAAATACATTTTTTTAATTCAAAAAAATGTTTTAAGGCTTTAAAATTAAATATCTTAACCTAGAGACTTAAGAAAAATATTTGATTGGTTCCTAAGTGATTAGGGGACCAAATATGATATTTTTTATGATTTTTATTATTTTTGTGATTTTTATTATTTTTTAATTATTTAAAAATATTAAAATATGCTTAAAAATGAAAATTTTTAGAAGATTCCAATTTTATTTTTCTTAGACTCTTCTGATATCAGAGGAGTCCCAAAATCAATTTGGTGAATTTTTGAAATGTATTTTTGCAGTTATGAATTTTTAAAGTTTAATTTTGATTATGTGGTTTAATTAATCCATTTAGTGGGGTTAAACATTTCCAATTAACTTCAAATTTTTATGTAGGTTCCCCTGATTCTAAAGATCAGTGGAGAATTATTTTCAAGTCATTTTAATGTGTGATTAACTCTAATTAATTAAAGTTCAATTTTGAGTTTTTAGGCCAATTAGGGTTATCCTCAATGAATTAACTCAAACCATAATTATCCTAGGGTCCTCTGGTCCTAAGGAACTTCACCAAATTTTCCTGGAATTTTCTAAGCAACATGCTAATTTTTAGAATTAAAAAATAAAAAACAGTGACATAAACTTGGAAAATAAATAACTTGCCACAGGGATAGCCTCTGGCCTTGGAAAATTCAGGGAATGTTCCCAAGATCAGATGCTATAAAAGCCCTACGGTCTCATGTCATGGTGAAATGTATACATGCATGGAGAAGTAAAATACTCAAAACAGTATTAAATTAATTAAAAATAAAATACTCAACAAAATAGATCAATTCCTTTTCCACATTATTCTCCTCTATTCACTGAGTAAGCGAGTATTTTTCTTTTATTTTTTTGATTTTTCTATGCAAAGTTATCAATTTTTGAAGTTTTTGGTATTTAAATAAATAAGAAAAAATCAGATTTTCCTACTTATCCACGTCGGCGCCAACTCAACCTATGGTGGATCGAACTCCACGCGTCACTCCCTGATTCGGTGCCGCCATCTGACTCAACAGCCATGCGGCCTACGATTCATGTCCCGTTGATTCGTCCAGCGCGATCCTAGCCTTTCACCCGATACACAAACCATCCGACGGTCCCTGTTCATCGTCTACAATTGGTGCGTCCCTTGAGCCGTCCACCTTCTAACCCTAGGATCTCGCTCGATACTTAACCAAATTAAAAGTTCTTATGCTCTATGAACTCGTCTTGAAGAGACGAACATATCCATACGGATAACATACATTGAAATTGACTTGAATGAATGAAGAATCGCTGGAAGCTCAGGAGTAAGAAGAGGGCAATACCTTGGCTCTGAGAAGTGAAGCTTCTATCAGAGAAGCTCGGCACGTTAGTTGGAGTCCAAGGAAGCTTGGGATGAAGCCTGGAGCTGTGGTGAGTTGCCTGAGCTTTACTTCCACCAGGCCCGATCACAAAGCTTGGAGGCTGGAACAACTGGGTGGCCTGGAGAGGGGGCTTTCACTGTGGAACTCCTTCTCTACCTCTGGTGAAGGTATGGGAAGAGTTAATTTGGATTTGGTGAAGTTTCAGAGAGTGTCCTATTTCTAGCCTGATTTTTAGCTGAGAAATTGGGCTCAGCTAGGGGATTCAGGGCAGGAGAACAGTGGGGATGAGCTTCTCTTGGCTAGGTGGAGCTCTGGGAATAATTTTGAGGGCTTCTGTTGAGAAAAATTTTAACACCTATCTCATGGCCGAGAGGTGGTGCTTAAATGGCCAGGCCATTGGGCTGAGCTAGGGCTCAATTGAAGGGTGTATTCAGTTGCTTAGGTGGAGGGCAGAGTGGCTCCAATGTTCAATTTGGCTGAGGTGGCCATTTGGTGGAGTTTGGGTGTGTTTAAGTGGGTGGTGGCTCTTGTTTTTGACCCCCTATGGCAGCTAGGATGGCTGGCAAGGACAGAGGAGCTGGCCCCTGAGGTCAGGTGAGTCATGGAGAGGTTTAATGGTGATTAGCCAGTTGTGGGGATGTTTTGGGGTAAGGCAAAAGAGGATTTATCCACTTAAGGGAAGAGATCCCTTAAAATGGGGAACCCTTGGTCCATGGCTCACTTAGCTTGGGCTAGGTGGATCTAGGGTGGTTCCTAGGGTTCACTTGGTGGCTGTGGAAAGGTTGGTTTAGCCACACTTGGTTCAATTTGGTTTAATTAGGCCATAGGTTCAAATTGGCTCACTTGGGTTTGGGTTAGGCTAACTTGGGTTTGGGTTTGATTTAGGTCCAAGTGTCTTGAGAAACATTATAGAAATGATTGCCATGAAAAACTTTCATGAAGATATGGAATGGTTTTGATTTCAATTGGAAGGTCAATTTGGTGGATTTTGCTATTTTGGTTAATTTAGGCAAGGTTGAATCAACTTGGGTCCAAGTTGGGTTAAGGTAGGGTTTAGACCCAATTGAAAGTCTCAAATGGTCTAGGGGAATGTATTGAAGAGTTTCCAATATCAATTGGGAAGAAAGTTTAGGGTTTGGCTAATCAATTTGGTAGGTTTAGGGCATGCATTCACTTTAGGCTAAAATAGGGGATTTTGGATTTCAAAAGGAATTGAACTCAAATATGAATCAAATTGGGCTTATATTTGGTTTAGATTGATAGTAATGATGTTGAATTAAAATTTAGAATTGAAATTGGACAAAATTGAGGCCAAATGGGTTGGTTTGGTGTGACATTGAGTCCATTTAGGTTAAGAATGAGTCAATTTGGAGATTTTGATAAAAGTGGGTTATTTTGGAAAAATTGGGCTATGGTGTAGTTGAAAAAAATGAAATTGGGAATATTTAGGATTTTATGGAATTTTTTGGGAATTTTTATAATTTTGTGCCAAAAGGGTATTTTAGGGTATCAAGAGGTTATTTGCAGGGTATTGGGGTATTTTGGTGAATTTAAAAGGTGGGGGTTGTTTCAAAATGATCTTTAGGATTTTTTGGGAATTTTGGGTAATTTTTGGAAGTTTTGGAAAATTTGGGGCAATTAGGTAATTTTAGGTAGGTTTGAAGGACCCAATGTCAAAACCAGACATTTTGGCAAAAGTTGAATTTTGATCATGATGAAGCTTAAAGTGAGCCATGGACCAAGAAATGTCCACCCTGAACATCTCATGGGTTGTTCCCAACCCTCTTAGCCAAAGAGCTAGGGGTTTGGACTTAGCCACATGAGTGCTCCAATGAACCGGGGGAGAATTGGGTAAGGATGGCGTGTGTGAGAGTGCGGTGTGTGTAAGCCGGACCTCACTGGGACTGAGGCCACCTGGGGTAGTCCTAAGGCTTGAAAAACCTTATAGGAGCTTACTATTGGTTCTCCATATGGTGGTCTTAACCTTCTAAGGTGATTTAGAGGTTTGCATCCATCCAAGTGGGATCCCAAGAGGAGTCAAGAAGTTGCTGAATTGCTAGAAGGTGGGTCCCAATTCTAGTCCTCTAGGATAGTCAAGGAGAAAACCTTATGGCTAGATCCTAAGAACTAAGGAGAGAAGACAAGGCCTCACCAAAAATGAGGTCAACAGTGTTATAAGCCAATACAATGAATCTAGACACCATGGAACAATTTTTAAATGAAGAGATGTGTCACTTAAGTGAAAGGGAACGACTCTTGGGCACAAAAGACTGGCACCTAGGCGCCACAGTTACCTTCTAGAAGATTCATTAAAAGTTGCCAAATTTTGAAGAGGTTCCAGAAGCAACCCTTGATCATTTTCGAAGCTCTGTAAATAGGGATCAATTCCACTACAAAAGAGAGTCCTTGAGAATCCTAGAGAGTCTACTTGGAGTCCACTTAGAGTTATTTTAGAGTCTTTTACTTAGTTTTATGTGAGTTGAGTTATATTTTATTGTTCTTAAAGTTTGGAGTTCATTTTTTACTTACTTTAGAGTCAAAGAAGGCTAGGAAATTCAAAGGATCACTTGGTTTAACATTCTAGATAAGTATTTGTAACTTGGTTCTTAGTTTCTGTACTTTGGATTTAAGTTTTATAAATATGTTTTGTTGAGTGAATTCAATATATTCTAAGTAGTTTTCCTTTCTTTCTACTTACAATTATAATGTGATTAAAAATAAAATATATTTTGTTGACAAACTTAACATTTAATTATTAAAAGTTGTGATGATATCCTTACCGGATCTTCTTTTAATTAGCAAATTGGCCATCTGCTTTGTTAAAATTTGTTGAGAAATATTCAGACCTGCTCGACTAAGATTTTTTAACTAGTAGATATCACATTTTACTTGGGATGGTTGGAAGTCCGTTGTTCTGAGGAAGTACAAATAAATAGGGAGATATAATTCGATGAGCATAGAATTGAATTATTTTAGAGTGACAGACTAAATCCTATCAATTTGGTTTAAGAAAGGGAACAGATCACTAGTAGGGCCGACCATAGCCACCCTTGGGTAATTTAGAAGTGGGAGACTAGATTGTTCATTCTACTAATAATACATCTTGAACCAATCTTTAGATTAACGAACGTTCTTTATGATATCGGCTGAAGGTAAAGAAATAGGTATGCTTCTATTTGACGCAACACAACAATTCTAAGCTTTTCAATAAATGAAAAACTCTTTTTATCATAAATTAATTGTAAGGAGAAAGTCTTTTCACATAATTTTAATTAATTACTTTACATGATTTCCTTTAAAAGTACTTTTTAAATTTAGTTGCAAATTTTTAGGAAACTGTAGAAATTTACATCTCTTTGCATATAGTCTGTATTTTTAATTTGTGATTTTAAGTTTTAATTAACCTTCCTATGCGTTCGATATTGGAATTTCTATAAGGAAATCCTATATTACTTGAGTGATATGTTTACTTACGTATTTCCTCTAGTGTGTAATTTAATTTTTGAATTTATAAATTTTTATAGTTACACACTAGCCCCTCTAAATATAAATTGAATCAAATTGGCATATTATAAACTATATATTTTATTACATAATTACGGGTCGGGTCAAGTTTTTGGCGCTGTTCCCAGGAAGGAATTATTTGGAATTAAAATTTTCAAAATTAAAAATATTTTCTATAAAAGTTTACATAATAAAAAAAATAAAATAAATAAAAAAATAAAAATAAAAATAATAATATATAAAAAAAAGAAAATCTAAACATATTTTATTTTAAAATTAAAAAGAATAATTTTAAATTTTGTATGCGTAGTTCAGGATCTGAAAGAATAATACCTTACAATTCTGAATTGGAAAGAACAATCAGAAAAATTAGAAAACAGAAACAAATTTAAAATTTTTAAGAAACGGCAAACATACCTATAAATAAATTTAAAATCCCATTCAATTAAATGAGAAACAAAGTATTTATAAATCATTAAGAGATTATGCTAACCCTACAGTTGATGAAATTCATGTAAGTAATCAAATGCGTGCTATAGCTGCTTAACTCATTTGAACTAAAACCTTCTATATTTCAAATGGTTAAAAATAATCAATTTGGAGGTTTGTCAAATGAGGATCCAAACTTACATCTCACTAGTTTTTTTGGAAATCTGTGTTACTTTTAAATATACTGGTGTCTCTGACGATACTATCAGATTTAGACTATTTTCCATTTCATTAAGAGATAAGGCTGATATATAGTTAACTTCTTTAAGTATGAGATCTAATAAAACCTGGGGAGAAATGACATAAAAATTCATCGTTAAGTATTTTTCTCCTTCTAAAACTGCAAAATTAAGAAATGATATAACTTTATTTACTCAATTTGAGGGGGAGTCAATTTATGAAGCTTAGGAACGATTTAAAGAACTGCTTATAAAATGTCATCATCATGCTCTTCTAGATTGCTTAATCATTCAAACATTTTATAATGGTTTAATAGGTTCCTTAAGGTCTATAATTGATGCTACTGTTGGAGGTTCTTTAATGGCTAAGTTATTTGATGAAGCCTACGCTTTGATTGAAGAAATGACAACCAATAATTTTAAATGGCCTTCTGAAAAGGTAAATCCTAAAAGAGTTGCTAATATTCATGATAATAATGAATTTTCTATTTTAGCATCTCAAGTAGCTGATATATCTAGGAAACTAGATAACTACACTATGAATTTTTCTCAACCATTTCAATTTAATAACGCAAATTCAGGAAATGTGAATGATTCTCAAGCTATAGAAATAATTCAAGTTATCACTAGCAAAAATAATAATACATATTCTAACTATTATAACCCAGGTTAGAAAAAATATCCAAATTTCAATTGGAGTAATGGAAACCAACAATGGGGAATTAACCAAGTTAAGCAAACTGGGAATGGGAATAATCAAGGGAGTTCAAACTATTGACCTAATTATCCTCTTGGCTTTAGCAACCAGCAGGAGAAGTTATCTCTAGAATAGCTAATCTTGCAAATGGGTAACCAAATTCAAAGTTAAAATGCTGCGATACGAAATATTAAGAATCAGATGGACAAATTGCTAATGCAATTAGTGATAGTCCTCAAGGAACACTTCCTAGCAATGTCGATATTAATCCTAAAGAGATTGAGAAAGATCATGAACAAGTGAAACATGTACATCTCATGAGTGGAAAAGAATTAACGGATATAGTTCACAATGAAATTGACGAAGAGAGAGAAGTAATTGAATTTGAGAAACCTAAAGAAAATATCTTTCAGGATAAAAATCAAAATACCTCTCCTTCTAAAAATGATTTAGGAAAACCACCACCACCTCCATTTCCTCAAAGACTTAAGCAGCAACAACTTTATCATCAATTTTCTAGATTCTTTGAAATATTTAAAAATCTCACTATTAACATTCCATTTATTGAAGCTTTGGAACAAATGCATACGCTAAGTTTATGAAAGATATTTTAAGTAGAAAGCAGAAATTTGAGGCATATAAAACTGTTGCACTTAGTGAAGAATGTAGTGCAATAATTCAAAAGAAGCTTACTCAAAAGCTTAAGGATCCTGGAAGTTTCACAATACCTTATGCTATTGGAAAAAGCCTTATGTGGTCTAGGAGCTAGTATCAACCTGATGCCTTTATCTATTTTCCGAAGGTTAGACTTAAGAGAGATTTCTCCCAGCACTGCATCTCTACAATTAGCAGATTGAACGACCACATATCCTAAAGGAGTTATAGAGGATGAATTAATTAAAGTGGATAAATTTATCTTCTCTGTAGATTTCATTGTGCTTGATATAGAGGAAGATAAATAAATACATATCATTTTGGGGAGACCTTTCTTAGCCACCGGACGTGCTATGATTGATGTACAAAACCATGAGAGTTAATGATCAGGAAGTTACATTTAATGTTCTTAAATCCATGAAGTATCTTGCTACGGAAAAATGTTATAGAATGGATATTTTTTATTATATGATAGCTAAGAACTATTACAATGAGTGTAATTTCATTTCTAAAGAAAGAGTTGAAGTGTTATCTAATCTAGAACAAATAATTGAAGAAATTGAAAGTGATATTGAAGAAGACTTATCTAAAATTAATACTAAAGATTTGAAGTACATCAATGGAACATGGGAGTCATTTAACACAACTAAAAATAATGAGCATTTATTACCTTGTCGGCGTATTTTTAGGTTGAGTGTTGTAATTTAAAAATGGGGTCGCCTACAGAAATTGTTGGCGAATTTTTAGATTTAAATTTGATATATATATATATATATATATATATATATATATATATATGATTTTGAAAATAGCATTTGTTTTTTGAAAATTCTTTTAAGTTTGAAAATTTTAAGATATGAAATCAAACCGATCTCACATCCCAAATAGTTTATATAAATGAGCACTGCATCACAAACTGTGTATTTATCCTGAGGAATAGACACATTGCTTGATGATGGAGCTCGATTAAATAAAATAGAAGATTTGTGACATCCGTTTGGTCTGCAAACCAATTTTATATGCCGACAAGTTTTCCTGCTTAATATAAGGGAATTAAGCAGGGTTTATATTACTTGGGTTCTTAAAGTTCCCTATAAGGGCAAGCCCCTAAAGTTAATTACATCTTAAATGTCCAAAGACACTTAAGAAAACTCTCGATAATAATCAGTGGTTTTGCTCTCAAGAATTTCAAAGTTTAAGGTTTCAAAAAAATTGGATTTTGGAAATTTCAATAGAGAATAGCTCACATTTGGAATAGTTTATTTTTAAGAGTCCAAAGGAAGAGAAGTAGGAGAAGCTGAGGATCTAAGAAGAATCTTGGCAACTTCCCAAACTATCCTATTGTTTGGCTATGATTTGAGAGTTTATTTAATGTTTCAATCCTGCCAGTTTTAATTAATTAGGACTTATATTTATATGACATAATCATACAAATAACCTCGAAGATGTGGGGGTTTTTGTCTACCAAACGACTATCTCAGAGTCCTAAGACCGGTTTAGGACTTAATTTGCATAACATGATTATGCAAATGCCTAAAAAGTTGAGTATTTATGTTGCCCTAGGCAAACTACCTCAAAGTTCTATGGCTTGGTGACCCACTTTTTTATGTTTGCAAATTATGATAATAACAACGGCACCAAAAACTTGATCCCGCTTTAATATATATATTTGATTTTATGATGGAATGTATAATGTGGATTCTACGCAAGTATACGTATCATATCAAGTAATACAGAGCTCTAGTGGAGTCCTGGTTATCGATCCCACAGGGAAGTTTTAAAAGATTTGTAACAGCTAAATTTAAAAAGTATTTACTTCCTAATATAGTATACAAAAATTTAGAATACGTAACTAAAGCGAACTAAAGTAAACTAATGCTTTAAATAAAGTTGATTTGAAGATTTCAGAAAAAGTATCATTCTCCTTGTTTTAGAAAATTAAGTGAATGATGAATTCAAATAGAATTTTTTATTGTATTGTGACAAATAGGAGCATTCATATTCTTTACCCTTTGGTCCAGGTGCAAAGAACATTGACTAGTCCTATGTTTGATTACTGAATCTGCAGCTAGGCTGGGAGGATACTGGCTGCCACTTCAGAGCTCCCACGTTCCCCTCACTCGAGGGCTAACATCTACACTTCGACTCTCGAATAATAGGACCAAATTGAATATTTTAGTCGTCACACTAAAATGTCCGATTCTACTTCCGATAAATAATATTTCCCTATTTATTTGCACCCTCCTTCCAAGGCTTCTGACTTCCCTAAATATTGGATGTAATCTTTACTATAGTTGATAATTCAACATATTTTAACAAATCAATGGGCCAGATTGAAAAGTAAATTAAGTTTTAAGTAAAAATTATCACAATTTATTTTTATATATTAGGCACTTCTATTTAATTTCATCAATTCACATAACTTCATAAACAAGGAGAAAGACTAAGAAAACTACTCAGAATGCATGGAAATTAAACAAAACATGGATTTCATTTAAAGTTAACAATAATAAACAAAGATACTTATCTCAATTTCCTCTCCAAGCAGACTCCTTGAAGTTCCTTTGACTTTTCCTTCTAGTACAGCACACTTCTAAACTCAGTAATTACACTCTTAAACTCTTAAAATAGACACCAAGTAGACACTAAGACTCTCTAAAATAGACACAAATTGACACTCAGGAGACACACATATACTAAAATTCGTTCTCTATTTATAGAGGTAGGCAAAGGTCCAAGGGGTGCTTAAACACCTCTTCAAAAAGCGTCCAGGTTCAATGTATCTGGCATTTTGAACTGTCTCGCCGTCGGCGAGAAACAACCTCCAGTCGGCGGGCTTCTAGAAGGTCTCCAAACTGCGTGATCTCGCCGTTGGCTGGCTCGGGCTCGCTGTCGGCGAGGTAGTTACAAATCCTTAAAAAATTCTCCTCATGATCTCGCCGTCAGCGACTTAGTTCATTTTGCATGAATTTCTTCCTTTTTTGATCCAAATTCGCTCCATTTCATGCTTTTTGCTTTCATCACTTATAAATCTTCATTCCTGCAATAAAATAAAGAAAATACGTTTCTTTAAATTGCAATTTCATAAAAAATGGGTATGAATTTCTTAATATATTGTCTTGTGATCAAAATCCCCCAAACTTAATTATTGCTTGTCCTCAAGTAATTTTTTAGTACTAAATAAAAATAATGATTTACGTAATAGAATTTTTTAATTCGGATATACTATGAATTAAATTTAAATAATACTATAGTAAAGTTAAATAGAAATATTTTTAAGTAATTAAATTAACTTTATAGATATAAGATTATTTAGTTATCAGATCTAAGATTTCTAGCTCGCTATTTATTTCAGGAAAGACTATATTAAAAAAGAGTAATTTACTTAAGATATTTAAATGATAGGAAGTTCAAGAAAACACTATTTAGTAAAATACTAATTCATATATATAAGTTTAGAATTATATTGAGTTTTACCCTTTAGGTTGATTCCATTGAAGCCAATTTTTGATAAGGCATCTCCTCAAGCTTCTCCTCACTTATATTTTTTTCTTTTCTTTTCTTCATTCTTTTTTTTTTCCTTTTTGGATTGATTTTCAATCCTTCTCTTTTTCTTTTTCAAGTGAGGATTACTATATCTGGATAGCCTGTTAATAATTTTGAACTTCAACTTTTTCTTCCTAAATTTGAAAATTTAAAATATTTCTTTGCTTATATGTATTTTATAGCCTTTACTTCATTGAGTTTCAATCTTTTCTTTTTCACTTAAATTCTTAAGAATTTCAATTTTAGAATATAGTTTCCCTTACTTTAAATAGTTTACTATATTCTTATTCTTTTAACCAAATATCTTATTCTATTAAATAATTGAATTAATAGAAACATTTTATTTAACTTTCTTAAATAATTAAATAAAGTAATTCATGTTTATTGAATTGAAAAATTACTATAGAAAAGTCATTTGATAATAATTTTTGAAAATAGAAATTGAGAACAATTTAATAATTAAATTTGTATTTTTCCTCCCCCAAACTTAAATTTTTCTATCTATTTCTAAATAGTGAAAAGGAAAATATACAATGAGTCATACCTTTAAGCTTTAGGTATTTCTTTTCTTGAAATTTTTGTAGGCTTTTTCATTATTTAAAGAACCTGTACTGTTAGTATTCTTCTATATATATAGTATTTAAAAGAAAGTGCTGGGATAAGAAATTTTTAATAAGTATAAAACACAACAAATGAAAACTTAATATATTACTACACATACAATCAACTAACCTACTTTAAACATATTAAAACAATCTAAACATATTAAAAGTTCATAACTTATAAAAACTTTAAACAACACATTAAAGAAAAACTAACATCCTATCTAAAAGAAAAATTGTAAACTAATTTAACACACATAAAAAGTCTAACATTACAGCATAAACAAACACACAAACAACCCAAATCCACAGTCCACAGAAAGTACAAAATAATTACACACAGAACAATAAAGTTTTCAAAAGAACAATTAATCTAAACAAACTAAACAAAGTCTCTAATCTTACACATCAAAATCCCAGGCTATATCATCTCCCTGATCTCCAGGCTGAGAAGGCTGAGCAGGCTGGTACTGTGTGTAGCGGGGGCACTCATGAAAGACAACATCTAACTCACCACTCCTATATCGACGTTTAGCCTCATAATATACAATTTCGTACTCTGAATGCCACTGGAGATATTCACTATCATAATCATGTCTTCTTTCCAAGCCATCAATCCTGTGGTCCATATGCTCAAATTTTCTTTCCATATTCTCTCCAAATTGTTCAAAACTCTTTCTACTTAGGTTCAGCTCATTCATCAGATCTTGAAGGGTAGGAGTGGTGTACTGAGGGGGTTCATAACTAGTAGAGGGTATATCTCTACTTGAAGAAGGTACATAGTCCCTTGTCCCAGATCTCCATCCTTCGTGGGATTCATATTTCTTAATATTAGCCAGAGTAATGGGTTTCATAGGCTCAACCCATTCCTCATCATCTTTTGCCTCTACCCCAGATAATTGGCAAAGTGCATAGATAAGACCAGGACGTCCTAATCCTCCTCCACTTTCACTTCTTGAGGTGGCTAATATATTCTTATAAATTACACTTCCTACATTAATACTTTTTTGGTTCTAAATACAGAAATTCAGAACTGCTCTATCTCTTTTTACCTCACTATGGTGGTAAGTAGGTAACAAAGTGAAACAAATAAAATAGTGCCAGGCTTTAGATGTTGCATTTAACATAGAAAGAGGAAAGTTTACCCGTTCTCGCTGCTTTATCTTCCAAACTCCTTTCCCGTCAGTGAGAAAGTCGATCACCTCTTCCAGTGGTCCTTCCATAGTTCCAAATGTATCATACTCACTGGTGTAGGTGTCACGTACCTCGTAATAAGCATTTATTCTTGCAGCGCCGAATTCCACAAAAAATCCTCTAACCTTAACTGGTGAATCTTCAGCCTGTGTCAGGTTCGCATAAAATTCCTTTACCACTTCTACAGCGGCTCTGTTGGTTATGAAACATAAATTTTCCCATCCTCGTTCCTTTATTACTCGCTCCACCTCTCCTCCTGGATTCTTAAAAACTTGATCTTGAATGCATTTTCTTGATTGAATATTGTGTAAATATCTTGATTGTGCCCTTGCATTCACAAATCAGGTTTCGTCGTAATCCAACCGTCGCTTTTGTCGTGGAGCCATTTTCGATCTGTGAAATTTGCAAAAAATCTAAATAAACTTCCAAATATTACTAAGAAGGCTTCCTATAACATCTAAAATCCATTTAAATCAATTTCCATGAATTTCTTCCAAGTATTTTCTCCACATTTCAAATTTTTTCAAAATTTCCCAATGTAGAAGAAATCCATGGTAAAAATAAAAAATTTTTGCATAGGAGTGAAGCTCTTACCAAGGGAAGATGAAATCCGGTGTCAAAAAGTGTTGAAATCGCCTCAAATCCAAGATCTCACAAGTCCTAGGTCAGTTTTTTTGAAGTTTTAAGGAAGGGGATGATGAATAGTGTCGGTTGCCTGGTCAAATATAGGACTTTTCGCGATCTCGCTATCAGCGAGATTTTTCTCGCCTTTGGCGAGCTAATTAATTTGACAGAGGCAAAAGTTTCGGGAAAAATCCGCCGTCAGCGAGATCGTTCTCGCTGTCAGCGGGATTTCCCTCGCTGTCGGCGGGATAATTCTCGCCATCGGCGAGATCCCAAAATTTTAAATTTTTGAAATTCGTCAATCATTTTCAACCTCGATTTTCCCTTAATCAATCTTCCGATCACTTAATTTAATAATTTAGTATGAAGATTAGATACTTATACTCACAAAAAGTTAACACAACACAAACAATATAACTTTATATATGAAATCCATGAGACTTACAAACATCACACTAACAACTAACAACATACTTAACTTAAATGTCCAAATCCATAATACTCAGCATCGCAATCCAAACCACTATACACTAAATGCTGAGACATAACAAATACATATAATTTCATCAAATCTGAGATGATCAAATTAAAATTCAAATCATAATAAAACCTAAATCCAAATCAACACAAATATACACACAAATATATCATAAGATAGAAATCTTTACTACTCCTCAGTGTCTGAACTAAAATCCTCTCTGATATTTCCGATGTGACGCAGGTGCACAAATAGATTGTAGAAAGGCCTGAAAGGGAATTCTGCAGTAGATTCTTCATCAATCCACCCTTTACGTTCTCGGCAAATGATCAAAACTGGCCTCCAGATGTCCAGTATGATCAAAGTGCTCCTTCATCCTCCAGTCAATGTGATCAAACATATAAAAGATGTTATCGATGGAATTCATCACGTTATGCAACTCTTTCTCTAATCCTTTAATCTTTTTCAGAATGAAATTTGTTTTATCAGTAAGGGGCCTTGCTAAAGGATTGTTCTGTGATGCTCTGTCAGAAATAATGGTAATCTCATCATTTTTATCCAAAGTTGGAAACATATCCGTAGGATCGAGTGGTTTCGATGGCAAAAGTACCTTTTCCCAAGCCTCATAAGAAACTTAGTACTGACTGCATAAAGCAAATATAGTTGATGGGTGTCCAAGTCCATGAACTGGCCCATGCACAATCAATCCCAATGCAGACTTTACTATAATTAATCCAACATCGATAGGTAGTCCAATTTGAATACAGTAATTTAATATAGAAAATTCCTTTGAAACCTTATTTACCCTTATAGTGGGTAATAACTTTGATGAGATAAAGAAATGCCAATGCTTCGAGACAGGGTTAAGAAGTGATGCAGAAAAACTGACATACCCATCTTCGCGCAACTCCCAATCATCAGGTTCGTCGGTCAGGTATCTATAAATCTCGTTCATATTGTATCTTGAAGGAACAAAGTTTGAATAATAATAGACAGGGGTATTTTCTATAGAAAATAATTCATTTACCCTTGAAGGAGTAAATGTTACCCATCTTCCTCTGACGTAGAAACTTCCATTGTTGATCGCATGTAGATTAGAGTAAAACTCTTTAACTACAGGAATAACTACAGTGGATGTCGTATAGCAAAATACCTCCCAATACCGTTGCGCGATCATTTCATCAATTTTTGTGGTGAAATTCTCTACTCCTCTGTTGACAAATCCCCTTTCTTTAATAAGTCGCTTCTTCATCAAAACTTTGTTGAAAATACGCTACGCCTCCGAACTGACGAATTTTCTTCGGTTGAAAACTCCAATTTTTGTGATTTCTAAGAGTTTGGTTGCCATTTAGGATTGAAAGGAATGGTCTCTAGTCCTTTCTTAGGAAGAAAATAGTGTAAAAATAAATTTTGAATGGTTTTCTACAAAGAAATGGCTTTAGAACCGTCCAAAACCGCACAAAAAAACTTAAGAAACCAATTTTTCAACTGCTTCGCCGTCGGCGAGCTAGTTATAAAACTGATTTAAAATTTGGCACGCGATCTCACTATAAACTGAAATGTTAATTAGACGCCGATCTCGCTTTCGGTGAGAATCGACCTCACCATCGGCGAGATTTCGTAAAATTGCCCAATTTCGCTCTGGTCCGAATATTTTCTGATCTCATTATATAGGTTTGAATTTGTGATGATTCTAATTATAAAATTGAGTAGTATGATTTATTTTAATATTACAGACTCACTAATTTGTATATAATTAAAATAAAAGACTACTATGGGTTGCCTCCCAAAAAGCGCTTGGTTTAACGTCGTCAGCCCGACCTAATTTCAGTTAGTAATCAGGTCAACTAAGCATTAAATCCTCTTTAAAATTTGGTCTTCTACCTTCAAAATATGGTTTTAATCTATATCCGTTTACCTTAAATCTATGTCCTGTTTTTGAATCTTCAATTTCTATAGTTCCATATGAAAATATTTGAGTTATAGTGAAAGGTCCTAACCATCGAGATTTCAATTTCCCAGGAAATAATTTCAATCTAGTATTATATAGCAAAACTTCTGTCCCGGTTCAAAATTTCTCTGATTAATATTCTGATCATGCCACAATTTCATCCTTTCTTTATAAATCCTATCATTATCATATGATTCATTCCTTAATTCTTCTAATTCATTTAATTGCAACAATCTCTTCTCACCAGCTTCTTTCATATTATAATTAAATTCTTTAATCGCCCAATATGCTTTATGTTCTAATTCAACTGGTAAGTGGAAAGTTTTTCCATATATAAGCCTGTAAGGAGTCATTCCAATCAGAGTTTTATAAGCAGTCCTGTATGCCCATAATGCAGTGTCTGGTCTTATAGACCAGTTCAATCTATTAGGGTTTACAGACTTTTCTTAAATACGCTTAATCTCTCAATTTGAAACTTCAGCTAATCCACTAGTTTGTGGATGATAAGCGATTGATATCTTATGAATAATATTATATTTTTCTACTAGTTTGTGAATATATTTGTTTCTAAAATGAGTTCCTCCGTCGATGATAATCACTCTCGGCATTCCAAATCTAGTAAAAATATTTTTCATTAAAAATTTTGAAACACATTTAGCATCACACCTAGGTAAAGCTTGCGCTTCAATCCATTTGGAAACATAATCAACAGCTACTAATATATATGAGTTTTCAAATGAAAGAATAAAAGGTCCCATGAAATCTAATCCCCAAACATAAAAAATTTCAACATCTAATATAAAATTCAGCTGCATTTCATTTTTTCTTGATATATTTCCTACTCTTTGACATTTATCGCAGGTTTTTATATATCTGTATACATCTCTAAATAGAGTAGGCCAGTAGAATCCAGATTGTAGAATTTTATATGCAGTTTTATCAGTCCCAAAATGTCCTCCAAAATCAGAATCATGACATTTTTGAATAATTGGTTCAATTTCTTCATAAGGCACGCATCTTCTAATAATTAAATCATTACATTACTTATATAAGTATGGTTCATCCCAAAAGTATGTTTTAGTATCATGAATGAATTTTTTCTGTTGTTGCAAAGTTAACATAGGTGGTAAAATGTCACTTACAATATAATTTACTATATCAGCATACCAAGGTATTTTCCACTCATTTATATTATAAAGTTGTTCATCGAGAAAACCGTCTATAATTTCATTATCGGTATCGGATAACTCATGATATTGTAATCTTGATAAATGATCAGCAATTTGATTATCAGTTCTCTTTTTGTTAACGATCTCAAAATCAAATTCTTGCATTAATAATATCCATCTAATTAATCTTGGTTTAGATTCCTTCTTTTGCATTAAATACTTTATAGTAGAGTGATCAGTATGCACAATACATTTAGTTCCTATTAGATAATGTCGAAATTTATTAAAAGCATATAAAACTCGCTAATAATTCTCTTTCGATGAATCGTATAATTTATTTCAGCATTATTTAGAGTTTTACTAGCATAATATATAACTTTGAAAATCATATCATATCTTTCCCCAAGAACTGCTCCTATAGCATAATCACTAGCATCACACATAAGCTCAAATGGTTTCTCCCAATTAGGTGAAACTATTATAGGTGCTGTAACTAATTTATCTTTTAATAATTCGAAAGCATTCAAGCATTCAGTAGTAAATTCAAATTTCTTGTCTTTTTCAAGAAGTTGACATAAAGGTTTAGTAATTTTTGAAAAATCTTTTATATAACGTCTGTAGAATCCAGCATGTTCAAGAAAACTTCTTACCCCTTTTACCGTAGTTGGAGGTGGTAATTTAGCTATAACTTGAATTTTTGCAGGGTCTACTTCCATGCCCTTTTCCAAAATTTTATGCCCTAATACAATGCGCCTGCAACCATAAATTAACATTTCTCCCAATTAAGAACTAAATTAGTTTTATCACATACTTCAAATACTTTTTCAAGATGATTTAAGCACGTGTCAAATGATGTTCCAAATACAGAGAAATCATCCATAAATATTTCTATTCCATTATCAATTAATTTACTAAATATAGACATCATACATCTCTGGAATGTTGCAGGTGCATTACATAATTGAAAAGGCATCCTTCGAAAAGCGAAAGTTCCATAAGGACTAGTAAATGTAGTTTTCTCTTGATTCTCAGGAGCAATTTGTATTTGATGATAACAGGTGTATCCATCTAAGAAACAAAAATACTTATATCCGGCTAATCTATCTAACATCTGTTCTAGAAATGGTAAAAGGAAGTGATCTTTCCTGGTGGATGCGTTTAATTTTCTATAATCAATACATATTCGCCATCCAATAACTTGTTTTATAGAGATAAGATCATTATTTTCATTAGCTTTTCGGTCACTCCTCCTTTCTTAGGCACACAGTGAATTGGGCTTACCCAAGCACTGTTAGAAATAGGATATATAATACCATTATCTAACCATTTTAAAATTTCTTTCTTGACTACTTCTTTCATTACCGGGTTTAATCTCCTTTGGGGATCTATTTTAGGCTTATGTTCATTATCTAAAATAATTCTGTGCATACAGATTAAAGGATTAATTCCTTTAATATCTGCTAAAGTCCAACAAAAAATTTTCTTATATTCTTTTAAGGTATCTAAAAGTTTTTGTTCTTGAGATTCATTTAATTCAGATGAAATAATAACTGGTAGAGTTGAAGAATTACCTAAGTAAGCATATTTCAAATGATTAGGTAACATTTTTAACTCAAGTTCAGGAGATTTAATAATTGATGGAACTATATTTTTTCAGTGTTTTCTGTATTATCCAAAAATTCAAATTTCTCTTGAAAATAATCTAGTTTTTCATTTATATCAGCTTTTTCAATTAATTCAGTATTTTCTTTTTCTAATTTTTCTTCATAATATTCCTTAAAATGTTCTTTTTGTAAATGATCGAGTACTTCCATTTGAAAACACTCATCATCTTTTTCTAGCGCAGGATATTTCATTGATTTAGCAATATTAAAAGTTACTTTTTGGTCATTTACTCTCATAGTTAATTCTCCTTTCGAACATCAATCATAGCTTTCCCAGTGGCTAAAAATGGTCTTCCTAAGATGATTGGAATTTCTTTATCTTCTTCCATATCTAAAACAATAAAATCTACAGGGAAGATAAATTTATCCACTTTTACTAAAACATCTTCAATAACTCCCTTAGGATATGTAACAAACGATCGACTAACGAAGGGTTACTGAAGTAGGTGAAATTTCTACCAATCCTAATCTCTTAAAAATTGATAGAGGCATTAGATTGATGCTTGCTCCTAAGTCACATAAAGCTTTTCCATAGAATTTTTCTCCAATAGCGCAGGGTATAGTGAAACTACCAGGATCTTTTAATTTTTCAGGAAGCTTTTCTGAATAATAGCACTACACTCTTCACTAAGTGCGACCGTTTCATTATCGGTAAATTTTTTTTTATTTAGAATATCTTTCATGAATTTTACATAGTTTGGCATCTGTTCTAAAGCTTCTACGAAAGGAATATTTATTGTTAATTTCTTTAGAACTTCAAGAAATTTAGCAAACTGTTTATCTTTTTTATGTTGATTTTGTCGTTGAGGAAATGGTGGTGGAGGTTTTTCAACAAAAATTTTCATTAGTATTAAAGAATTTTCTAAGTTCGGATCTTGTTGATACTTTTCCTTTTCAATTTCCACTTCCTCTTTTTGACTTTCCAGTTCTTTCTGAATTCGAGGTTCTAATTCTTTTCCACTTCATAATTGTATCGCTTTAATTTGTTCATTTCCTTTGTCTTTGGAATTTATTTCCACATTACTAGGAAATGTTACAGGTATTCTATTATTAAGCGCGGTAGCGATATGTCCAAGTTGAGTTTCAATATTTTTAATAGCTGTTCCTTGATTTTGTAATTGGTTTCCTTATATTTGTAATTGATTTCCTTGATTTTGTAATTGATTTCCTTGATTTTGTAAATGTTAACCCATATTTAATATTAATTCTTCTATAAATAATTTCTTATCATTAAATTGAGGGTTATTATTATTAAATCCAGGTGGATAACTAGGTTTATAATTAGAATTTCCTTGGTTAGAGGGATTTCCTAATGGTTGAGTTATGTTGTTCTTCCATGGTTGATTAGTTGTATTGTTATTCCAATTAAAATTAGGATGATTTTTCCATCCAGGATTATAATAATTCACATAAGGATTATTGGGTCTGTTATTAATAGCATTTATAGTTTCATAATGAGATTAGGATTCTATAAGTTGTCCAGATGAGTTTTCTTCTAATATAGTTGGAGAGTAATTCATTGCAAAATGATCTAATTTTTTAGATATAGCAGCGATTTGTGAAGCTAACATAGATATTGCATCATTTTCATGAATACTAGCTATCTTTTTCGGATTCATTCTATCAGCAGGCAATTGAAAATTATTGGTAGCCATTTCTTTGATTAGTGCGTAGGCTTCATCAAATGGTTTTGACATTAATGATCCTCCAGCAGCAGCATCGATGATTGATCTAAGAGATCCTACTAATCCATTATAGAAAGTTTGAATAATTAACCAATCTGGTAATGCATGATGTGAGCATTTCCTAAGAAGTTCTTTAAATCTCTCCCAAGCTTCATATATTGATTCTCCATCAAACTGACTAAAAGAAGTTATATCATTTCTAAGCTTAGCAGTTTTAGATGGTGGAAAATATTTGGATAGAAATTTTTGTGATAATTCTCCCCAAGTTTTAATAGATCCAGGTGCTAACAAATTTAACCACATTTTAGCCTCATCCCTTAAACAAAAAGGAAAAAGTCTAAGTCTAATAGCATCGTTAGATACTCCTTCATATTTTAAAGTAGCACATAGTTCTAAAAAACTAGCAAGATGTAAATTAGGATCTTCAGTAGGTGAAACACTAAATTGATTATTTTGTACCATTTGGATAATTGCAGGTTTAAGTTCAAATGAGTTAGCAGCTACATCAGGGTTTTGAATAGTTAAATGAATTTCATCTAATGTAGGGTTGGCATAATCTCTTAATGGTCTCTGTTGATTGATATTTTCATTTTCAGAAATATTTGCCATTTGTGTTAAATTTATAATTTCTCTTTTTTATTTTCTAATTCTTTTAATTGTACGCTCTAATTCAGAATCGTAAGGAATTAAATTTTCGTTTCCAAATTTACGCATACAATTTTGCAAAATAAATTTAAAAATAGTCCGTTACTCTAGTAAAGAATTTCATTACTTCCCCGGCAACGGCGTCAAAAACTTGACCCACTTTTTTATGTTTGCAAATTATGTTAATAGCAACGACACCAAAAACATGATCCCGCTTTAATATATATATTTGATTTTATGATGGAATGTATAATGTGGATTCTATGCAAGTATACATATCGTATCAATTAATACAGGGCTCTAGTGGAGTCCTGGTTATCGATCCCATAAGGAAGTTTTAAAATATTTGTAACAGCTAAATTTAAAAAGTATTTACTTACTAATATAGTATACAGAAATTTAGAATACGTAACTAAGGCGAACTAAAGTAAACTAATGCTTTAAATAAAGTTGATTTAAAGATTTCAGAAAAAGTATCCTTCTCCTTGTTTTAGAAAATTAAGTGAATGATGAATTCAAATAGAATTTTTTATTGTATTGTGACAAATAGGAGCATTCCTATTCTTTACCCCTTGGTCCAGGTGCAAAGAACATTGACTAGTCCTATGTTTGATTTCTGAATCTGCGGCTAGGCTGGGAGGATACCGGCTGCCACTTCAGAGCTCCCACGTTCCCCTCACCTGAGGGCTAACATCTACACTTCAGCTCTCAAACAATATGACCAAATTGAATATTTTAATCTGTCACACTAAAATGTCCAATTCTACGTCCGATAAATAATATTTCCCTATTTATTTGCACCCTCATTCCAAGGCTTCTGACTTTCCTGAATATTGGATGTAATCTTTACTATAGTTGATAATTCAATATATTTTAACAAATCAATGGGCCAGATTGAAAAGTAAATTAAGTTTTAAGTAAAAATTATCACAATTTATTTTAATATATTAGACACTTCTATTTAATTTCATCAATTCACATAACTTCATAAACAAGGAGAAAGACTAAGAAAACTACTCAGAATGCATGGAAATTAAACAAAGCATGGATTTCATTTAAATTTAACAACAATAAACATAGATACTTATCTCGATTTCCTCCCCAAGCAGACTCCTTGAAGTTCCTTTGACTTTTCCTTCTAGTACAGCACACTTCTAAACTCACTAATTACACTCTTAAACTCTTAAAATAGACACCAAGTAGACACTAAGACTCTCTAAAATAGACACAAATTGACACTCAGGAGACACACAATATACTAAAATTCATCCTCTATTTATAGAGGTAGGCAAAGGTCCAAGGGGCGCTTAAACACCTCTTCAAAAAGCATCCAGGTTCAATGTATCTAGCATTTTGAACTGTCTCGCCGTCGGCGAGAAACGACCTTGCCGTCGGTGGGCTTCTAGAAGGTCTCCAAACCGCGCGATCTCATCGTCGGCGGACTCGGGCTCGCTGTCGGCGAGGTAGTTGCAAATCCTTCAAAAATTCTCCTCATGATCTCGCCGTCGGCGGGCTCGATCTCGCCGTCAGCGACTTAGTTCAGTTTGCATGAATTTCTTCCTTTTTTGATCCAAATTCGCTCCATTTCATGCTTTTTGCTTTCATCACTTATAAATCTTTATTCCTGCGATAAAATAAAGAAAATACCTTTCTTTAAAGTGCAATTTCATAAAAAATGGGTATGAATTTCTTAATATATTTTCCTGTGATCACTTGGTAACTTAATTTTAAGAATAGTTTTGCTGAAGTAGACACAAGTTTTGCTGATGAAGATGGCCATGCTGCCTACTGTGCTCCAAGCTCCTTTTCATTACAAAGGTTTGGTTTTAGAAAGTGACAATCAAGAGATGAGAGAAGTGTTTTGTTTTAGAGAGGTTGAAAATTGAGATGGCTTAATGTTTTAATTAAAATAAATCTTAAAGTTGATTAAGCAGAACCGATTAAGATCTCACGGTTCTGCCATCCCAGCACCGTTATTTTCATCGGATTCACTTAGTCCAAATGAATTTGCTAAACTCAACTGAATGAGTTCCACACTAGACAGTGGGAAATTTTGTTAGCAACACGTGGATTACATCATCCGAGGGATTCCCGATCATCCAACGAAATGTTTTAATTTAGTTGCAATTGTAGTTCTTGTTTTGCTTGTGATTAAATTTTGAGTTGTTTTATCTTTTGAATGTTGTGGCGATGAATTTTATCTTGTATTGATTTTTAATTTAGTTTTGGGTTTCAGTTTTGTGGCTATCCTACAGTTTCAGTTTTCATGCAAGGTGACATTGTTTTTTATCATGCAAGTTTTGCAAGAAAGAAAGTACAGCGCAGGTAAATAAATTACAATAAAATAAAAGCGTACCTGGCGGATCTTCTCGTCATTCCCGGCTGCACTCAAAACACATGTTAGGGCATTTATATACTTGTAAGAAATACCTAGGTAAAGCTAAGGGAAGGTTCTGGTTGTCTACCAAAATCCTAATTCTATTGCTAGTCAATTCCTATGACGTCTAGGTTCTTGTGTTTTGTTAAGGATGAGTTTCTTCATCAAAGAACAATTAAGTTCAATTGTTCTTCTAAAACATCCCATCAGAGTGAGGAAGTGCTTAGGACGAGTCCCAAACATCTTTTCATTGCTTTTGGGATTATTTCAAGTCTAAATGAATTTCATTGTACAGATAAATTGATCATCCAAGAATTTAGTTAAGTTTTTTTTCTTGCTTAGTGAACTTGGACATTTGATTATCCGATGAGTGAAGTGGCATTTCATTTGATACTTTGTTTAAAGGTTATGAAGGTGGAAGCCTTCAGGGGCAAATTAGTTTGTTAAAGGACTTAACCATTAAAGTTGAATCGTTGTTTAAAGAAAGTTTAGTTTAGTTATAAAATTTCAGAATGATTTTTAAAAAGTTTTAGATTACTTAGGCTAAAGAAGTGATTTGAATTATTTAAAAGTTTGTTAATGATTTGAATTTGTTTTAATTTAATTATAACATTTTAGATTGATTTTTAATTTAATTTGATTATCATATTGTAAATTTTCTGAGGTTATTTTTAACACCTCAAGTTTGTTTTTAGGTTAAGTTTTAAGTGATTTCAAATTAGCTTTAATATTTTAGGTTTATTTTATCTTGATTATTAAATCATTCATTGCTTTAAACTTTAATTTAATTAAGGATTGTTCTCATTTAATCAGATTTCAATCATCATTTTTAGAGTTAATCAAGAGTTGAATATTATTGAATTAGTCCATTTAGGGACTCTAAATTATAGAATTGATATCTTCTTAAGTCATATCCCAAATTTTAATAATCCAAACTTTAATTATTCTTCCAAAACTTAAATGATTTAATTAATTAAGATTTCATCTTGATGTTATAGGTGATCAATGGGTTTCTACCTCTTTAAGTCCCTAAGTTTCAATCATCCAAGAGAAAATTTAGGATCAAATGTTCATTTCTCCCTTTGATTAGGCCTAAAGTATTAATTAGGGTTAAAATCCTTAATTACCTTTATGCCCTCTTAAACTTATTCACTTCATAACTCGTTAGATTAAGCTCAAATGAACTTGAAATTTTTATGTCACTTCACTCACATGTCAATTAAGACATTAGAGGAGAAAATGTGATTTTTCAATTTTTAATTTAATTTATAGAATTATTTTTGTGGAAAATAATGGGGTTTTAAATGAGAATTCAACAACATGACCAATATAAAGTTTCCGTCCTTAGGAAAATTATGGAATGTTCCTTCTGACTAGAAGACCACTTGGACAAATTTTAATGATTTTTTGAATTCTATTTTATTTATTATAATTATTTCAAAATTTAGAGTATTAATTAATTATAAAATAACATTAAAGTTGAAAATTAAGTTTTATATTTTTCATAAATCTCTCTGAGCTCAAGGAGCTCAGAAATAAATTTTATATTTTTCTAATTTTTTTTTGAATTTTTAGAATTATTTTAATGGGAAAGGTTGAAAAATCCATTTTTAGTATTAAAAATTACATTAAGCTTTTAAAATTCAATATCTTTACCTAAGGACTTAGGAAAAATATTTGGTTGGTTCTTAAGTGATTAGGAGACCAAATATGACATTTTTGTGAATTTTATTATTTTTGTGTTTTTATATTTGTTTAATTATTAAAATATTCAAAATTAGGATAAAAATGAAAATTTTAGAAAAATTTTAATTTTATTTTTTAAGGCTTATCTGATCCCAAAGAGGCCTCAAAACTAATTTGGTGCATTTTTGAAATGTATTCTGAGCTTTATGAATTTTTAAAGTTTAAAAGTGGCCATGTGATTTGAATAATTCATTTAGTGGGTTAAATCATTTTCATTTGAATTCAAATTTTTATGTTAGACTCTCCTAACCCTAAAGATCAATGGAGAATCGATTTTGTGTTGTTTTAATGAGTGGTTGTTTTAAATTAATTTAATATTAATTTTAGGGTTTTGGTCAAATTAGAGTTCATTTAAATGAGTTAAGCCAAGTTACAATTTTCCTATGGTCCTCTGGTCCAGAGATACTTCCCCTAATTTTCCTAGATTTTAATAATCAACATGCTAATTATTGAAATTAAATTACCAAAACAGACACATAAAGTTGGAAAATAGATAACTTGCCATAGAGGCTGCCTATGACCTTGGAAAATTTAGGGAATGTCCCCAAGATTAGAGGCTACGAAAGCTCTATGGTCTCATGCCATAATGAATTGTGTGTGTGAGTGGAGAATTAAAATACTCAGAATAGTATTAAATTAATTAAAAATCAAATACTCAACAAAATAACTTAATTCTTTTTCCACATTAATCTCCTTTGTTCACTGAGCAAGAGGTATTTTTAGTTTATTTTTAAGATTTTTCCATGCAAAGATATGCATTTTTAAAGGTTTTGGTATTTAAATAAATCAAAAATACCCTAATTTCCTACTTAACCATGCGATGCCACCTCAACCTAGGCAAATCCGAAGTTCCACACGTTGTCTCTCCATTCGGCGCCACCATGTGACTTGGCACTTACTTTCCATTCCGCAGTTCTGTCTAGCTCAATCTCCTCAGTCCATCAGATACACGCGCGATCCAACGGTGGCTGGTCATTATCTCCGTCTTGTTCAACCTGAGAGCCGTCCACCCTAAAACCTTAAAATCTCGAGCCATACTCAACCAAATCAAGTTTGGTTTGTTTCTACACGCTCATCTAACCTAAACAAAGCTATCCATACTGCTAACATGCATTGAAATCAAGCCAAACAAAATGGAGAATCGCTGAAAGCTAGGGAGGAAGGAAGGTTCAATACCTTTGCTTTGAGAGGTGAGGCCTCAATCAGAGATGCTCGGCATGTTTTTTGGAGTTACAGAGGCCTACGAATTGAGTCCCTGGTCGTGGTGAAATGTCTGGCTATGAAAGTGACCAGACCCGATTTTGAGCTCTGGCCGATAGAGCAATTGGGTGGTTTAGAGAGGGGGCTTTCACTGGGGAACTCCTTCTCTTGGTGTTGGGAAGGTGTGGGTGAGTTTAATTTGATTTTGGTGGAGGTTCTGGGGATGTCCTGTTTCTGGCCTGATTTTCAGCTGAGAAATTGGGCTCAGCCAGGGGACTTCAGGGCAGGACGACAGTGGGGATGAACTTCTCTTGGCTAGGAGGAGTTCTGGGAGCAATTTGGAGGAGTTATGTGAGGAAAAATTCAGCACCTTTGATTTGACTGAGAGGAGGTGACTTTATAGCCATAGCTAGAGAGGGGAGCTCTGAGCCTAGCAATGAGTGCCCTGGGCTGCTTAGGGTGAGGGTTGAGCAGGCCAAGTGGCTAGAGAGGGGATTGCCCACTGCCAAGCCCAAATTTTTGGTTTCAAGGACAAAGGGGCTCTCGGGAGTGCCTGTTTCGGTGGCTAGGATGGCTGGCTAGGATAGTCAGGCGGCTAGGCAGGCTGAGAAGGAGTGGAGGAGAGGCTCAGCTCAATTAATTTTGGCGGGGGCTTGCTTAAGGAGAGTTAGAGGATGGGACATGGCTTTAGCCATGTGGCTTGGTCCATTGGTCCAAAGTGATGGATCATTGGTCCATAGCTCATGGGGCATGGATTGGGTCCGGTCAAACCCACCCTAGAAGGTCTAGGGTTGGCAGCCAATGGGTTGGTTTGATCAATTTTGGTTTGGTTTAGTTCAATTTGGTTCATGTGTTCAATTGAGTTCACTTGGGTTTGAGTTGGGTTAGCTTGAGTTTGGGTTGGAATTGGATCAAATTGATTTATCAACATTGTGTAAATGATTATAAGGAAACTTTTTCATGAAGACATGAAGTGGATTAGAGTTTATTTGGAGTTTCAATTTGGAGGATTTTGGAGTTTTGGTTAATTTTCGTCACCATGGGTTAGGTTAGATTTAGGTTTGGCTAGAGTTTGGTTCAAGGATAATTGATGTTTCAAAATGTTACAAATTATTGTTATGAAAGGTTTAGAATAGAAATTGGGTGGAAATTTTGGGTTTAGGGGATTCAATTTGGAGAATTAGGGGCAGGTGACAACTTTAGGGCAAATTTGGGGATTTTAATTTCAAATGGAGTTTGAGTTTAAATTGAGGGCCAATTGATGTTGTGTTTGGTGTAGGGATGTATTAGGAAGAGTTTGGAATTGAAATTTGGGAAAATTGAGTTGAATTGGGTTGGATTAGGGTAAGTTTGGGTCATAAGGGCAAAATTGAGGTTTTAGATTTCAAGTTGAAATTGAATTTAAAAGTGAATAAAATTGGGATTGAATTTGGTTTAAAATTGTATTGTGGATGTTGAATTAAAGTTTAGAATTGGATTTAGGCAAAATTAAGGTCAATTGGATTAATTTGGTTTGAAATTGGAAAAAAAAGGGAGTTTGAGTAGGGTTAAAAATGGGTAAAATTGGGGATTTTGATAAAATTAGTTTAAATTGGCAAAATTAGGTTATGGTGTAGTTGAACAAAATGAAATTGAGAATATTTGGGATTTTTTGAAATGTTTTAGGAATTTTTGGATTTTTTTGGATTTTTGGGTAAAAAGGGCATTTTAGGGTATTTGGAGGTTATTTAGAGGGTATTGAGGTATTTTGGTGGATTTAAAAGGTGGGAATTGTTTTAAAATGATTTTTTAGGAATTTTGGGAATTTTTGGGAATTTTGGGAATTTTTAGATGATTTGGTGGTTGTAGGGGCAATTTGGGTAATTCTAGGTAAGTTTAGGGAACCCAGTGTCAAAACCAAATATTTTGGCAAAATAAATGGGATTTTAAATAAGGAAAAATGGGATCATATTAGTGGGGTCAAGATTGAGTAAAAATTGATTTGGAATGGAATTAGGGTTTGGAAGCATGAGCCACGGACTTAGCCAAGTCCAACCACTTTGGGACTAAGTCTAGCCAAATTGTAACCACTTTATGATCCTTCACATATTGACCTTAGCCATCTTAATCAAAGATTAGTGGCTTGGATTCAATAATGTGAGTTTCATAAAGGGTAGAAAGGCAAGGGTTCAAGGTTTGGGTTAAGTGGCTTACGGATGTGTGTGTGTGCAAGAGAAGCTCAAGTCACCCAAGGTCACCCTAAGTCCAAACAATCCTATAAGAACTCACTATTAGTTGCCCATATGGTGGTTTTAACCTTCTAAGGTAATTTAGAGGTTTGCAACCATCCGAGTGGGGTCCCAAGAGGAGTTAAGAAGTTGCTGAATTGCTAAAGGGTGGGTCCCAATTCTAGTCCTCTAGGATAGTCAAGGAGAAGTCCTATGGTTAGATCTTAAGAACTAAGAGAAAAGAAAAGACCTCACCAAAAATGAGGTCAACAAATGGACCCCCAATAGGTGTGGTGTCCTGACCAAGCACACCATACGTATTGGCGTTGACCAAAGAGATCAATGAACCAATACAGACATTCTAAGCCTACACTCTTAGAACAGAACAAAAAAAAGAAGGCTCTTGCTGGGGAGTATCAGTAAATCTCTGAAGCTGAAGATTCCAAAATTATGGGGATGAAGAGGTAAACTTCAAATGATTGACTTCGAGATTGATTTAGGTCGAGGTTTCAAATTTTGATTTTGATTTTGATCTTTTGATTTTTAATTTTGATATTGAGTTTTGAAATTTTGACTGGTTTAAATTGATTTGGGAGTTTGATTAAAGTTTCTTTTATGATTAATTTTGAAGTTGGTTAAAATTTGATTTTGGATTTTGAATTTTTGATTGAAGTTGATTTAAGATTAGAATTGTAAGAGAATTTGGAATTGACAAAAGTACAGTTTAAATTGAAAAGGGGGTGAAGGATTGGAATCTCAGAGCAGGAATTGGAATTTATGTACCAACCCCAAGAGGACGACAATAGGAATTTAGGTACTGTTGACCTCATTTTTGATGAGGTATTTTCTCTTCTCTCTCCTTAGTACTTAGGATCTATCCTTAGGCTTTCCCTTTGACTATTTTAGAGGACTAGAAATGGAACCCACCACTTAGAAATTCAAACACCTCTTAACTCCCTGTAAACCCCATAAGTTTGATTGTAAACCCCTAAGTCACTTGGAGGGTTAAGATCAGATGTGGAGGTATAAATGATGAGTTCCCTATAGGACTCTTTGGCCTTAGGACTACCCTGGGTGGCCTGTTCTAGTGAGGGTTGACCTGCACACATTACACTTTCACACACATTCCAAATCCTAAAACCATTCATACCTAGCTTGACTTCCTGACTCATGTAGATAATTCATATGGATGGACCTTAACCCCTAGGCCCTTGGCTAAGAGGGTTAGGAACAACATAGTAAATGCCTCAAATGAGTCCTCTCATGGCTCTTATGGGCTTGATATGACTTCATAGCTCAACCAAAGTGATTGAATTCTACTCAAACTTGATCAATCTTCATTTTTTCAAAATTTCAATTTTTGACCCCCGGGGCCCTACACCCACCAAACCTACCAAATATCCTTGAAGTTACCCAAAATTTACAAAAATTACCTAAATTACCCAAAATTCCTCAAAACAAATCCTAAACATTTCCCACCATTTAAATTGACCATCCTTAGCCAAATATACCAAAATTTCCAAAAATACCCCCCAATACCCTCCAAATACCCAAAATACCCTTTTAACTCAAAAAATCCATAAATTCCAAAAATTCCCAGAAAATTCCAGAAAATTCCAAATATTCCCAATTTCATTTTGTTCAACTACACCATAAGCCAATGTCAATTTAGCCCACTTTTACCAAAACCCCCAATTTGACCCATTTTTAACCAAAGTAAGCTCAATGTCAAACTAAATCAACCCAATTAACCTCAATGTTGATCCAATCCAATTCTAAACTTCAATTCAATATCCCCAATGTCAATCTAGACCAAATCCAAGTCCAATTCAATTAACATTTGGATCCAATTCCAATTTGAAGCTTAAAGCCCAATTTTGGCCCATGACCTAAACTTAGCCCAAACTAACCCAACTCAACTCCAATTAACCCCAAATCTTTTCCTAAACCTTCCTAATATCCCTACAAACAAAACTAACAAGATTTGCCCCAAATTTGAACCCAAACTCCACCCAAACCTAACCCAAAACCAAAATCCCCAATTTTGGCCTAAACCCACCATGAACCCAAATGGGCCCAAATCCCAAAATCAAAGCCCAACCAAAGTTGAAAACTTTTTGTAACACCTCCATAAATATTTTGCAACATTAATTTTACATCAAATTTAACATTAACCCAACCTTAGCCTAAATTAGCCCAATTTGACCCACTTTGTCCCCTTTACCAAAAAGTCTCAAATCAAACCCAATTCAACTCCAAATCACATCAAATTTGTTTCAAATCACTCATGACACATCTCTAAACTAAACCCAACATTTATTTGGCATGGTATTTAACAAAATTTTTCATCCAAAAGTCCATTTTTAAAAAAAAAGACCACTTCCTTAAACCATTCTAAAAGCCCATTTTCACCAAATCCAAAAGGCCCAAAGTCAATACAAAGCCTACATGACACTTTCACCTCATCATCCCTTTGATTTAAATGACTCCCTAAGTTTCAAATTCATCATTAAACTTCTCTAAACTAAGCCATGTGCCAATTTCCCCTAAATTCATCAAAAATACCAAAAGCCTTTTTCATGAAACAAGCCAACCTTTTCCAAGCCAAATGCAAGCCAAATGTGAGCCATTTACAAGCCATATGAAGCCATAAGAGTTTTGACACCTCACCTAGTCATTTATGGCAAGAAGAGGGGAGCCTTTCCTAAGCCTTCATTAAGCCGTTTTAACCCCATTTATGCTACACTCTAAACCAAGTTTAGCCACATCACCTTGGATGGGGACTTCACCAACCCTTCCTAGCTGACCCAAATGATTCTCCCTCAGCCCAAAGTCAAGCCTTGGGTAGGTGCACCTAGACTAAACCATGCCTTCGACCAAATCAAGCCAAAATGACCCTTCCCCCTTACCACTTAAAACAAACCTCTTTACACTTAGCATTGGCCAATTGAACCCACAAACTTCAAGCCCTGACCCTCCTGATCAGGATGGTGACCTGACCCTGGCCGGCCAGCCACCAGGTCACCGGAAAACACCATGGCCGAGAGGTCTAAATGGATTCAAAAATTCAATTTGAACTAGCTGAGCTGTCCCATGCCCAATGACCACTGCAGCTGTTCTTCTCTTCAACGGAGCAGTTGATCCAAGCCATCAAACCCTCCCTGGGAGGCCCTGGCCATGGCTATTTAAACAAGCCACCCCCTCTCGGCCAATAGGTTGGCTGAAATTAACCTTCATAGAATCCCTCCAAACTTCTCACAGAGCTTCCCCTAGCCAAGAGCAATCCATCCCCACTGTTCTCCTGCCCTAGATCCCATTGATTGAGCTCAATTTTAAAGCTTAATTCTCAGGCCAGAACATGAAATCTCTTAAACCTCCACCAAAATCAAATTAAACTCACCCACATCTGCATAGGACCAAGAGAAGGAGTTCCCCAGTGGAAGCCCCCCTCACCAGGCAAACCATTCTCTCTATCGGCCAAGCTTTGAAATCGGGCTTGGTGGAAGTTGTACCTAGATAATTCGACAAGGCCAGAGGCTTCATCCCCAGGCTCCAACAAGTCCAATGAACGCGCCAAGCACATTCAGTTGAGGCCTCACCTCCTGAACTAAGGTATGGAAACTCCTCCTCCCTGAGAGCTTCCAGCGATTCTCCATTTTGTTTCAGTTGATTTCAATGCATGTAAACTGTATGGATTTGTTCGTCTCGTCAAGACGAATCCATAGAGTATAAGAACACGAAAATCCGTTGAGAAATGAGAGAGATCTTAGGGTTTTAGTGTGGACGGTCACGGGTGCACACCAGTCGTAGACGATGTCCAGGCTTCGTACGATCGCGCGTGTATCGAGTGGACGGTCCAGATTGCACCAGATCGAAGGATGGAGCGAGACCGCGGGCTGCGTGGCATCCGAGTCAGATGGCAGCGTCAAATGGGAGTGCGCCGCGTGGGCTTTCAGATCCACCAAGGTTAAGTCAGCACTGTGCTAGATAAATAGATAAATAGGCTATTTTATATTTATTTAAATACCCAAAAATTGAAAAATCCATATCTTTGCATAGAAAAATCACAAAAATAAACTAAAAATACCCTCTTGTTCAGTGAAAGAGGAGAATAATGTGGAAAAAGAATTGAGTTAGTTTGATGAGTATTTTATTTTTAATTAATTATTTACTCATTTCAGTATTTTAATTCTCCATTTGCATAGACAATTCACCATGACATGAGACCATAGGGCTTTTGAAGCCTCTGATCTTGGGAATGTCGGCATATTTTAGGTTGAGTGTTTTATTTTGAAAAGGGGGTCGCTTAACAGAAATTGTGCGGAGAATTTTTTAAGATTTTAAATTTAGTTTAAATATATATAATTTGAAAAGTAGCATTTGATTTTGAAAATAATTTTAAATTTGAAAATTTTAAGATATGAAATCAAACTGATCTCACATCACGAATAGTTTATATAAACGAGCACCGCATCACAAACTGTGTATCTATCTCGAAGAATAGACACACTTGTTTGGTGATGGGGCTCGATTAAATAAACTAGAATATTTGTGACATCCGTTTGGTCCGCGAACCAATTTTATAAGCCGACAAATTCCCCGCTTAATATGAAAGCATTAAACGGGGTTTATATTACTCGGATTCTTTAAAAATCCCTATAAGGGCAAGCCCCTATAGTTAATTACATCTTAAATGACGGGAATCACTTAAGAAAACTCTCGATAATAATCAGTAATTCTGCTCTCAAGAATTTCAAAGTTTAAGTTTTCAAAGGAGCAAATTTTGGAATTTCAATAGGGAATGCATCAAATTTGGAACATTTTGTTTTGGGAATTCAAAGGAAGAAAAGTAGGAGAAATTATAGATTTGAAGTGAACTTCGGTAATTTCCCGACTATCCTATTGTTTGGCTTGGATTTAGGAAAGTCCTAATGTTTATTTAATGTTTTGATCTTGCCAATTTTAATTAATTAGGACTTATATTCGTATGATAAAATCATACAAATAGCCTGGAAGATGTGAGGGTTTATGTCGTATCGGACGACTACCTCGGAATCCTAAAACCGATTAGGGCTTAATTTACATGACATGATCATGCAAATGCCTAACGAAGAGTTGAGGATTTATGTTGCACTAGGCAAACTACCTCGTAATCCTATGGATTGGTTGTTTAATTCTACGAATGTTTAGCTGATGTAGAGTTGTTTTGCTGATGACGATGGCCGTGCTGCCCACCATGCTTCGAGCTCCTTGTTGTTGCAGAGGTTTAGTTTTAGAAGTCATAAATCAAAAGATGAGAAAAGTGTTTTGGTTTAGAGAAATTCTTAATTTCCAAGTGTTTTTTTTTATGTTTTAATTAAAACAAATCTTAAAGTTGATTATAACAACACCGGTTAAGATCCTACGGTTCCATCCTTCCAGCATCATTATTTTTATCGGATTCACTTGGTCCGGATGAATTTGCTAAACTCAACTAAATGAGTTCCACACTTTCATTTAGACCGTGGGAAATCCCGTTAGCAACACGTAGGTTACATCATCCGAGGTATTCCCGATCATCCAACAAGACGTTTTAATTTAGTTGTAATTGCAGTTTTGTGTTTTGCTTGTGATTAAATTTTGAGTTGTTTTATATTTTGAAATGTTGTGGCGATGAATTTTATCTTGCAATGACTTTGAATTTAGTTTTGGTTTCAGTTTTAGGGACTATCCTAAAGGTGTGGGTTTTCATGCAACAGTTGTTTATCATGCAAGAAAAGTAAAGTGCATTTGCAATAAAGTAAATTGCAAGGAAGTAAATTGCAATAAAATAAAAGCGTACCTGGAGGGTCTTCCCGTCATCCCAGGCTGCGCTTAAACACAATTTAGAATATTTTAAGCAAGTTCCTAGGTAAAGCTAAGGGAAGGGTTATGGTTTTCTACCAAGTTCCTAATCCTATAGCTAGTCATCTCCTATGACGTCTAGGTTCTTGTGTTTAGGTTTGAGGACGATTTTCTTCATCAAAGAACAATTAAGTTTAGTTGTTCTTATAAACATCTCATCATATTGAGGAAGTGCTTAAGAAGAATCTTAAACATCTTTTCAATATTACTAGAATTGTTTTAAGTCCAAATGAATTTAATCATACAAATGAATTAATCGTCCGGGAATTCAAGTTTTGTTATCTTGCTCAGTGAACTAGGACATTTGAATATCCTATAAGTGAAGTAACACTTCATTTAACATTCTATTTAGGAGTCATGACAAATAAAAGTTTTCGAGGGCAAATTGGTGTTCAAATGGTTTGTGATTTAATTTAATTTCAGTTATCGGATTTAAATTTGGAATAGTGTTCAAGTTGCTTTATTTTGAATTTCTTTATGTCTTGGGTGATGTTATTTTTTTAACTCAATTTAATTTAATTTTAATTTAATTTAATTTAATTTAGTTTAGTTTTAATTTTAATTTAATTTAATCTAATTTTAATTTTAACTTGATTCTATTGTTTAATTTTATTTAATTCAATTTAATTTGATTTGACATAATTTAATTTAATTTAATTTAATTTAATTTAATTTGGTTTAGTTTAATTTGATTTAACTTACTTTAATTTAATTTAATTTTATTCAATTTAATTTAAATTTAATTTAAATTTTTTAATTTAATTTGATTTAATTTGATTTAATTTAATTTAATTTAATTTAATTTAATTTAGTTTAATTTAATTTAATTTAATTTAATTTAAATTTAATATGTTTTAATTTAATTTTATTTAATTAAATTTATTTTAAATTTTAATTTAATTTTGTTTTTAATTTTAATTTAATTGAAATTTTAAAAGGGTCTAATTTAAATAATTTAACTTTAATTTAATTTAGTGATTAAGTCTTTTAACATTTTAAATCTTAAATTTGGATTATCATTTTAATTAGGAATTAAATATTATTGAGATGATTAATTTAGGGATTTTTAAATTAAAGAACAAATCTCTTCCTAATAATATCCCTATTTTAATAATTCCAATTTTATTATTCTTACAAATTTAATCAATTATTTAATTAAGGTTTATTTTAATTATTTTTAAATTGTTTAATTGGTTTCTACCCTTTAATTATTTAAATTTCAATCATCCAAATCAGATTAAGATCAAATATTTTACTTGTTAATTTTATTAAACCTAAAGTTTTAATTAAGGGTTAAAATTTTAATTACCACTTTGCCCTTCAAGCTTAATAATTTCATAACTTACTAAATTGAGCTTAAATGAACTTAAAATTTTTATGTGACTTCACTCATATGCCAATAAAGACATGAGAGGAGAAAATGTGATTTTTCTATATTTAATTTATTTATGTAATTATTTTTGGTAGAAAATACAGATTTCCAAGGAAAATTTAATAATATGACCAAGGGAAAGTTTCTGTCTTTAAGAAAATTATGGGACATTTCTAATAGTCAGAGGACCACTTGGACAAATTTTGGTGATTTTTTGAATTATATTATTTTTATTATAATTATTTTGAGTTTTGGAGTATTAATTAATTTAAAAATAAAATAAAGGTTAAAAAAAGAATTTTATATTTTTCAAAAATCTCTCTGATAAAATCAGATAATCAATTTTTACAATTTTCTAATTTTTCTTTGATTTATTAGAATTATTTTAGTGGAAATGCTAAAAAAATACATTTTTTTAATTTTAAAATTACCTTAGGGCTTTAAAATTTAATATCTCATCATATAGACTTAAAAAAAATATGGGGTTTGTTCCTAAGTGGTTAGAATTCAAAATGTGACATTTTGATGAATTTTATTATTTTTATGATTTTTATTATTTTTAAATTATTAAAATATTAAAATAATACAAAAAAATCAACTTTTTTAGAAAATTGAAATTTTAATTTTCTTAAATTCCCCTGATATCAGAGAGGCTCCAAAACCAATTTGGTGAATTTTTGAAAAGTATTTTGAAAGTTATGAATTTTTAAAGTTTAAAATGGATAAATGGCTTAATCAACCCATTTAGTAGAGCTAACCAAGTCCAATTGACTTCAAATTTTTTATGGTGGGTTCCTCTGACCCTAAAGGTCAGTGGAGAATTGATTTCAAGTCAATTTGATGTATGATTAGCTCTAATTAATTAGGGACATATTTTGGGTGTTTAAGCCAATTAGGGTTATTTTAAATAAATTAATTCAAAACCTATTTTTCCTAGGGTCCTCTGGTCATAAGAGACATCACCAAATTTTCCTAGAATTTATTTTACAACATGCTAATTATTGGATTTAAAATATTCAAACCAGTAACATGAATTTGAAAAATCAATAACTTCTCATAGGGATGGCATCTGACTTTGGAAAATTCAGGGAATGTTCCCAAATTCAGAGGCTTCAAAAGCCCTATGGTCTCATGCCATGGTGAATTACCTATATGCATGGAGAATTAAAACAATGCAGAGGTAAATAAATCATTAAAAATAAAATACTTGATGAAATTAAATGATTTCTTTTCCACATTATTCTCCTCTGTTCACTGAGCAAGAGGGTATTTTTATTTTATTTTTATGATTTTTCTACACAAAGTTATGCATTTTTGAAGTTTAGGGAATTAAATAAATAGAAAAATACCCTAATTTTCTATTTATCCACGCGGCGCCGCGTCAACCTCGGCAGCTCCGAAACGCCGCGTGTCGCCTTCTGATTCGGCGCCGCCATCCAACTCAGCGCTCCGGGGGCCCGCTGTGTCGTTCCGTCTCCTCATCCGGCGCGATCCTGGCCGTCCGTCCACTCGTGTATTAAATGAACGGCATCCGTTCATCGTCCCCAAGCCTCCTAGCCCGAGAACTGTCCACACTAAATCCCTAATATCTCACTCAATACTTAACGGATTTTCGTGTTCTTGTGCTCTATGGATTCGTCTTGAAGAGACGAATACATCTATACGGTGATCATGCATTGAAATTAAAGCATTTAAAACGGAGAATCTCCAGAAGCTCGGGATGAAGAATTAGCTCATACCTTTGCTCAGAGAAGTGTGGCTTCAATCTGAGGGTTGTGTCACCTTCGATTGGATCCCAGCAAGCTCCAGATGAAGTCTCTTGATCTGGTGAATTGCTTAGCTATGAAAGTGACCACGCCCGATCACAAAGCTTGGAGGCCGGAACAACTGGGTGGCCCGGAGATGGGGCTTTCAGTGGGAAACTTCTCCTCTTGGTCCGAATGAAGGTGTAGGACCGGTCAATTTGAAGATTGGCTCACTGTGGCAAAGTGTCCTGGTTTTGGGTGAAATTTCGGTTGAGAAATCGGGTTCGTTGGTGGGGATTAAGGCAAATTGACACCTGGGGATCAACTGCTCTAAGTATGGAGTAGGGTTTGGAACAATTTTGGCGAGTTTCGGCAAGGTTTCGCAACTCTCCCCCATGGCCGCGAGGGGGTCGGGTTTAAATAGAGGTGGGCTGGAGAGCCTCGCGAGGATGGCCAAGTTTTGGGATCACTGCTTCGGGCATGGGAAGAACAGCCATGGTGGCCATTGGGCATGGGGCAGCTCAGCAAGGTGGAATTCCAAAGTTTGGCTCCTCCCAAGGTCTCGGCCATGGTGTTTTCCGGTGACCCAGGCGGCTAGCCGGCAGGCATGGGTCACCCTCAGGTCCAGGTGGGTCAGGGCTAGAGGTTTGTGCAGTCAATTGGCCATGGACATGTGTAAAGGGTTTGAATCAAAGTGGAATGGGAAAGGGCTAGTTTTGGGTCTAAATGGGTCAACCCTTGGTTTTGGGTTAGGTCCCCCCTCCAAGGCCAATTTTGGCTGAAGGGAAAGTCACTTGGATCAGCTTGATTAGTGGGGTCAAGTCACAATCCAAGTACAATTAAGCTTAAGCAAGAGTTAGGGGAGACATGGGAGTGGTTAATCACTCTTAAGAGAATCATTAAAGGGTCCCCTCTTCTTGTCATTTTGGGTATGGTGAAGTGTCCAAGGCTTTCATGGCTCACATGTGGCTCATGCATGGCTTCATGGCTCACCTTTGGCTTGGAAAAAGCTAAGTCAACTTTCATGAAAGGGGTTTTTAGGAATTTTGGTAATTTAGGAGTGATTTGATGGGATTTGGCACATGGCTTGATTTGGAATCATTTGATGATTGATTTGAACTTAGGGATGATTTTAATTAAGGGTATGATGAGAAGAATTTGCCATATGGGCTTTAGCATGAAATTTGGGCTTTTATGAAGGTTTAAGAAAGTGGGCTTTTGGTTTAAAAATAAATTTATGGATGGGAATTTTGTGAAGGATTGGGCTAAACAAATGTTGGGTTTAGCTCATGGATGTGTCATGAGTGACTTGAAGCAAATTGGGAGTGATTTGGGTTTGAATTGGGTTGAATTTGGGCTTCTTTGTTGAATGGGCCAATATAGGTCAAATTGGGCTAACTTGGGCCAATGTTGGGCTAGGGTTGAAATTGATGTAAAATAAATGTTGGGAAATGTTTATGGGAGTGTTTCAAAGAGGTTTTGGCTTTGGTTGGGTTTTGATTTTGAGGTTTGGGCTTATTTGGGTTAGGTTTGGGTTTAGGTCAAAATTGGGCCTTTTAGCTTTGGGTTGAATTTGAGTGGGGTTTGGGTCTAAGTTTTGGGCAAATCATGTTAAGGTTTTGTTTTTAGGGATGTTAAGTTAGGTTTGGAAAAGATTTGGGGTTAATTGGAGTTGAATTGGGTGAGTTTGGGTTAGGTTTGGGTCATGGGTCCAAATTGGGCTTTAAGGCCAAAAGTGAAATTGGATCCAAATGTCAATCAAATTGGACTTGGATTTGGTCTAGATTGGTGTTGGGAATGTTTAATTTAAGTTTATAATTGAATTGGACCAGAATTTGGGTCAATTGGGTAGGTTTGGTTTGACATTGGGTTCACTTTGGGTTAAAATGGTTCAAATTGGGGGTTTTGACAAAAGTAGGGAAAATTGACAAAATTGGCCCATGGTGTAGTTGAACAAAATGAAATTGGGAATATTTGGGATTTTCCAAAATTTTCTGGGAATTTTCGGAATTTTTGGATTTTTGGGTCAAGAGGGGCATTTTGGGTATTTGGAGGGTATTGGGAGGTATTTTTGGAATTTTTGGTATTTTTGGGTATGGGTGATCAATTTGAGTAATGTGGGAATGTTCAAGGTTAATTTTGGGGAATTTTGGGTGATTTGGAAATTTTGAAAAAATTTGGGTAATTTTAAGGGCTTTGGGTAGGTTACGCGGGTGTAGGGTCCCGGGGGTCAAAAATTGAAAATTTGGAAAATTCAAGGTTGGGTGAATGTAAGTGGAATAAAATCATTTTGGTTGAGCCATGAAGCCATATCAAGCCCACATGAGCCATGAAGGGACTCATTTGAGGCATCCACTATGTTGTTACTAACCCTCTTAGCCAAGGGCTTAGGGGTTAAGGACCATCCATGTGAATCACCTACATGAGTCAGGAGGTTAAGTTGGGTATGGGTGTGGTTTTAGGAGGTGTGTGAAAGTGTAGTGCATAAGTGTAGTGTATGTGTAAGTCAGCCCTTCACTGCACCGAGCCACCTGTGAGCGGTCCTAAGGCCAAAGAGTCCTATAGGAACCCATCCTTTAAACTTCCACATTTGATTTCAAACCCTCTAGGTGATTAGGGGTCTACAGTCAAGTTGTGGAATTTGCAGGGAGTTTAGAAGTGGTTTGAATTTCTAAGTGGTGGGTCTCAATTCTAATCCTCTAAGATAGTCAAAGGAAAAGCCTAAGGCTAGATCCTAAGTACTAAAAAGAAGAAGAGAATACTTCATCAAAAATGAGGTCAACAAATGGACCCCCAATAGGTGTGGTGTGCTAACCAAGCACACCGCGTGTATTGGCGTTGACCGAAAAGATCAACAAAACCAACACAGATGTCCAAGTGACAAACTTAGGACAAAGTAGAAGAGTTTCCGCTGGGGAGTGTCAAGTATATTTCTGAAACTGGAGATTCCTGAACTCTCGCTGGGGAAAGGAAAAAGGAGGTGAATCCCAAATCGCATGATCTGGGGGAATTTCAATTTAGATTTTAATTTATTTTAGTTTAAGTTTTGATGTGTAAGTTTAGATTTTAGCTTGAGTTTTAATTTAAATTGATGTTTTGTCAAAATTAGTTTGAAGGGATTTGAACTTGAAATGAAGATTGGAATTTTGTGGTTTTAGATGTAACATCTTCAACCTCAAAATAAAATTGAATTGATTGGATTGAATCATTACAATGAGGAGAGATCTCAGAGCAATGCGGTATTGGATGTAAAATCCTTAACCTCAAGAGTTTGATTTTGATGTATTTCATTGCGATAGGGAAAGAATCCTAAAGCAATGCAGTCTCGGATGTAAAATCCTCAACCCCAAGAATTTGATCTTGATGTATTTCATTGCAATAGGGAAAGAATCCTAAAGCAATGCAGTCTCGGATGTAAAATCCTCAACCCCAAAAGTTTGAATTTGATGTATTTCATTGCGATAGGGAAATGATCCTAAAACAATGCAGTCTCGGATGTAAAATCCTCAACTCCAAAAGTCTGAATTTGATGTATTTCATTGCAATAGGGAAAGAATCCTAAAGCAATGCAGTCTCGGATGTAAAATCCTTAACTCCAAAAAGTTTGATTTTGATGTATTTCACTGCGATAGGGAAGGAATCCTAAAGCAATTCAGTCTCGGATGTAAAATCCTCAACCCCAAGAATTTGATTCTGATGTATTTCATTGCGATAGGGAAAAAATCCTAAAGCAATGCAGTCTCGGATTAAAATCCTCAACCCCAAAAGTTTGAATTTTGATGTATTTCATTGTGATAGGGAAAGAATCCTAAAGCAATGCAGTCTCGGATGTAAAATCCTCAACCCCAAAAGTTTGAATTTGATGTATTTCATTGCGACAGGGAAATGATCCTAAAGCAATGCAGTCTCGGATGTAAAATCCTCAACTCCAAAAGTCTGAATTTGATGTATTTCATTGCAATAGGAAAGAATCCTAAAGCAATGCGAGTCTCGGATGTAAAATCCTTAACTCCAAAAAGTTTGATTTTGATGTATTTCATTGCGATAGGGAAAGAATCCTAAAGCAATGCAATCTCGGATGTAAAATCCTTAACTCTAAAAAGTTTGATTTTGATGTATTTCATTGCGATAGGGAAGGAATCCTAAAGCAATGCATTCTCAGATGTAAAATCCTCAACCCCAAGAATTTGATTCTGATGTATTTCATTGCGATAGGGAAAGAATCCTAAAGCAATGCAGTCTCGGATGTAAAATCCTGAACCCCAAAAGTTTGAATTTTGATGTACTTCATTGCGATAGGGAAAGAATCCTAAAGCAATGCAGTCTCGGATGTAAAATCCTCAACCCCAAAAGTTTGGATTTGATGTATTTCATTGCGATAGGGAAATGATCCTAAAGCAATGCAGTCTCGGATGTAAAATCCTCAACTCCAAAAGTCTGAATTTGATGTATTTCATTGCAATAGGGAAAGAATCCTAAAGCAATGCAGTCTCGGATGTAAAATCCTTAACTCCAAAAAGTTTGATTTTGATGTATTTCATTGCAATAGGGAAAGAATCCTAAAGCAATGCAGTCTCGGATGTAAAATCCTTAACTCCAAAAAGTTTGATTTTGATGTATTTCATTGCGATAGGGAAGGAATCCTAAAGCAATGCAGTCTCGGATGTAAAATCCTCAACCCCAAGAATTTGATTCTGATGTATTTCATTGCGATAGGGAAAGAATCCTAAAGCGATGCGAGTCTCGGATGTAAAATCCTCAACCCCAAAAGTTTGAATTTTGATGTATTTCATTGCGATAGGGAAAGAATCCTAAAGCAATGCAGTCTCGGATGTAAAATCCTCAACCCCAAAAGTTTGAATTTGATGTTTTTCATTGCGATAGGGAAATGATCCTAAAGCAATGCAGTCTCGGATGTAAAATCCTCATCTCCAAAAGTCTGAATTTGATGTATTTCATTGCAATAGGGAAAGAATCCTAAAGCAATACAGTCTCGGATGTAAAATCCTTATCTCCAAAAAGTTTGATTTTGATGTATTTCATTGCGATAGGGAAAGAATCCTAAAGCAATGCAGTTTCGGATGTAAAATCCTCAACCCCAAGAATTTGATTCCAATGTATTTCATTGCGATAGGGAAAGAATCCTAAAGCAATGCAGTCTCGGATGTAAAATCCTTAACCCCAAAAGTTTGAATTTTGATGTATTTCATTGCGATACGGAAAGAATCCTAAAGCAATGCAGTCTCGGATGCAAAATCCTCAACCTCAAAGTTTGAATTTGATTGAGATTTGATTTGAGATCTGGAAGATCGAATTTGAATTTGATTGAGATTTGATTTGAAATTTGGAAAGATTGAATTTGAATTTGAAATGAAGATTGGATTTGAGATCTGGAAGATCGAATTTGAATTTGATTGAGATTTGATTTGGAATCTAGAAAGATGAATTTGAAATTTGATTGAGATTTGATTTGGAATCTGGAAAGATTGAATTTGAATTTGATTGAGATTTGATTTGAGATCTGGAAGATCGAATTTGAATTTGATTGAGATTTGATTTGGAATCTCATAAGATGAATTTGAAATTTGATTGAGATTTGATTTGGAATCTGGAAAGATTGAATTTGAATTTGATTGAGATTTGATTTGAAATTTGGAAAGATTGAATTTGAATTTGATTGAGATTTGATTTGAGATCTGGAAGATCGAATTTAAATTTGATTGAGATTTGTGGTCATTTTGTTTGTCCTTTAACGATTCAAATTTTATTTTATCGTGAATTTGGAGTTTATCATTTTTTTAGATTTTTTTTAAGGAAAGATTTCTTTTATTATTTTTTTTCTTTTTTGTTCTTTGTTCGAAGTTCATTTAACTTTAATTACGTTTCTCAGTCATCTTGCACAAAAGAGGTGAAGGCCAAAAATGTGACATGGTCACTTTCATTCCAATCATGTTGAAGATACATCATACAACTCGATCTGGAATACATCTCATACAATCCATGTAGACTCAAAACGGACTATGTATGATCTTTGTCGATCCATCCAAAAAAGGTATCTGTCAGAAATCCATGTCTGAATAGTGAGGTACATGGTCAATAACATCACCTTCCAAGCCATCCTTGGCAAGGATGTCGTATGGATGTACGTTGGAGGTGTGATATTTTCCATGTAACTCACAGCTCGTAAGGCCGGAGGCTCTCTAGCTCCGGGTCTGGCTGGAAGTGGTAAGGTGTCTTCCTGTCATCCATCCTTCTGAAAGTAACTGAGATCCGCTTCACTGGTACTCCTGGTATGCAATGTTTAGCGACATCTGCTTTGTTGCACTTCAGTATCATGATGGAACCTACCGGTAATGGTATCTTTACTCGGCCCTCGGAACTCACTCCGGGCCCGCTATCCGGAGGTCGGATCCGAACATGATATTACACTCGTTCGTAAAAGAAACCGTGCGAAAGGTCCGACAAAGTCGTGATGATCTATGTGCGGGGGTATGCGATCACCCTTCTTGTAAATGTTAATGATGCAATTGTTGGGTATGCAATCCGTCGGCAGTACCCTCCATGTTATCATTCTCTTTACCATCCTTTTAATGACCAATGGCATTGGATCCACTCGGCCATGACGGAGTATTCCGGTGGGTTTCCCTTCCTGTCTTCTGCGAAGTTGTAGCAACATCCACATTGTATTGTAATTCTACCTTTCCCTGGCATCCAGTTCCGGGGTTCCGAGTAAGTGTTTTCTCTTAGGCGGCTCGCTCGGCCCATTCTTTTCAAATCCCGGATGCAGTCCACGATTTGTTGTTGTTCGTATTCTGAGAACACGTCTGTATGTAGCTCGAGGCCTTCTAGTATATTGATCCTCCTCGCCTCGATTCTCTCGAAGTATTCAAAAGTTTTCTTTTCGACATTCTGCATTCTTTCCAGCTCATATTCTGGAATAATCTACAAATGGCGGGGCCTGGTGACGTATTGTGGGATATACGGCTCAATCCCTTCACGTTCTCATGCATACCTCGGCTCCTCGGGGATGATGTCCGTCGGGACATCCTCCGGGGTTGCTTCTGCAACAAGGTTATGCATTATTGGTGGCTTTATCTGGTGGCGTTGTAGCCTTCTTTCTTCTATTTTTCTTAAGATTTCCCTGGTCTTTTCTGTTATCCTCAGAGCTGGCCTCCTTTCTTCAGGTCCCTGGTGAACTGGTGTCCTTGAAGTGTATGTACGCGGCGTAGCAATCGCCTCGTCGCGCTGGTCCGTTGCTAGTTTAGTTAACATCTTGCGGATACGGCGATTTTTATTTCTTCGTTGGGTTGCTGTGAGAGTAGCTCTTCGTACTTCCTGAATTTCTGTGGGCGCGGCGCTGACAAGCCTGCCTTCTGTTGTAGCGACTACAGACTTGATTCTCTTATCTTCTTCAGTGCTTGTTTTCCTTTTCTTCGTCGTCGGATTGGTGGCTTGGGCCACCCACTTTCATTATCGTCCGACTGGGCGAGTTCCTCTCGGTCAATCGGGACCCGCGTCACTTTCCTCGTACCTGCAGGCCTGCTGGTGCGAAGTCTGAGTCAATCTCTATTATCGCTCCATCTTTCACCCTCTTTTCGTCGAGTGCAAGGCTTACACTATTTCTAAAGTTCAGGACCAACCGCCCGTTCGACATTTCCCTGTGAAAAGACAAGGAAAAGGATCAGGGGCTGTACTAAGAACAAGAACATTAAGAAAATGTTTATTAAAGTCAGTTTTTTTATTACTTTTTGTATTTTTAAATTTAACAGGAATGAAGTGGGATAATATCAGGAAAAAGATTTTGATATGGAAGAGAAAATAAGGAAAACTTTATTATCATGATTTTATTTATTTTAGCACATTTTTTATTATTTTTGAGTTCGGACCCATTCATAAGTAACTACTTCGCCCGTGCTTCTAGGGATGAAGAATTCATTCCTTCGAAACATCAGGTAGCGTAATATTTCTTCAAGTATCGTCCATTGATCAGAAGCATATGTCGTTCTCCTTGGCAATTCACTAGCTGGTAGGAGCCTCCTGAGTATACTGCTTCAACCACAAACGGTCCTTCACAAGTGGGTTCAAATTTTCCTCCTATCTTGCGGTGTGCAAGAATAGGTCTTTTGAGAACGAGAACTAAGTCACCAACTTTAAAGGTTCTTGGGCGGACCAGTTTGTCATGGGATTGAACCATCTTAGCTTGGTATAGTTCTAAATTCTGCTGCGCTGCAAGTCTTTTCCCTTCCAGGATCTCCAATTCTTCTAGTCGTAATTTGGCATTCTCTTCTGTCGTGATTTTGTTTGCAATCGCAATTCGAGTGAAGGAAGCCGGACTCGTAAAGGTAACACTCGCCTCGGACCCATACACCGGAGCGTAAGGTGTAGCTTCGAGTAGGAGTTTTGAAGGTTGTCCGGTAGGCCCATAAGGCTTCTAATAACTTCTCGTGCCAATTTCTCTTATTATCGTCCAAGGTTTTCTTTAAGATTTGAACGAGAGTTTTATTAAAAGCCTCGCAAGAGCCGTTTGCTCTTGGGTAGTAAATTATTGAATATCGCCGGTTGATTCCGTGTCTCCGACAAAGTTGTTGATTTGTGTGCTTCTAAATGCCGACCCATTATCCGAGATGATTCGCGCGGCACTCCGAAACGGTAGACAACTTGGTTCTTGAAAACCGTAGCACGTGATGTGCTTTCACTTCTCACGAGTGGAACTGCCTCTGCCCACTTTGAAAAGTAATCTGTAGCCGCAAGAATGAAGCGATGTCCTTTTGAAGATGGTGGTTCTATTGGAACCACTATATCTGTGCCCCAACATTCAAATGGCCACGACGCAATTGTCTGATGTAGCACATTTGGAGGTTGGTGTAGAACCACTCCGTGCACTTGGCATTGGTGACAGCTCTTGGCGATTTTCATGCAATCGGTCATCATCGAGGGCCGGTAGTACCCTAGTCTTTTAATTTTCATTTTCATCTTCGGACCCGATCGGTGTGCGCCACGCAGTCCCGAATGCACCTCTTTAACAATTTCACGGGCCTCGGACCCGCTTAGGCACCTTAGCCACATTTGATCGAAAGACCTTCCGTATAACGTGTTGTTTATTAATGCGTAGGACTCGAGTTCTTTTCTTGATCCGATGGGCTAACGACCTATCGTCCGGTAGTTTTCCTGTTTGCGGGTAGTCTATTAATGGTTGTCGCCAATCTTCGTGTTTTCTCGTCATCGTTGTAACCGATTCTTCTTCTTTTTCCGATTTGTGTATTGTGTCTATGTCGAGCCGTGATAGGACCTGACGTCCGTGAACTGACACTTCCACTGATTCATCCTGCAAGCAGACAAATTCTTTTGCGAGGCGAGCTAACGCATCTGCTAAAGCATTTTCTTTTCTGGGAATTTTGTAGATCGTCACATTCGGAATCCGTTCAAACAACTGTGTGGCATATTGGAAGTATTGCTCGAGTCTTGGTTTTAAAATTTTGTACTGTCCGGCGATCTGTTGAATGATTAACTGCGAATCCCCGTAGATGTTGATGTCTGTTATCCCCATTTGAATAGCTAATTCCAGTCCTGTTATGAGGGCTTCGTATTCTGCTTCGTTGTTTGTACACGGCTCTGTCAAGTGGTAGGAGTATCTTAACATCCCCCACTCCGGTGTTATAAAGATTAATCTGATTCCTACCTTACCGGGCACTATCACTTGCGATTCTTCGTCTTTGTGTCCTGAAGATGCTCCGTCGAAATATAATTCCCAACGTCGATCATCAGGGTCTTCTAGGCTCATTATTTGTTCATCTGGCAAGTCGTCATTAAGAGGAGATTCTGCCGGCAAATGGTGTGCTGCGAGGAAGTCTGCTAAGACTTGTCCCTTTATGGCACGAAGAGGCACGAAAGTTATATCGAATTGCAATAATATCATTGACCATCTGGCAAGTCTGTCGGAAAGCGTTGGACGAGTCATCAAGTATTGCAATGGATTAAATTTCCAGATCAGGTTGACCTTATGAGAAAGCTTGTAGTGCCTAAGCTTTTGAGCGGCGAAGATCAGGGCCAAACAATGCTTTTCAATTGCGGGATACCTTATTTCTGTCGGAAGTAAACGACGGCTTAGGTAGTAAAGAGCATTTTCTTTACCCTCATCATTGACACAGGCTAACGGGGCTCCGAGTGAGTCATCCAAAGCCGAGGTATAAAGTATCGCCGGTCTACTTGAGACTGGGGCTGCTAAGACAGGAGGTGTCATTAAATATTGCTTAATGTCCTCGAAGGCCTTCTGGCATTTCTCTTCCCAAATAAATTTGGCGTCCTTTTTAACTAGTGCCGAGAAGGGTTGACACCTACCTGACAAGTTCGAGATAAAGCGTCGAAGATATGCCAACTTCCCTTGAAAAGATCGTAGTTGTTTTAAGGTTTTGGGAGGCGGCATTTCTAAGATAGCTTTAATCTTTTCCGGGTCGATTTCAATTCCACGAGTTCGGACAACGAATCCTAAGAATTTCCTGGAGGTGACGCCGAAGGCGCATTTTAAGGGATTCATCTTAAGTTTAAATTGTCTTAATCGTTCGAAAATAATTCTCAAATCATACAGGTGGTTGTCCTTTACTTTGCTTTTGATGACCACATCGTCCACGTAGCATTCAACTTGATTGTGGATGAGATCATCAAAAATTCTTGTCATCACTCTCTGTATGTTGCTCCTGCGTTCTTTAGTCCGAATGGCATCACTGTGTAGCAATATACTCCGATCGGCGTTCTGAATGATGTAAGTTTTTCATCTTCTGGAGCTATTTTTATCTGGTTGTATCCTGAAGATCCATCCATGAATGAAAATATTTCATGTGTCGAAGCAATGTCCATCATTAATTCTGGGATCGGTAGAGGGAATTCATCTTTTGGACATGCCTTGTTTAAATCTCCGAAATCCACACAAATTCCGATCCGACCATTCTTCTTTCGATCGGGACCACATTGGCTAGCCAAGTCGGGTATTGTTCTTCATGGACAAATTTAGCGTCTATTAGCTTTTTAACTTCGAGTATGACTTGTTGTTCGATTTCTAGACGCATTCTTCCGGGACCTTGTCCGACCGGGACGAAGCGGGATCCACTCCTAGCTTATGGACTGCGACCTCTGGAGCTAAACCTGGCATCTCATCATAGCTCCAAGCAAAACAGTCTTTAAATTCCATTAAAAATTTGATTATTTCATCGGAGTCTTCTTTATTGAGTAAGGAACTAACAAAGGTAGGTCTAGGCTCTTTGCTAGTACCTAAGTTAACTTCTGTTAACTCATCTATTGTAGATTTAATCTCTTTTTCGAACTCTGGTGGAGCATTTCCAATTTGTAAATCTTCAAATTCTTTTGTTGTTTCCATGCAGTTCTCATTAGACTCGCAAGTGACAACCAAGCAAAATTCAGTATCATCAACTGATCCTACTGTGCCGAATCCGAGACCATGCTTTGAATTGGGTGGACGACCGGAGTTATTCCATAGTTTTTCAAAATGTTGTGATTGACTTTTTGTCCATTGTCGAGGTAAGAAACCACGCTGAATTAAATTTTGAACACAGGGAGAGTACCACTCAAAAAATAATTCCATTAATTCTGATGAAGTGACATCTTCAAATTGTACATTATTTTCAGTTTTGGAGGAAGGAGCACCACGGTAGAATTTAATGGGCTTTGCACCGCCGCTACATACCTCTTTGACCACCATACCCTCGATCTTATTAGAATGAATCGGGGTTAGGGTCATAGTATGTACATAGTGGTTAATCTTCTCGTACATCGATTTATATTCCTCGTTCTTTTCATCTTCGAGAGAGATCCTGAATTGCGGCTTCTTCTGACTTATTATCGTTGCTTCTTGCTTGATTTCTTTTTCTTCTTCGAACTATCTTCCCAATCAACATTGATGGCCGGTTTCCTCTCGTCCAACCGTCCTAACGTCTCTGCCACGGCCTCGTCCCCGGCCTCGACCTCGGATGCGAGTTGTGGAGAAATCTTCACCATCTCGCCGTAAGGGAGTGGTGAGTGACTGTTGGAATAGAACTTCAGGTTCTTCGTCGTCCCGAACTTCCTTTGCTTCATTCGTTATGGTATCCCTGGAGAAGATTGTTTTCTTTGGGGGTGCATAATAAGTCGCATCTTCATGGATTCCAATTTCATGTACGGAGAATGGTTGTAAGTCACCTTTGATGCACTCGTTCCCCTCCATCGTAGTATTTGATGCACTGATGTAGAGATGATGGTACCATCCGGTTTTCATGTATCCATGGTCGGCCCAGTAGAGCGTTGAACGACGTTTCTGAATCAATTATGTGAAATTTTGCGGTTGTCTTTGCTAAGTCACCGGTCTTCATTAGTAGTGTTATTGATCCGAGGGCTCTTTCTCCTTTCTGGTTGAATCCTCTAAATAACATTTTATCGGCTTCGAGCTCGCGAGCATCAATTTCCAAGTATGCTAGCGTTCGAAGACTCATTATATTAATTGATGCTCCTGGATCCACCAATACTCTGGAGAGTGTAAACTTCCCAATTATAACCGAAATGTACAACGGTCGGTTGTGATCTCGTCGTCCCAAGTAGTAGGTCATTGTCCATGAAGGTAACACCTCGCTGTTCCTTTAACGAGCAAACCTCATCTAAGGAATCTCCGGCCATTTAAGCCAAGCAAATTTCTGGATCAAGTAAGGCCTTGATCAGAGATTCTCTCATCTCCTTTGATAAGATGAGAGCGTCGTAGATGCTCAGTTTGGCCGGTAGTTTCCTAAGATGGGCTAGCACGTTGTAGTCCACTTTATTTCCATGTGTCTCTATTTCTTCCCGAATGGGTATTTCTTCTGTCGGGGTTGGTTCTTCCTGAACAACCACACGCTTTCCTTTGTCCTTTGGACCCATCCTCGGAGGTAGAACTCTTCCACTTCTTAAATTAACTTCGTAATTTCTTCGACTCTAGTATTGAGTTTGCTGGTGTTTCCTCCCGAATCGGAATGACAGGTTCTTCTGGATTAGCTTCAGAGTGTGAAGGCTCTAACTCTATTGTGACTGGAGTTCCTCGAAACTCGCAAATAGATCCATTGCTCGTTGAACTCTCGTAGCCTCCTTGGTGGATGTCTTCTTTGTCATTGTGATTGTCGAGATTGTGTATGATTTGAGAATTCTCATTTGTATCGGAATCGACGTCCGGATTGTCGCTAGTTACGTAATCGTTAGAAACAGTCAAAACGTAGCCAACTCCATAACCCTTATCATTATAAGATCCCACCGGAGTGAGCAGATAATCATATAGAGTCAGAGGTTTGAGGGATTTCTCCCCCGAATCCGAAACAACTATCCTAGGATAAGCAGCCCCTAGTCTAGCCTTAGGAGCCTCGGTCTTCTCTTCTTCATCAATTTTCTTCTTATCTTCAATCGTCTCCTGTTGAGGTGGTTCTTCTATCGCAAGTGATAGTGCCGACTTGACAGGTTTCGAACTCTGAATTGAGGCTCGCACCGAAGCGGTTTGGATGCCATCTAAAATCTTCTTCGAAGACTTTGTCCAAGCGGTAGTCCACCCATCATCAGTCGCATAGGGATCTATCGGAACAATGAGATCAGTCGAGACAACATTGATGGAACCTCCTTTCTGGGGTTCCTTCATGTACTCCTTCGGGATCGTTATGTTCCCTTTCGAAGATTGTTGTTGAGCCAACTTTTGAAGGTAATACAATCTTTTATCTTGTGTCCAAGCATCCGGTGGTAAGGGCAAAAGTTGGGATCACCTTTCTTGTCGACTTCTTCTAGTCTCTTAGGTTCTGGCAGTTGGAAATCTGGAGTCTTCATCAGACTGCGGAACATTTTCGGCACTGCCTCATTCTTAAACGGATACTCCCTGCTTAGAAGCTCCCTTAACGTACGTTGTGGACGAGGCGGTTTTTCATACTGTTGAGATGACTGATAGCTGGATCGGGGTTGCTGGTAATTCTGTTGAGTTTGCTGCGGCCGCTCTGACGATATTTGTATCGATTGCTTGCCTTTATCGACAGTTGCGACGATCCCGGACTTCTTTTCAAAAGTTTTCACGAGCTTTTGTTTGTCTGTTTTGTCGGTGAAACTTAATTGCTTCGCCTCCTCTTGCAAGCTTCCGGCCTTGCTTAACAACTTCTCAAAAGTCTTAATAGTAAATCCCTTGAGGAGAAGTGCTATCGAGTCGTGAATGCTTTTAAGTAAGATGCCGACTGCATGCTGTTCTTGTAATTGTGGTTCACACATCATACTTAGGTTCCTCCATCGAAGTATGTAATCTACCAAAGTTTCGTTCGGCTTCTGCTTCTCTACCACTAAATCACCTATAGTGATGTGGTGCTGAGCTCCGGCAAATCGCTTGATGAAGAGGTTCTCTAGTTCTGAATATGTCTTCACCGAACCATTCGGTAATTCTGCATACCAATCAAAGGCGATCCCTGACAGGCTGCTGACAAATTGTCTGAAGAGTAATGCATTACTTCCGCCGGCATTGCAACAACTGGCACAAAAATGTGCAACATGCTACCGAGGGTTTCCGGTTCCATCAAAGGTCTTGAACAGAGGTCGTACGAAGCCTTTCGGATATTGGACAGCGTCGAATTCTTCAGGGTAAGGTCTACCCGTCTGAATGGATGTCCCGCTCTTTGACTGTGCCAAGGCTTCTCGCACCTGCTGTTCCACCAAGCTCTTGATATCCTTTTACGGAATCATGCTTTGTGTTGCATCCTTCTTTAACTGATCATCCCCGTTGACGGACGTAATCTCCTTTCCTCCGTCTACAATGTGAATGACCTCCGGGGGTGTCTCTCTTTGGGGTTGCACTTGACTCTGGAGAGTGGCTAGGGCTACAACCATCTCTTCCATCCTCTTTGTCATTTGGGCGATCGTATCATCTTTCTCTTGAAGCTGCCTCCTCATTACTTCCGGCTCCTCCCTTCTGCGCGGCTGCAGGAGCACCTTGTGAAGCCGACGAAGCTCGTGTTTCGACCATGTTAATTTCTGCATACTCATCACCCATGAACTCTGACGAATCAATCTCATCTCCGAATTTCTCTTCTCTTTCCTTTGCTAATCGTCGAATGTCAGTCCTCAATTTTTCCATAGCATCCTCTAGTGGTCCTTTCTACGCATCCTTGCAGTTGTCATGTGATAACTGTCGGGTTTCCTTCTCATGAGTCCCCTTTACTGCAGTAGCACTTTCTTCAGATTCAAGTCTCCTGACGAGACTTTCCTTCATAGCCTGTTGTTTCAATCTTAACTGTCCAGTAGTGGGACGCCATACCATCCTTCTAGCAGCAGAAGGTCTAGGACCGGATGGTCCGTCGACCAAATGCTCGGAAGGTGGTATCCTCCCTAATCTGTAGTCCTGAAACAACGACAGGTGGACTAGCTTTCATTCTCTTATTTGGCTTTTCGGCAACGATAGCAGGTTCTACTAGCGGCTCAAGAAGGGATTTGGCTGGCACCCACCCTATCCTTCTTAAAATTTCTGACACAGGGCATTTTTCATTCTTTGCTAACTTCTCTATCAAAGTTTGCAGTCGAGCAAATGGCGTAGTTCTAGTCCTTTTCTTGTGGCTATCGTTGTAATATACGGGTTGAGGCAATGCGGCAGCAATTTTGCGAACATTTTCTTCATCCTCCGCGGCGGAGAGGGGATGGAACCTGCTTCCTCCCAAAAGTGGTATGTATTCAGGCAGCGGTGTATATTCGAGCAGTTCTGGATTTCCTCCAGGAAAGCAACTTCAGCAGCCCTGGCTTCTCTAGCGATCCTTCTACTTCTGTTCCTTCTTTGGGTCCGTGTTAGTGATGGAATTCTCGAGCTGGACCCGATTTCAAAAACAGAAGGTCTCACAGGAAGGTCTGTACCCTCCACGGTAACAGGTTCACCATAGTCCTAGATTTCCTTCCCCTTTAATTTGGCAGAAGCCGGGGTAGGTGCAGAGACAACTAAACCAGTGGGGGTAGCAACAACAGTCCTTCTGCGGACAACAGTACTCATCTTAGTTGGAATCTTTTACAGAGGAGGGAATTCGTGAGTTGACTTGAGATTTAACTCAATCAATGGCTTCTCAGTTTCTGATACTTTGCTTGTGAGTGAAAAGAGAGTGACGTCGGGGATTTTGATGTCGGTGTCTCCGAATCCTTGTCTGAATCGAATGATTCCATTATCAGGCAGTTCGTCCATGAACACGACCAGGTCGAGTCCGTTAACGAAGGAGAAGATCAGTTTTGGGGCTTCCATTTCTGCAAGGCAGATTCCAAGTGTTAGTCCCCGAATCGTGCTTCTTCTTGTCGTACAACTTATGACGAAAAAGAAAGAGTCGGAACACATTTCTGTTTATCTTAGTGTATTTGTGGTATTAAAGGAAAATTGTCTTTTTTCGAAAAGATTTGTTCGTTAGGAAGGAGAATTATTAAAAGAAGGAGAGTTGTAGGAAGGATAAAAGGAATTGATTAGGAACTGGAAAAGGAAGAGAAAGTCTTGTTGAAACTTCTCGACCCACAAGACTCCTCCTAAACTAATACCTATTGGGGGTCCACCCCACCTCAGAAATGAGGTAAAAGGATCTCGGAACCTCTCTGTTTAGGGGTGTCTAAACAGTGGCTCCTAAATCCGAGAGAATGTTGGCTATACTTGTTCAAGGTAGAAATGAACATAGTATTCCAACGGAAAGAAGGGTAGTTTGATCCACTAGGAACATGGATACACTACCGATTTTTTAGAGCAGAATTGTCTGATTAAAATGGAGAGAGGAATCATCCCCAGCGGAGTCGCCAGAAGTATGTCGACATATTTTAGGTTGAGTGTTTTATTTTGAAAAGGGGGTCGCCTAACAGAAATTGTGCGGCGAATTTTTTAAGATTTTAAATTTAGTTTAAATATATATAATTTGAAAAGTAGCATTTGATTTTGAAAATAATTTTAGATTTGAAAATTTTAAGATATGAAATCAAACTGATCTCACATCCCGAATAGTTTATATAAACGAGCACCGCATCACAAACTGTGTATCTATCTCGAAGAATAAACACACTGTTTGGTGATGGGGCTCGATTAAATAAACTAGAAGATTTGTGACATCCGTTTGGTCTGCGAACCAATTTTATAAGCCGACAAATTCCCCTGCTTAATATGAAAGCATTAAACAGGGTTTATATTACCTAGGTTCTTTAAAATTCTATATAAGGGCAAGCCCCTATAGTTAATTACATCTTAAATAACGGGAATCACTTAAGAAAACTCTCGATAATAATTAGTAATTCTGCTCTCAAGAATTTCAAAGTTTAAGTTTTCAAAGGATCGAATTTTGGAATTTCAATAGGGAATGGATCAAATTTGGAACATTTTGTTTTGAGAATTCAAAGGAAGAAAAGTAGGAGAAATTACAAATTCGAAGCGAACTTCGGTAATTTCCCGACTATCCTATTGTTTAGCTTGGATTTAGGAAAGTCCTAATGTTTATTTAATGTTTTAATCTTGCCAATTTTAATTAATTAGGACTTATATTCGTATGATAAAATCATACAAATAGCCTGGAAGATGTGAGGGTTTATGTCGTATCAGACGACTACCTCGGAATTCTAAAGCTGGTTAGGGCTTAATTTACATGACATGATCATGCAAATGCCTAACGAAGAGTTGAGGATTTATGTTGCACTAGGCAAACTACCTCGTAATCCTATGGATTGGTTGTTTAATTCTACGAATGTTTAGCTGATGTAGAGTTGTTTTGCTGATGACGATGACCGTGCTGCCCACCATGCTTCGAGCTCCTTGTTGTTGCAGAGGTTTAGTTTTAGAAGTCATAAATCAAAAGATGAGAAAAGTGTTTTGGTTTAGAGAAATTTTTAATTTTCAAGTGTTTTTTTTTATGTTTTAATTAAAACAAATCTTAAAGTTGATTATAACAACACCGGTTAAGATCCCACGGTTCCATCCTTCTGGCATCGTTATTTTTATCGGATTCACTTAGTCCAGATGAATTTGCTAAACTCAACTAAATGAGTTCCACACTTTCATTTAGACCGTGGGAAATCCCGTTAGCAACACGTAGGTTACATCATCCGAGGTATTCCCGATCATCCAACAAGACGTTTTAATTTATTTGTAATTGCAGTTTTGTGTTCTGTTTGTGATTAAATTTTGAGTCGTTTTATATTTTGAAATGTTGTGGCGGTGAATTTTATCTTGCAATGACTTTTAATTTAGTTTTGGTTTCAGTTTTAGGGACTATCCTAAAGGTGTGGGTTTTCATGCAACAGTTGTTTATCATGCAAGAAAAGTAAAGTGCATTTGCAATAAAGTAAATTGCAAGGAAGTAAATTGCAATAAAATAAAAGCGTACCCGGAGGGTCTTCCCGTCATCCCAGGCTGCGCTTAAACACAATTTAGAATATTTTAAGCAAGTTCCTAGGTAAAGCTAAGGGAAGGGTTATGGTTTTCTACCAAGTTCCTAATCCTATAGCTAGTCATCTCCTATGACGTCTAGGTTCTTGTGTTTTGGTTTGAGGACGATTTTCTTCATCAAAGAACAATTAAGTTTAGTTGTTCTTATAAACATCCCATCATATTGAGGAAGTGCTTAAGAAGAATCTTAAACATCTTTTCAATATTGCTAGAATTGTTTTAAGTCCAAATGAATTTAATCATACAAATGAATTAATCGTCCGGGAATTCAAGTTTTGTTATCTTGCTCAGTGAACTAGGACATTTGAATATCCTATAAGTGAAGTAACACTTCATTTAACATTCTGTTTAGGAGTCATGACAAATAAAAGTTTTCGAGGGCAAATTGGTGTTCAAATGGTTTGTGATTTAATTTAATTTCAGTTATCGGATTTAAATTTGGAATAGTGTTCAAGTTGCTTTATTTTGAATTTCTTTATGTCTTAGGTGATGTTATTTTTTTTAATTCAATTTAATTTAATTTTAATTTAATTTAATTTAATTTAGTTTTAATTTTAATTTAATTTAATCTAATTTTAATTTTAACTTGATTCTATTGTTTAATTTAATTTAATTCAATTTAATTTGATTTGACATAATTTAATCTAATTTAATTTAATTTGGTTTAGTTTAATTTGATTTAACTTACTTTAATTTAATTTAATTTTATTCAATTTAATTTAAATTTAATTTAAAATTTTTAATTTAATTTGATTTAATTTGATTTAATTTAATTTAATTTAATTTAATTTAGTTTAATTTAATTTAATTTAATTTAAATTTAATTTTTTTTAATTTAATTTTATATAATTCAATTTATTTTAAATTTTAATTTAATTTTGTTTTTAATTTTAATTTAATTGATATTTTAAAAGGGTCTAATTTAAATAATTTAACTTTAATTTAATTTAGTGATTAAGTCTTTTAACATTTTAAATCTTAAATTTGGATTATCATTTTAATTAGGAATTAAATATTATTGAGATGATTAATTTAGGGATTTTTAAATTAAAGAACAAATCTCTTCCTAATAATATCCCTATTTTAATAATTCCAATTTTATTATTCTTCCAAATTTAATCAATTATTTAATTAAGGTTTATTTTAATTATTTTTAAATTGTTTAATTGGTTTCTACCCTTTAATTATTTAAATTTCAATCATCCAAATCAGATTAAGATCAAATATTTTACTTGTTAATTTTATTAAACCTAAAGTTTTAATTAAGGGTTAAATTTTAATTACCACTTTGCCCTTCAAGCTTAATAATTTCATAACTCACTAAATTGAGCTTAAATGAACTTAAAATTTTTATGTGACTTCACTCATATGCCAATAAAGACATGAGAGGAGAAAATGTGATTTTTCTGTATTTAATTTATTTATGTAATTATTTTTGGTAGAAAATAGAGATTTCCAAGGAAAATTTAATAATATGACCAAGGGAAAGTTTCTGTCCTTAAGAAAATTATGGGACATTCCTAATAGTCGAGAGGACCACTTGGACCAATTTTTGTGATTTTTTGAATTATATTATTTTTATTATAATTATTTTAAGTTTTGGAGTATTAATTAATTTAAAAATAAAATAATGGTTAAAAAAAGAATTTTATATTTTTAAAAAATCTCTCTAATATCAAGGAAATCAGAGAATTAATTTTTACAATTTTCTGATTTTTCTTTGATTTATTAGAATTATTTTAGTGGAAATGCTAAAAAAATACATTTTTTTAATTTTAAAATTACCTTAGGGCTTTAAAATTTAATATCTCATCATATAGACTTAAGAAGAATATGGGGTTTGTTCCTAAGTGGTTAGAATTCAAAATGTGACATTTTGATGAATTTTATTATTTTTATGATTTTTATTATTTTAAACTATTAAAATATTAAAATAATACAAAAAAAATCAACTTTTTTAGAAAATTGAAATTTTAATTTTCTTAAATTCCCCTAATATCAGAGAGGCTCCAAAACCAATTTGGTGAATTTTTGAAAAGTATTTTGAAAGTTATGAATTTTTAAAGTTTAAAATGGCTAAATGGCTTAATCAACCCATTTAGTAGGGCTAACCAAGTCCAATTGACTTCAAATTTTTTATGGTGGGTTCCTCTGACCCTAAAGGTCAGTGGAGAATTGATTTCAAGTCAATTTGATGTATGATTAGCTCTAATTAATTAGGGACCTATTTTGGGTGTTTAAGCCAATTAGGGTTATTTTAAATAAATTAATTCAAAACCTATTTTTCCTAGGGTCCTCTGGTCATAAGAGACATCACTAAATTTTCCTAGAATTTATTTTATAACATGCTAATTATTGGATTTAAAATATTCAAAACAGTAACATGAATTTGAAAAATCAATAACTTCTCATAGGGATGGCATCTGACTTTGGAAAATTCAGGGAATGTTCCCAAATTCAGAGGCTTCAAAAGCCCTATGGTCTCATGCCATGGTGAATTGCCTATATGCATGGAGGATTAAAACAATGCAGAGGGTAAATAAATCATTAAAAATAAAATACTTGATGAAATTAAATGATTTCTTTTCCACATTATTCTCCTCTGTTCACTGAGCAAGAGGGTATTTTTATTTTATTTTTCTAATTTTTCTACACAAAGTTATGCATTTTTGAAGTTTAGGGAATTAAATAAATAGAAAAATACCCTAATTTTCTATTTATCCACGCGGCGCCGCGTCAACCTCGGCAGCACCGAAACGCCGCGTGTCGCCTTCTGATTCGGTGCCGCTATCCAACTCAGTGCTCCGGGGGCCCACTGTGTCGTTCCGTCTCCTCATCCGGCGCGATCCTGGCCGTCCTTTCGCGCGTGTATTAAATGAACGACATCCGTTCATCGTCCCCAAGCCTCCTAGCCCGAGAACTGTCCACACTAAATACCTAATATCTCACTCAATACTTAACGGATTTTCGTGTTCTTGTGCTCTATGGATTCGTCTTGAAGAGACGAATACATCTATATGGTGATCATGCATTGAAATTAAAGCATTTGAAATGGAGAATCTCCAGAAGCTCGGGATGAAGAATTAGCTCATACCTTTGCTTAGAGAAGTGTGGCTTCAATCTGAGGGTTGTGTCACCTTCGATTGGATCCCAGCAAGCTCCAGATGAAGTCTCCGATCCGGTGAATTGCCTAGCTATGAAAGTGACCACGGCCGATCACAAAGCTTGGAGGCCGGAACAACCGGGTGGCTCGGAGATGGGGCTTTCGGTGGGAAACTTCTCCTCTTGGTCCAGGTGAAGGTGTAGGACCGATCAATTTGAAGATTGGCTCACTGTGGCAAAGTGTCCTGGTTTTGGGTGAAATTTCGGTTGAGAAATTGGGTTCCGTTGGTGGGGATTAAGGCAAATTGACACTCGGGGATCAAGCTGCTCTAAGTATGGAGTAGGGTTTGGAACAATTTTGCGCGAGTTTCGGCAAGGTTTCGCAACTCTCCCCCATGGCCGTGAGGGGGTCGGGTTTAAATAGAGGTGGCTGGAGAGCCTCACGGGGATGACCGAGGGTTCGGATCGAGCTGCTCCGGGCATGGGAAGAACAGCCATGGTGGCCATTGGGCATGGGGCAGCTCGGCAAGGTGGAATTCCAAAGTTTGGCTCCTCCCGAGGTCTCGGCCATGGTGTTTTCCGGCGACCCAGGCGGCTGGTCGGCAATCATGGGTCACCCTCAAGTCCAGGTGGGTCAGGGCTGGAGGTTTGTGCAGTCAATTGGCCATGGACATGTGTAAAGGGTTTGAATCAAAGTGGAATGAGAAAGGGCTAGTTTTGGGTCTAAATGGGTCAACCCTTGGTTTTGGGTTAGGTCCGCCCTCCAAGGCCAATTTGGGCTGAAGGGAAAGTCACTTGGATCAGCTTGATTAGTGGGGTCAAGTCACAATCCAAGTACAATTAAGCTTAAGCAAGAGTTAGGGGAGACATGGGAGTGGTTAATCACTCTTAAGAGAATCATTAAAGGGTCCCCTCTTCTTGCCATTTTGGGTATGGTGAAGTGTCCAAGGCTTTCATGGCTCACATGTGGCTCATGCATGGCTTCATGGCTCACCTTTGGCTTGGAAAAAGCTAAGTCAACTTTCATGAAAGGGGTTTTTAGGAATTTTGGTAATTTAGGAGTGATTTGATGGGATTTGGCACATGGCTTGATTTGGAATCATTTGATGATTGATTTGAACTTAGGGATGATTTTAATTAAGGGTATGATGAGAAGAATTTGTCATATGGGCTTTAGCATGAAATTTGGGCTTTTAGGAAGGTTTAAGAAAGTGGGCTTTTGGTTTAAAAATAAATTTATGGATGGGAATTTTGTGAAGGATTGGGCCAAACAAATGTTGGGTTTAGCTCATGGATGTGTCATGAGTGACTTGAAGCAAATTGGGAGTGATTTGGGTTTGAATTGGGTTGAATTTGGGCTTCTTTGTTGAATGGGCCAATATAGGTCAAATTGGGCTAACTTGGGCCAATGTTGGGCTAGGGTTGAAATAGATGTAAAATAAATGTTGTGAAATGTTTATGGGAGTGTTTCAAAGAGGTTTTGGCTTTGGTTGGGTTTTGATTTTGAGGTTTGGGCTTATTTGGGTTAGGTTTGGGTTTAGGTAAAAATTGGGCCTTTTAGCTTTGGGTTGAATTTGAGTGGGGTTTGGGTCTAAATTTTGGACAAATCATGTTAAGGTTTTGTTTTTAGGGATGTTAAGGCAGGTTTGGAAAAGATTTGGGGTTAATTGGAGTTGAATTGGGTGAGTTTGGGTTTGGTTTGGGTCATGGGTCCAAATTGGGCTTTAAGGCCAAAAGTGAAATTGGATCCAAATGTCAATCAAATTGGACTTGGATTTGGTCTAGATTGGTGTTGGGAATGTTTAATTGATGTTTATAATTGAATTGGACCAGAATTTGGGTCAATTGGGTAGATTTGGTTTGACATTGGGTTCACTTTGGGTTAAAATGGGTCAAATTGGGGGTTTTGACAGAAGTAGGGTAAATTGACAAAATTGGCCCATGGTGTAGTTGAACAAAATAAAATTGGGAATATTTGGGATTTTCTGGAATTTTCTAGGAATTTTCTGAATTTTTGGATTTTTTGGTCAAGAGGGGTATTTTGGGTATTTGGAGGGTATTGGGAGGTATTTTTGGAATTTTTGGTATTTTTGGTATTTTTGGGTATGGGTGATCAATTTGAGTAATGTGGGAATGTTCAAGGTTAATTTTGGGGAATTTTGGGTGATTTGAAAATTTTGAAAAAATTTGGGTAATTTTAAGGGTTTTGGGTAGGTTAGGCGGGTGTAGGGTCCCGGGGGTCAAAAATTGAAAATTTGGAAAATTGAAGGTTGGGTGAATGTAAGTGGAATGAAATCATTTTGGTTAAGCCATGAAGCCATATCAAGCCCACATGAGCCATGAAGGGACTCATTTGAGGCATCCACTATGTTGTTCCTAACCCTCTTAGCCAAGGGCTTAGGAGTTAAGGACCATCCATGTGAATCACCTACATGAGTCACGAGGTCAAGTTGGGTATGGGTGTGGTTTTAGGAGGTGTGTGAAAGTGTAGTGCATAAGTGTAGTGTATGTGTAAGTCAGCCCTTCACTGCACTGGGCCACCCGTAGGCGGTCCTAAGGCCAAAGAGTCCTACAGGAACCCATCCTTTAAACTTCCACATTTGATTTCAAACCCTCTAGGTGATTAGGGGTCTACAGTCAAGTTTGTGGAATTTGCAGGGAGTTTAGAAGTGGTTTGAATTTCTAAGTGGTGGGTCCCAATTCTAATCCTCTAAGATAGTCAAAGGAAAAGCCTAAGGCTAGATCCTAAGTACTAAAAAGAAGAAGAGAAGACCTCATCAAAAATGAGGTCAACAGGGAACATTCCCTGAATTTTCCAAGGTCAGAGGCCATCTCTAGAGCAAGTTATTGATTTTTCAAGTTTAGGTCACTGTTTTTGGTATTTTAATTCCATTAGCATATTGCTTAGAAAATTCTAAGAAAATTTGGGGAGGTTTCTTAGGACCAGAGGACCCTAGGATAATTATTTTTTGAGTTAATTCATTAAGAATAACCCTAATTGGCCTAATTACTCAAAACTAAACTTTAATTAATTAGGGTTAACCATACATCAAAATAACTTGAAAATAATTCTCCACCGATCTTTAGGATCAGAGGGACCTCACATAAAAATTTGGAATCAATTGGAAATGTTTAACCCCACTAAATGGATTAATTAAGTTACATGACCAAAATTAAAGTTTAAAAATTCATAATTCCAAAAATAAATTGTAACAATTCACCAAATTAGATTTGTGGGCTCTCTGATATTAGAGGAGTCTAATAAAATTATAATTGGAATTTTTCAAAAATCTTCATTTTATACCTTATTTTAATATTTTAAATAATTAAAAAATAATAAAATCATAAAAATAATAAAAATCACAAAAATGTCATATTTTGACTCCTAATCACTTAGGAACAAACTAAATATTTTTCCCAAGTCTCCTGATTAAGATATTGAATTTTAAATGCTTAAGACATTTTTTTAATATTAAAAAATGGATTTTCAAACCTTTTCACCAAATTAATTCTAATAAATCAAAGAAAAATCAGAAAAATATAAAATTTGCTTCTATAAACACCTTGAGGTCAGAGAGACTTAGGAAAAATATAAAATCTATTTTTCAACTTTAATTTTATTTTATAATTAATTAACACTCCAAAACTCAAAATAATTATAATAAATAAAATATAATTCAAAAAATCACCAAAATTGGTCCAAGTGTTCCTCTGGTCAGTAGGAATATCCCATAATTTTCCTAAGGATAGAAACCTTACCTTGGACATGTTGTTGAATTTCCATTAAAAATCCCTATTTTTCATTAAAATAATTATATAAATCAAATTAAATTCAGAAAAATCACATCTTCTCCTCTAATGTCTTAATTGACATGTGAGTAAAGTTACATAAAATTTTTAAGTTCATTTTTTCTTAATTTAATGAGTTATAAAATGAACAAGCTTAAAAGGGGCATAAAGGTAATTAAAGAATTTTAACCCTAATTAATATTTAGGTTTAATCAAGGGGAGGGTAAAATATCTGATTTTAAAATTTTCATTAGATGATTGAAACCTTAGGAATTAAGGGGAAGAAACCTATTAATCATCTTGAAAATATTTAAAGTAAATTTTTATTAATTAAATAATTTAAATTTTGGAAGAATAGATTAAAAAATTAGATTATTAAGATTAGGGATTTGATTTAAGAAGATATCAATTCTTTAATTTAAAATTCCTAAATGAATTAATTTAATAATATTTAACTCTTAATTAAACTTAAGATGATAATTAAAAGAAAATAACCTTTAATTAAATTAAGCTTGAAACATTTAGTAATTTAATAATCAAATTGAAATAAATTTAAAACACTAAAATTAATTTCAAAAATCACTTGAAAGCAAATTTAAAGCAAACTTGAAACATCAAAATCAATTTCAAAAAAAATGATTCTTAACAAAGAAAATCAAACCAATTAAAAGTTAATATTGCAATTAAATTAAAAATTAAATCATTAAAGTCTAAATTAAATAATTTAAATCCTCTTTCAATTCAAATGGTTTAAAACATTTAAGAATAAAACAACTTGAACACTATTCCAAACTTAAATTATTAAAATTTCATAACTAAATTAAATCACTTTAAATCACTAATTCCAGTTTTAAATCATTAAATTCTTTAACAAACTGATTTGTCCCCCTAAAGGTTTTCATTATTATAACTCTTAAGTAAAGTATCAAGTGAAATGTCACTTTACTTATAGGATAATCAAATATCCTAAATTCACTGAGCAAGAGTTAAAACTTAACTAAAATTTTCTGGATGATTTATTCATCTCTACAATAAAAATTCATTTAGACTCGAAATAATCTCAGAAATATTGAAAAGATGTTTAAGATTCGTCCTAAGCACTTTCTCAATATGATGAGATGTTTTAGAAGAACAACTGAACTTGATTAACCTTTGATGAAGAAAATCATCCTTAACAAAACACAAAAGAACCTAGCCGTCGTAGAGATTGACTAGCAATAGGATTAGGACTTTGGTAGACAACCAAAACCTTCCCTTAGCTTTACCTAGGTGTTTTCTTGCAAATATATAAATGCCTTAACATGTGTTTTAAGTGCAGCTTGCAATGACAGGAAGACCCTCTAGGTACGCTTTTATTTTATTGCAAGTTACTTACATGTACTGTGCTTTACTTTTCTTGCATGTTAAACAAGATTGTTGCATAAAAACTGAAACCTTTAGAATAGCCACAAAACTGAAACCCAAAACTAAAATTAAAAGTCACTACAAGATAAAATTCACCACCACAATATTTCAAAATATAAAACAACTCAAAATTTAATCACAAACAAAACACAAAACTATAACTATAACTAAATTAAAACGTCTTGTTAGATGATCGGGAATACCTCGGATGGTGTAACCTACGTGTTGCTAACGGGATTTCTCACGGTTTAAATGAAAGTGTGGAACTCATTCAGTTGAGTTTAGTAAATTCATCTGGACAAAGTGAATCTGATAAAAATAATGGTGCCGGAATTATGGAACCGTGGGATCTTAACCGGTGTTGTTATAATCAACTTTAAGATTCCCTTAATAAAACACTAAAGACAATTGGACTTTAAAACTTTTCTAAACCAAAACACTTCTCTCATCTCCTGATTTTCACTTTCTAAAACTAAACCTCTGCAACAACAAGAAGCTCGGAGCATGGTGGGCATCACGACCATCTTCATCAGCAAAACTTGTGTCTACTTCAGCAAAACCTTTTTCTAGCTTTAAATAATAAAGCCATAGGATTTCGAGGTATTTTGCCTAGTGCAACATAAATCCTCAAACTTTTGTTAGGCATTTGCAAATTAAGCCCTAATCGGTCTTAGCATTCTGAGGTAGTTGTTTGGTACGACATAAACCCTCACATCTTCGAGGCTGTTTGTGTGATCATATCATACAAGCATAAGTCCTAATTAATTAAAATTGGCAGGATTGAAATATTAAATAAAATCCCAAATTGAAGCCAAACAATAGGATAGTTTGGGAAGTTGCCAAGATTCTTCTTGGATCCTCAGCTTCTCCTACTCTTCTTCCATTGGATTCCTAGAATAAGTTTTCCAACTTTGATCCATTCTTAATTGAAATTTCCAAAATCCAATCCTTTGAAAACCTTAAACTTTGAAATTCTTGAGAGAAAAACCACTGATCATTATCGATAGTTTTCTTAAATGATTCTCGTCATTTAAGATGTAATTAACTATAGGGGCTTGCCCTTATAGGGAACTTTAAGAACCCAGGTAATATAAACCCTGCTTAATTTCTTTATATTAAGCAGGGGAACTTGTCGGCTTATAAAAATGGTTCGCAGACTAAACGAATCTCACAAATTTCCTAGTTTATTTAATCAATCCCCATCATCAAGCAGTGTGTCTGTTCTTCGGGATAGATACACGTTTTGTGATACAGTGTTCATTTATATAAAATATTTGGGATGTGAGATCAGTTTGATTTCATATCTTAAAATTTTCAAATTTAAAATTATTTTCAAAATCAAACGCTACTTTTCAAATTATATATATTTAAATTAAAATTAAAATCTAAAATTCGCAGACAGTTTCTGTAGGCAATCCATTTTCAAAATACAACACACAACCTATAAATATGCCAACAGGTACTAATCTCAGAATGAGAACTAAAATTTAGGTACCAGTCTAGAAAGGGATGAGAATCAAAATTTAGGTACTGATCTTGGAATGAGAACTGGAATTTAGGTATCACTCTCGAAAGGGATGAGAATCAGAATTTAGGTACTGATCTCGGAAAGAGAATCAGAATTTGGGTACCAGCCTCGAGAGGGATGAGAATCAGAATTTAGGTACTGATCTTGGAATGAGAATTGAAATTTAAGTATCAATCTCAGAAAGAGAGTCGAAATTTAGGTACCGACCTCGAGAAAAGACTATACAAGGTCGGGCTACCGTTCAGGACTTTACGTCCGACCTGGATCTAGTCGAGGAAATGACTACCATTTAGGACATTACGTCAATCCTCAGGATGAGAATCAACATCTGGGTTCTAATCCCAAGATTTTAGGAGTGCAAAAAAGTTTTCGAAAAGAGTGCGAGATTGGCGGTCATCGAGTATAGGATGCCTTGTCGATCTTATACCTACGTCGGAGGATTAGAATGCAAAAAAGTTTCTCGAATAGAATGCGAGGTTGGCATCTCAGAGAATAGGATGCCTTATCGGTCTTATACCTAGCTCAGAGAATTAGAATGCGAAAAAATTTCTCGGACATAATGCGAGGTTGGCGGCTCAGAGAATAGGATGCCTTGCTGAACTTATACCTAGCTCAAAGGATTAGAATGCGAAAAAGTTTCTCGGATAAAATGCGAGGTTGGCGGCTCAGAGAATAGGATGCCTTGCTGGTCTTATACCTAGCTCAGAGAATTAGAATGCAGAAAAGTTTATCGGAAGGATACGAATTTGGCGAACATTCAGACAAGAGAATCGAAATTTGAGTATCGATCTCGAAATGAGAATTGGAGTTTAGGTACCAGCCTCAAAAGGACAGGAACTGGAATTTAGGTACCAATCCCAAAAGTTGGTATTTGATCTGATTTTTGGAGATTCTGTGGAAATTTTAGTGTAGCAAAAGGTTGAGACGAAATGTGAGAGTGCTACACATCCCGAGAGAGAACTGATCAAAGTTTGATTGTTTGGCAAAAGATATGAATCCATGCCATCAGAACCAAGTCAAAAATTTCGTGGTTCTGTGTCAGTAGACTCAGTCGACCTTCTCAAAAGTGGGAAGAAATCGCAGAGAGTTGAAAAGGTTTGAGTACACCCGGAGGTTGGAGATTTTAGATTCGGAGTTTCGGTTTCATTGTTTTTGTTTTTAGTGATTTGATTTTGTTTTGATTTTCAATTTTTCGTTTGAAATTTCATTTCGATTCGGGTTTTCATTCATTTCTTTTGTTTGCAATTTGAGATTTTGAGTTGATTTGCTTTGAGTTTTTGTTTTTTGTTTTATTTAAATTTTGAATTTGAATTTTCATTTTGTTGTTATTATTTTGTTGGATTTTGGTGAATTCCATTTTTTTATTGTTATATTCATTCAAATCGTTCTTCGTCCAACTTTTCTTTAAATCGAGTCAGACTCAGATTTAGCGGCGCTCACAGTCAATTGCACAAAACTGAAGGCAAAATACAACATAGTCGTTTCCATTAAAAATGTCGAAAGTACATCGGGTGATTAAATCAAAACATTTTTGATGACATCTTTCTGAAAGTAGACTTTTACAAAATCCATGCATATCTTGAACACAGACTGTACTAATATCTTCATGTTGTCTAACAAAATTGTCTGTTTGATTCCTCCATGTCTGAAAAGTAAACTGCATAGGTAATAACATCACCTTCTATGCCACTTTATGGAGGAGAATCCCACGTAAGTGTGCATTAGAGGTGTGCTACTACTATGTAGATTACAGCTCGTAGGGTTGCAAATTCTCTAATTCTGGATCTGGCTGGAAGTAGACTAGAATCTTGCTCTCATCCATCCTTCTGAAGGTGATGGAGACCCGCTCATAAGGAACTCTTGGTATGCAGTGCTTTGCCACATCTGCACCATTTCCTTGTAGTACGAGGACAGAGCCTACCGGTAGAGGTATCTCTACTGGCCCTCAGAATTCTCTGAGGCCGACTATCCTGAGTTCTGTCCCGAACATATGTTGCATTGGTTGATGAAAAAAACGGTGCAAAAGGGTGTCACAAAATCGTGATGGTCCACGTGAGATGGAATGCAGTCTCCTTCTGTATAAATGTTGATTATGCAGCTGTTTGGTATGCAGTCAGCGGGTAAGACTCGTCAAGCCACCATCCTCTTTATCATTTTCTTAATCAGAACTAGTATTGGATCCACTTCATCGTAGCGGAGTATCCCTAGTGGGTTTCCTTTCTTTTCATCAGTAAAGTTGTAACAGCATCCGAATTGGATTGTAATACTCCCCTTGCCTCATTTCCATTTCTTCAGCTTGGAGTAGGTCTTGCTTCGTAGTCGTCCTGCACGACCCTGCTGCTTCAACTCGAAGACGTAGTCCACGATCTCACTCTGCTCGTAGTGAGAGAAGACATCCGTATGCAACTCTAGTCCTTCCAGGATGTTGACATACCTACCTCGGATTCTTTGAAAGTATTCAAAATTCTGTTTCTACACCCTCTGGATCATATCCAACTCGTGCTCTGAAATTATCTGGAACTGTCGGAGTCTAGTGACATACTGTGGGATGTATGGCTCCACACCAGCATGTTCTCCTGGAATCATCACTGTCTCAGGTGCAGGCTCTGTAGTAACCTCCTCTGGAACAACCTCTGCTATGGTGCTCCTGAGGACTGGCCTTCCTGGGACAATTGCGGTCATCAGAATTTCTTCCTTGTTCTGTTCTTCTGTCAATTTCTTTAGCATTTTGTGGATACGGCAGTTCTTGTTTCTTCTTTGAGTTAGGGTCAGAGTAGCTCTTCTCTCCCCCTGGATTTCGATAGGGAGGACACTGATAAGCTTCCCTTCTGCGGCAGTTATCACTGATTTCATTTTGTTTTCTTTAATCGTGTTGATCTTCCTTTTCTGGTTTGCAGTATGCTGAACCTTCTTGCTGAGTTTCATCACTATCTTTCAATGGGACTGCCTGAGGTCCACAATAGTCCAAGCAGTTTCTTCATATTCTAGCTCCAGTTGCGCAAAGTCTGAGTCAACCTCGATCGCAGCACCAGCTTTCAGCTCTTCTTTGTTAAGTGCAAGACTTACGCCATCTTTAAAAGAAAGGACCAGCCTCCCACTCGACATCTTCTTGCGAAAATAAGGAAGGGATCAGGGGCCAGACCAAAAGAAGACCGAGAACAATAAGAATTTTAAATTTATTGTAATTTATTTTATTTTGTAATTTTATTAGGAGAGGAAAAGATATGATTTGGATTTTTTAAAATTGGAAAAAATTTCAATTTTTTTTATTTAAGAAAATTCCTTTTAGATTTTGCTTTTAAGTTATTATTATTATTATTATTATTATTATTATTATGGGTTCGGACCCAGTTGCACACAATTATCATGCCAGTGCTTCTACGAAAGAAAGGTTTGCTCCTCGAAACATCACGTCGTGTAATACTTCTTTAGATATCGTCCATTGATGGGAAGCATTGGTCGCTCTCCACAGCAATCCACGAGTTGGTAAGAGCCTCCCGAGTAGACTTTCTCGACTACAAATGCTCCCTCCCAAGTCCGTTCGAATTTACCTCTTATCTTGCAGTGTGCAAGAATAGGTCTTCTGAGCACGAGAACTGTTTCACCAACTTTGAAAGTTCTTGGGCGGACCAGTTTGTCGTGGGCCTGAATCATCTTGGCTTGATACAGTTCAAGATTTTGCTGTGCTGAAAATCATTTTCCTTTCAAGCTTTCCAATTCTTCCAGTCGTAATTTGGCGTTCTCTTCTATAGTGATCTTATTTCTGACTGCAATTCTGAGTGACAGAAGTTGAACCTCTAAGTCCAAGACGGCCTCAGACCCGTACACTAGAGCATAAGGCGTGGACTGAGTAGGAGTTTTGAAAGTTGTTCTGTACGCCCATAAGGCTTCTAATAACTTCTCGTGCCAAATTCTCTTGTTGTCGTCCAAAGTTTTCTTTAGTATTTGGACGAGAGTTTTATTAAAAGCCTCGGCCAAGCTGTTTTCTCTTGGGTAGTAGATCGTCGAATAGCGCCTATCTATTCTGTGTATTTTGACGAAATTGTTAATTTTTGTGCTCTTGAAAGCGAACCCATTATCTGAGATAATTCTGCACGGTACCCCGAAACGGTAGACGACTTGATTCTTGAAGAATTGCAACACATGGTGTGCCTTAACTTCCCTGAGTAGTACTACTTCTGCATATTTCGAAAAGTAATATATCGCTGCAAGAATGAAACGATGTCATCTTGAAGAAGGTAGTTCTATCGGGCCCACTACATCTGTGCCCCAACACTCAAATGGCAACGACGCGATTGTCGGATGTAGCACATTTGGAGGTTGATGTAGAACCACTCCATGCACTTGGCACTGGTGACAACTTTTGGCAACTTACATGCAGTCGGTCATCATTGAGGGCCAGTAGTACCCTAGTCTCTTAATTTTCATTTTCATCCTCGGACCTGACTAGTGAGTGCCATAAAGTCCTGAGTGCACTTCTTTAACAATTTCACGAGCCTCAGACCCACGCAAGCACCTTAGCCACATTTGGTCGAAAGACCTTATGTATAACGTATTGTTTATTAAAGCATATGACAAAGTTCTTTTCTTGATCTCATAGGCTACTGACTTATCGTCTAGAAGCTTTCCTTTTTATAGATAGTCTATTAATGGCGGTTGCCAATCTTCTATAGTTTCAGCCACTATGACAACTGTCTCTTCATTTCTCAGTCTGCGCAAAGTGTCTATGTCAATCTGCGATAGGACTTGTCGTCCTTATACTGTCACTGCAACTGACTCCTCCTGTAGGCATGTGAATTCTTTTGCAAGTCAGGCCAAAGTGTCTGCAAGGGCATTCTCTTTTCTGAGAATCTTATATATCATCACATTCAGAATATGCTCTAGCAACTTTATTGTATATTGAAAATACTGCTCGAGTCTTGGTTTCAGAATCTTGTACTATCCAGCTACCTGCTGTATGATCAACTGTGAATCCTCGTAGATGTTGATATCTGTTATACCCATCTAAATGGTTAATTCTAGTCCTGTTATAAGGGCTTCATATTCTGCTTCATTATTCGTACACGGTTCTGTTAAATGCTAGGAGTACCTTAACATCCCCCACTCCGGTGTTGTAAAGATTAGTCCGATTCCTGCCTTACCGGGCACTATCATTTGCAATTCTTTATCCTTCTGCGCTGAGGATGCTCCGTCAAAGTATAGTTCCCAATGTTGATCATCAGGGTCTTTTAGGCTCATTATCTGCTCGTCTGGCAAATCATCGTTGAGAGGCGATTCTGCCGATAAAGGGTGTGTTGCGAGGAAGTCTGCTAGGACTTGTCCCTTTACGGCACGAAGAGGAACGAAAGTTATATCGAATTTCAACAGTATCATCAACCACCTGGAAAGTCTATCAGAAAGCCTCGGTTGGGTCATCAAATATTGCAATGGATTAAACTTCAAAATAAGGTTGACCTTATGAGAAAGCATGTAATGCCCGAGCTTTTGAGTGGCAAAGATCAGAGCCAAATAATGCTTCTCAATAGGAGGATACTTTACTTCCTTCGGAATTAGATGAAGACTTAAGTAGTAGAGAGCTTTTTCTTTACCCTCGTTATTGACCTGGGCTAGCAGGGCTTCGAGGGAGTCGTTTAAAGCCGCGGTATAAAGTATCAAAGGTTGACCCGAGACTGTGACTGCTAATACAAAAGGTGTCATTAATTATTACTTGATTTCATCGAAGGCATGTTGACACTTAGAGTTCCAAGTAAACTTGGCATCCTTCTTAACCAAAGCAGAAAAAGGGTGACACCTTCCTGACAAATTTGAAATAAAGCATCGAAGATATGCCAACTTTCCTTGAAAGGATCGTAGTTATTTTAAGGTTTTGGGAGGCGGCATTTGTAAGATAGTTTTTATCTTCTCCGGATCGATTTCAATTCTGCGATGTCGGACAACAAATCCTAAGAATTTCCCATAGGTGAAGCCGAAGGCTCATTTCAGAGGATTCATCTTAAGGTTAAATTGTCTTAATCGCTTAAAAACAATCTCAAATCATACATGTGATCTTCCTTCAGTTTTCTCTTGATGACCACATCATCCACATAGCACTCGACTTGGTTGTGGATGAGATCATCAAAAATCCTCATCATTGCTCTTTGGTAGGTTGCTCCTGCGTTCTTCAATCCAAAGGGCATTACTGTGTAGCAGTACACTCTGATTGGTGTTATGAAGGCTGTGAGCTTCTCATCATTTAGTGTCATCTTTATCTAGTTGTATCCTGACGATCCATCCATGAAAGAGAAAACTTTGTGTGTCGAAGCGATGTCGATCATTAATTCTGGAATTGGTAGCGGGAACTCGTCCTTTGGGCATACTTTGTTTAAATCTCTAAAATCCACTCAGATTCTGATCTAATCATTCTTCTTTCTGACTGGTACTATGTTGGGTAACCAAGTCGAGTATTGTTCTTCACAGACAAATTTAGCGTCGATTAGTTTCTTAACTTCAGCTATAACTTGTTGTTCAATCTCTAGACATTTTCTTCTCGGAGCTTGTTTGACTGGAACGGTAGTGTGATCCACTCCTAGCCTATGAACTACAACTTCTAGAGCTAATCCTAGCATTTCGGCGTAACACAAATCAAAACAATCCTTGAATTCCATTAATAGCTTGATTATGTTTTTAGAGTCTTCTTTATTGAGTAAGGAGCTAACAAAGGTCAGCCTAGGATCTTCGCTAGTACCTAAGTTAACTTCCATTAACTCGTCTATTGTAGATTTAATTTCTTCTTCAAATTCTAGCGGAGCATCTCCAATTGGCAAGTCCTCAAGATCATCTGAAGCTTCCACGTAGTCTTCATTAGGCTCGCAAGTGATAACCAAGCAAAATTTTGAATCATCAGCTGACCCTACCGTGCCGAATCCAAGACTATGTTTTGAGTTGGGAGACCGGCTGGCATTACTCCATAACTTCTCAAAGTGTTGTGATTGATCTTTTGACCACTGCTTAGGTATGACACCACGTTGCATCAAATTTTGAACACAGGTAGAATACCACTCAAAAGGCAATTCCATTAATTCAGATGAAGCAACATCTTCAAATCTTACATCATTTTTAGTTTTCGAAGAAGAAGCAGCTTGGTAAAATTTGATTGGCTTAGCACCTCCACCATGTACTTCCTTGATCACCATACCCTCAACCTTACTAGAATAGATCGAGGTTAAGGTCATAGTCTATACATAATGGTTAATCTTACCGTACATTGCTCTGTATTCTTCAATCTTTTCATCTTCTAGCGAGATCTTGAACTGAGGTTTCTTCTGACTTATTGTTGCTGCTTCTTTCTTGATTTCTTTTTCTTCTTCTTCAGAATTGTCTTCCCAATAAAATTTAATAACTAGATTCTTTTGTTCAACTATTATACTATTTCTACCTCGACCTCGTCCCCAGCCTCGACCTCAGATGCGAGCTCTGGAGAAACCTTCACCATCTCGCCGTAAGGGAGTGGTGAGTAATTGTTGAACTAGAATTTCAAGTTCTTTGTTGTCTTGAGTTTCTTTTATTTCATTCGTCATGGCATTCCTGGAGAAATTTGTTTTCTTCGGAGGTGCGTAGTAGGCAGCATCTTCATGTATTCCAATTTTGTGTACGGAAAACGGTTGTAAGTCACCTTTGATGCACTATTCTTGTCCTCCTTCATAGTATTTTTTACACTGGTGTAGAGATGATGGTACCATCCATTTTGATGGATCCACAGTCGGCCCAGTAGAGCGTTGAACGATGGTTCAGAGTCAATTATGTAGAATTTTGCGGTTGTCCTTGCAAAGTCACCGATCCTCATAGATAGTGTTATTGATCCAAGAGCTCTTTCTCCTTTCTGGTTGAAGCCTCTTAGTAACATTTTGTCTGCTTGAAGCTCGCGGGCATCAATTTCCAAGTATGCTAACGTTCGAAGGTTCATTATGTTGATTGATGCTCCCAGATCAACTAACACCCTGGAGAGCGTGAACTTTCTGATGGCGCCTGAAATGTACAAGGGTCAGTTGTGATCAGCTGTCTCAAGTAGCAAGTCACTGTCCGTGAAAGTAACACCAAACTGTTATCTTAACGAGCAAACCTCATCTAAGGAGTTCCCGGCCGTTTGAGCTAAGCAAATCTCTGGATCAAGTAAGGCCTTGATCAGAGCTTCTCTCATCTCCCTTTAAAGGATTAAAGCATTGTAGATGCTCAGTTTGGCAGGCAACTTCCGAAGATGGGCTAGCATGTTATATTCCACTTTATTGTTTGGTCTTTCGACTTATTCCCAAACGGGTAATTCTTCTACTAGGGTTGGCTCTTCTTGAACAACCATCTGCTTTCCTTTATCTTTTGGACCCATTCTCAGGGGTAAAACTTTTCCGCTTCTGATGTTGACTTCTGTTATCTCTTCCAAGTCTGGCTCTAAATTAGCTGGTGTTTCTTCTTTCTAAATCGGAGCAGCAGATTCTTCTGAAGTCACTTCGAGATCTGAGAATTCTAGCTCAATTGAGATAGGAGATCCTTGGAATTCACAGATGAGTTTGTCATCTTTCAGACCATCGCAATCGCTTCTACTGACATCCTCTTCTTTAACGCTCTCGTAGAGGTTTTATATGATTTGAGAATTGTTATTCATTTCAAAATCGATATTCGGATTAGGTTGGTTGTCGTTAGTTACATAATCATTAGAAACAGTCAAAACGTAGCCAACACCATAACTCTTATCATTATAAGATCCCACCGGGGCGAGCAAATAATCATACAGAGTCAGCAGTCTGAGGGATTTTCCCCCTAATCAGAAATAACCATCCTAGGAAAAGCAGCGCCTACTCTACCCTTTGGAACCTCGATCTTCTTTTCTTCTGCGATCTTCTCCTCCTTCTGGGGTGGTTCCTCGATTGCAATTGATAATTCCAGCTTGACATGTTTCAAACTTTGAATTGAAGCACGCACTGAAGCGGTTTAAATGTGATCCAATATTTTCTTCGAAGACTTCGTCCAAACTGTACTCCATTCGTCGTTGGTCATGTACTGGTCTATTGGAACAATAGGATCAGCCAAAATAACATTAACAGAACCTCCTTTTTGGAGCTCCTTCATGTATTCTTTCTGGATCATTATGTTCCCCTACCGAAGGTTGCTCTTGAGCCAGTTCTTGAAAGTTAAGTAGTCTTCGATCTTGTGTCCGATCATCCGGTGGTAAGGGTAGTATAACGACTGATCTTTCTTATCGACCTCTTCCGGCCTCCTGGGCTCTGGCAATTGGAATTCGTCTTTTTTATCAGACTACGGAACATCTTGCCAACTGCGTCATTCTTGAAGGGGTATTCTTTCTTCAGAAGTTCTGTTAAGCTACGCTTTTGCTAAACGGGCTACTGGTTGTATTGCTGAGATGGCTGTAGGCCATACTGCTACGATGGTTGATAGTTCTGTTGAGGTGGTTGATAACTCAGTGGAGGTTGTTGATAGTTCTGCTGAGGTCTTTCCGTCTATATTTGCATCAGTTGCTTGCCCTTGTCTACTGTTGCGACAGTCCCAGACTTCTTCTCGATGGCTCTAACTGGCTTCTACTTATCATTCTTATCAATGAAGATGAGTTATTTTGCTTCCTCCTGTAGACTCCCGGCCTTGCTGAACAATTTCTCAAATGTCTTAATTGTAAATCCTTTAAGGAGAAATGTTATCAGATCATGAATACTCTTTAGCAGAATTCCAATGGCATGTTGTTCATGGAGCTGCGACTCACATTTCATGCTTAAATTCCTCCATCGCTGAATGTAGTCCACCAAAGTTTTGTTTTGTTTATGTTGCTCGACCACAAGATCACCAATGGTGATGTGGTGCTGAGCTCCAGCAAACTGTTTCACGAATAGGTTTTCCAATTCTGTGAATGTCTTTACCGAGCTGTTGGGCAGCGCCGCATACCAGTTAAAGGCAATTCCTGAAAGGCTGCTGACAAACTGGCAGAACAACAAAGCATTGCTACCCCCCGCGTTGCATCAACTTGCGCAGAAGTGTGCAATATGCTGTCGAGGGTTTCCCGTTCCATCAAAAGTTTTGAACAAATGTGGTACGAAGCCTTTAGGATATTGCACGACATCAAATTCTTCGTGTTATGGTCTACCCTTCAAAATCAATTCCCCGCCTTTGGATTGGGCTAAGGCCTCTCGCACCTGATGTTCTACCATATTCTTAATGTCATTTTCTGGTATTAGACTTTGAGTGGAATTCTTCTTTGGTTGCTCGTCTCCATTGATGGACGTGACTTCTTTTCTTCTATCCGCAATGTGAATGACCTCCAGGGGTGTTTCCTTTAGGGGTTGAGGTTCCATCTTCTTTTCCATTCGATGAATTATATCATTCTTTTCCCAGAGACAGAGTCTCATTACTCCTGGGTCGTCTCCTTCTGTAGCTGTTGGAGCTCCCAGTAGGGCTGACGACGCTCGAGTATGGACCACGTTAATATCAGCGATATCCTTGTCCATATATCCAGACAATTCTTCTTCATCCTCTGATCTTCCTTTCTGTTCTTTGGCTAACTGCTAAATATATGATCTTAACCTTTCCAACGTAACCTTGAGTGACTTTCCTCTAACGATCCTACGACTGGTAGACTGCAGTTGGTGAACATTATTTTATGGATTTTTCTCTGAGACGGCAGTACTCCTCTTAGCAATGGACTAGGCATCAGAACTTCTCATTTCTGGCTGCTATGTCGGTATTGGCTCCGAGACTTTAGGTAGCCACACCATCCTTTTTAAGATTGGGTGCCTAGAGCAGAATGGCTTATCAGGGGTAGGTTGAAAGGTGGTGTGCCTACTAAGATGCGGGCCAGATACCACAGTTGGTAACCTTCTGCTACTCAGTTTCCTCTTCTTCAACGGAAGTTTCCTTTGAACGGTAGGGGAAAGTACCCTCGGTCTGAGACGTGCCTTGGCAGGTATTCTCCCCATCCTTCTCAGGATCTCAGGCACAGAGTAATTATCTTTCCTCGCCAACTTCTCGATTATTGTCCGTAATCAAGTGAGCGGTGTATTTCTTGTTCTTCTTCCTTTATGCTCATCGTAATATGCCGGTCGGGGTAACGCGTCAGCGATCTTCTGAGCACTTTCTTCCGCAGGAGTGGTAGAAAGTGGGTAAAATATGTTTCCTTCCAATAGGGGTGAAAGTTCTGGTAGTTCTTCTTCTTCTTATGGAATTTCCTCAGGAATGCCAATCTCAGCGGTTTTATCTTTAGCTGTTCTTCTATTCTTATTCCTTCTCTGAGCCTTAGTCAAGGGTGCCATCCTTGAGCTGGACCCTATATCAAAGACGAGCAGTATCGCAGCAAAAGTCCTACCCTCCACGGTAACAGGCTCATCACTGGTCTGGACTTCCTTCCCTTTCTATTTAGCAGAGATAGGTGTAGTGATGACTAGACTGGCGGGAGTAGAGACAATAGTTCGGGATGTAGTATTATCTGCTTTGACGTACCGATCTCTTACGGGCAACGGTGTTCCCTCCAGTTAGGATCTTTTTCAGGGAAGGAAACTCTTGAGTCGATTTTAAGATGAACTTAACTATGGGTTCCACAGATTCAGGTGTCTTGGACTTTAGTAAGGCGACAGTGACGTCCCCAAACTTAATGTCCGTCTGGTCGAACCCTTGTCCAAAGCGGATGACTGCGTTATCAGGCAGTCCATCCCGGTTGATTTCCAAGTCAGTTCCAGTAGCGTAGGAAAAGATCAGCTTCGGTGCAGACAACTTCTGCAGAAAATATTCAGGATGTCAGAGCTACCCTAAACTTCCCTTATCGTCGCGGCGATCTTTTGGACGAAACAAAGAAAACTCAAGGCAAAGTCAGAACAAAGTTTCATTAATTTCATTTTGATTTTTTTTTGTTTATTTCGTAAAGCTTTTCAGATTTCATGGATTTATTTTGTTAATAGTTAATAGAGGAATTCGAGAAACAGAAAGTTGATAAAGATCTGATTAAGAGTAGGATTAATCACAAGAGAGAGAAAGTTGTGGGACCCTTATCCTGAACTTAGGAAAAGTAATTCCCGTAAGAATCTCGATTCAATAGATTGGTCTTAAACCACACCTATTGGGGGTCTCACCTCCACTCGAGAGGTGAACAGGAGGATTCTAGAACGTCTCTGTTTAGGGGTGTCTAAACAGTGGCTCCAGAATCCAAAGGAGTTGACTATACCCATCCAAGACAGAAATGAACAAGGTACATCAATGGAAGAATGATAGTTAGATCCACTTAGAGCGTGGACTCACCACGGATTTATGAAAGCAAAACCATCTGATCAAAATGGAGAGAAGTACTCATTCCCCAGTTCCCCTGCTTAATATAAAGGAATTAAGCAGGGTGGGAGGGCAAGCCCCTATAGTTAATTACATCTTAAATGTCCAAAGACACTTAAGAAAACTCTCGATAATGATCAGTGGTTTTGCTCTTAAGAATTTCAAAGTTTAAGGTTTAAAAAAATTTGGATTTTGGAAATTTCAATAGGGAATAACTCAAATTTGGAACAATTTATTTTTAAAAGTCCAAAGGAAGAGAAGTAGGAGAAGCTGAGGATCCAAGAAGAATATTGACAACTTCCTATACTATCCTATTGTTTGAATTTTATTTGAGAGTTTATTTAATGTTTCAATCCTGTCAGTTTTAATAAATTAGGACTTATATTTATATGACATAATCATACAAATAGCCTCGAAGATGTGGGGGTTTATGCCGTACCGAACGACTACCTTGGAGTCCTAAGACCGGTTTAGGACTTAATTTGCATAACATGATTATGAAAATGCCTAAAAAGTTGAGGATTTATGTTGCACTAGGCAAACTACCTCGAAATCTTATGGCTTGGTTATTTAATTCTAGGAAAGGTTTTGCTGAAGTAGACACAAGTTTTGTTGATGAAGATGCCCGTGCTGCCCACTGTGCTCCAAGCTCCTTGTTGTTGCAGAAGTTTGGTTTTAGAAAGTGACAATCAAGAGATGAGGGAAGTGATTTTCTTTAGAGAGGTTGAAAATCGAGATACTTAATGTTTTAATTAAAACAAATCTTAAAGTTGATTAAGCGGAACTGATTAAGATCCCACGGTTCCGTCATCCCGGCACCGCTATTTTCATCGGATTCACTTAGTCCAAATGAATTTTATATACTCAACTGAATGAGTTCCACACTTTCATTTAGACCATGGGAAATCTCATTAGCAATATGTGGGTTACATCATCCGAGATATTCCCGATCATCCAACGAGATATTTTAATTTAGTTGCAATTGTAGTTCTTGTTTTGTTTGTGATTAAATTTTGAGTTGTTTTATCTTTTGAATGTTGTGGCGGTGAATTTTATCTTGTATTGATTTTTAATTTAGTTTTGGGTTTCAGTTTTGTGGCTATCCTACAGTTTCAGTTTTCATCCAGGGTGACATTATTGTTTATTATGCAAGTTTTGTAAGAAAGAAAGTACAGCGCAGGTAATAAATTGCAATAAAATAAAAGCGTACCTGGCGGGTCTTCTCGTCATTCTTGACTGAACTCAAAACACATGTCAGGGCATTTATATACTTGTAAGAAATACCTAGGTAAGCTAAGGGAAGGTTCTGGTTGTCTACCAAAATCCTAATCCTATTGCAAGTCAATTTCGATCACGTCTAGGTTCTTGTGTTTTTTTAAGGATGATTTTCTTCATCAAAGAACAATTAAGTTCAATTGTTCTTCTAAAACATCTCATCGTAGTGAGGAAGTGCTTAGGACTAGTCCCAAACACATTTTCAACGCTTCTGGGATTATTTCAAGTCTAAATGAATTTCATTGTACAGATAATTGATCATCCAAGAATTTAGTCAAGTTTTGTTTCTTGCTTAGTGAACTTGGTCATTTGATTATCTGATGAGTGAAGTGGCATTTCATTTGATATTTTGTTTAAAAGTTTTGAAGATGGAAGCCTTCAGGGGCAAATTAGTTTTTTAAAGGACTTAACCATTAAAGTTGAATCGTTATTTAAAGACACTTTAGTTTAGTTATAAAATTTCAGATTGATTTTTAAAAAGTTTTAGATTACTTAGGCTAAAGAAGTTATTTGAATTATTTGAAAGTTTTTTAATGATTTAAATTTTTTTTAGTTTAATTATAACATTTTAGATTGATTTTTAATTTAATTTGATTATCATATTGTAAATTTTCTGAGGTTATTTTTAACACCTCAAGTTTGTTTTTAGGTTAAGTTTTAAGTGATTTCAAATTAGCTTTAATATTTTAGGTTTATTTTAGCTTGATTATTAAATCATTCAATGCTTTAAACTTTAATTTAATTAAGGATTATTCTCTTTTAATCATTGATTTCAATCATCAATTTTAGAGTTAATCAAGAGTTGAATATTATTGAATTAGTCCATTTAGGGACTCGAAATTAGAGAATTGATATCTTCTTAAGTCATATCCCTAATTTTAATAATCCAAACTTTAATTATTCTTCCAAAACTTAAATGATTTAATTAATTAAGATTTCATCTTGATGTTATAGGTGATCAATGGGTTTTTACCTTTTTAAGTCCCTATGTTTCAATCATCCAAGAGAAAATTTAGGATCAAATGTTCATTTCTCCCTTTGATTAGGCCTAAAGTATTAATTAGGGTTAAAATCCTTAATTACCTTTATGCCCTCTTAAGCTTATTCACTTCATAACTCATTATTTTGAGCTCAAATGAACTTGAAATTTTTATGTCACTTCACTCACATGTCAATTAAGACATTAGAGGAGAAAATGTGATTTTTCAATTTTTAATTTAATTTATAGAATTATTTTTGCAGAAAATAATGGGCTTTTTAATGAAAATTCAACAACATGACCAAGGTAAAGTTTCTATCCTTAGGAAAATTATGGAATGTTCCTACTAACTAGAGAAGCACTTGGACCAATTTTGGTGATTTTTTGAGTTCTTTTTTATTTATTATAATTATTTCAATTTTGGAGTATTAATTAATTATAAAATAAAATTAAAGTTGAAAATTAAGTTTCATATTTTTCTAAACTCTCTCTGACCTCAAGGAGCTTAGAGAAATAAATTTTATATTTTTCTGATTTTTCTTTGAATTTTTAGAATTAGTTTAATGGGAAAGGTTGAAAAATCCATTTTTAGTATTAAAAATTACATTAAGCTTTTAAAATTCAATATCTTTACCTAGGGACTTAAGAAAAATATTTTGTTGGTTCCTAAGTGATTAGGAGACCAAATATGACATTTTTATGAATTTTATTATTTTTGTGATTTTTATTATTTTTTAATTATTAAAATGTTCAAAATTGGGTTAAAAATGAAAATTATAGAAAAATTCCAATTTTAATTTTGTTAGGCTTCCTTAATCCCAAAGAGGCCTCAAAACTAATTTAGTGAATTTTTTGAAATGTATTTTGATTTTTATGAATTTTTAAAGTTTAAAAGTGGCCATGTGATTTGAATAATTCATTTAGTGGGTTAAATCATTTTCAATTGATTTCAAATTTTTATGTGAGACTCTCTTGACCCTAACGATCAGTGGAGAATTGATTTTGTGTTGTTTTAATAAGTGGTTGTTTCAAATTAACTTCATCTTAATTTTAGGGTTTTGGCCAAATTAGAGTTCATTTAAATGAGTTAAGCCAAGTTACAATTTTTTTAGGGTCCTTTGGTCAAGAGATACTTCCCCTAATTTTCCTAGATTTTATTAATCAACATGCTAATTATTGGAATTAAATTACCAAAACAGACACATAAACATGGAAAATAGATAACCTGCCACAGAGGTAGCCTCTGTCCTTGGAAAATTGAAGGAATGTCCCCAAGATCAGAGGCTACAAAAGCCCTATGGTGTCATGCCATGATGAATTGTGTGTGTGAGTAGAGAATTAAATTACTCAGAAAAATATTAAATTAATTAAAAATTAAATACTCAACAAAATAACTTAATTCTTTTTCCACATTAATCTCCTCTGTTCACGGAGCAAGAGGGTATGTTTAGTTTATTTTTAGGATTTTTCCATGCAAAGATATGCATTTTTAAAGGTTCTGGTATTTAAATAAATAAAAAAAACCCTAATTTCCTACTTAACCACGCGGCGCCACCTCAACCTAAGCAGATCCGAAGTTCCACGCGTTGTCTCTCCATTCAGCACCGCCATCGGACTTGGCACTCGCTTTTCGTTCCGCGGTTCTATCCCACTCGATCTCCTCCGTCCAGCCGATACACGCGTGATCCAACGGTGGCTGGTCATCGTCTCTGTCTGGTTCAACCCCAGAGCCGTCCACCCTAAAACCTTAAATCTCGAGCTATACTCAACCAAATCAAGTGCAGTTTGTTTCTACATGCTCGTCTAGCCTAAACGAAGCTATCCATATAGCTAACATGCATTTAAATCAAGCCAGAAAAATGGAGAATCGCTGGAAGCTCGGGAGGAAGTAAGGTTCAATACCATTGCTCTGAGAGGTGAGGCCTCAATCAGAGATGCTCGACACATTCGTTGGAGTTTAAGAGGCCTACGGATTGAGTCCCTAGTCGTGGTGAAATGTCTGGCTATGAAAGTGACCAGACCCGATTTCGTGCTCTGGCCGATAGAGCAAATGGGTGGTTTAGGGAGGGGGCTTACACTGGGAACTCATTCTCTTGGTGCTGGGAAGGTGTGGGTGAGTTTAATTTGATTTTGTTAGAGGTTATGGGGTTGTCCTATTTCTGGCTTGGTTTTCAGCTGAGAAATTGGGCTCAGCCAGGGAACTTCAGAGCAGGAGGACAGTGGGGATGAACTTCTCTTGGATAGGAGGAGTTCTGGGAGCAATTTGGAGGAGTTCTGTGAGGAAAAATTTAGCACCTTTGATTTGGCTGAGAGGAGGTGGATTTATAGCCATGGCTGGAGAGGGGAGCTCAGAGCCTAGCAATGAGTGCCCTGGGCCGCTTAGGGTGAAGGCTGAGCAGGCCAGGTGGCTGGAGAGGGGATTACCAACTGCCTAGCCCAAATTTTGGGTTTCAAGGACAAGGGGGTGTTCGGGTGTGCCTGTTCCGGCAGCTGGGATGGTTGGCGAGGACGGTCAGGCAGCTGGGCAGGCTGAGGAGGAGTGGAGGAGAGGCTCAGCTCAATTAATTTTGGCAGGGGGCTTGGTTAAGGAGTGTTAGAGGATGGGACATGGCTTTAGCCATGTAGATTGGTCCATCGGTCCAAAGTGATGGACCATTGGTCCATGGCTCTTGGGGCATGGATTGGGTCAGGTCAAACCCACCCTAGGAAGTCTAGGATTGGCAGCCAAGGGGTTGGTTTGATCAATTTTGGTTTGGTTAAGTTCAATTTTGTTCATGTGTTCAATTGGGTTCACTTGAGTTTGATTTGGGTTAGCTTGTTTTGGTTGGAATTTAATCAAACTGATTGATCAACATTGTATAAATGATTGTAAGAAAGCTTTTTCATAAAGACATGAAGTAGATTGGAGTTCATTTGGAGTTTTAATTTGGAGGATTTTGGAGTTTTGGTTAATTTTGGTCACCATGGGTTAGGTTGGATTTAGGTTTGGCTAGAGTTTTGATCAAGGCCAATTGATGGTTCAAAATGTTACAAAGGATTGTTATGAAAGTTTTAGAATAGAAATTGGGTGGAAATTTTGGGTTTATGGGATTCAATTTGGAGAATTAGGGGTTGTTGACAACTTTAGGGCAAATTTGGCGATTTTGATTTCAAAGGGGGTTTGAGTAGGGTTTGAGTTTAAATTAATGGCCAATTGATGTTGTGTTTGGTGTAGAGATGTATTAGGAAGTGTTTGGAATTGAAATTGGGGAAAATTGAGTTGAATTGGGTTGGATTAGGGTAAGTTTGGGTCATAAGGGCCAAATTGGGGTTTTAGGTTTCAAGTTGAAATTGAATTTGGTGAATCAAATTAGGATTGTATTTGGTTTAAACTGGTATTGTGGATGTTGAATTATAGTTTAGAATTGGATTTGAGCAAAATTGAGGTCAATTGAATTAATTTGGTTTGACATTGGGTCAATTTGGAAAAAATGGGTTAAATCGGCAAATTTAGGTTATAGTGTAGTTGAACAAAATGAAATTGGGAATATTTGGGATTTTCTGGAATTTTTTAGGATTTTTAGGAATTTTTTTGATTTTTGGGTAAAAAGGGTATTTTAAGGAATTAGGAGGTTATTTGGAGTGTATTAGGCTATTTTGGTGGATTTAAAAGGTGGGAATTGTTTTAAATTTATTTTTTAGGAATTTTGGTAATTTTGAGTAATTTTTGGGAATTTTTAGATGATTTGGTGGTTGTAAGGGTAATTTGGGTAATTTTAGGTAAGTTTAGGGGACCCAATGTCAAAACCAGAAATTTTGGCAAAATGAATGGGGTTCAAATAAGGAAGAATGGGATCATTTTATTGGGGTCAAAATTGAGTAAAAATTGATTTGGAATGGAATTAGGCTTTGGAAGCATGAGCCACAGACTTAGCCAAGTCCAACCACTTTGGGACCAAGTCTAGCCAAATGGTAACCACTTTATGATCCTTCACATATTGACCTTAGCCATCTTAATCAAAGATTAGTGGCTTGGATTCAATAATGTGAGTTTCATAAAGGGTAGAAAGGCAAGGGTTTAAGGTTTGGGTTAAGTGGCTTAGGGATGTGTGTGTGTGCAAGAGAAGCTCAAGTCACCCAAGGTCACCTTAAGTCCAAACAATCCTATAGGAACTCATTATTGGTTGCCCATACAGTGGTTTTAACCTTCCAAGGTGATTTAGAGGTTTGCAACCATCTGAGTGGGGTTCCAAGAGGAGTCAAGAAGTAGTTGAATTGCTAAAGGGAGGGTCCCAATTCTAGTCCTCTAGGATAGTCAAGGAGAAGTCCTTTGGCTAGATCCTAAGCACTAAGAGAAAAGAAAAGACCTCACAAAAAATGAGGTCAACATACCTTCAATTGAAAAGGCTCTTGAACTTGATTTAAAAGAGTTACCTCCACATCTAAAGTATACATTCCTTGGAAAATCGTCTACTTTACCTATGAGCATTTCTTCAGAATTAATAGAGGATTAAGAAAACAAATTGTTAGAAATTCTGAAAAATTATAAAAGAGCTTTTGGTTGGACAATAGCTGATATGAAAGGAATAAGTCCTTCAATTTGTATGCATCCAATTTTAATGGAAGATAATCATAAACCTATAATTGAACCTCAAAGAAGACTTAATCCAATTATGAAAGAGGTAGTAAAAAAAGAAATATTGAAATGGTTAGATGCTGGATTCATTTATCCTATAACAAATAGTCCTTGAGTTAATCCTATTTATTGTGTTCCAAAGAAAGGAGGAGTCATTGTCATTATTAATGATAAAAATGAATTAATTCATACAAGAGAAGTCACTGGATGGTGAATTTGTATTTACTATTGAAAACTTAATGACGTTATCAGAAAGGATCATTTTTCCTTACCTTTCTTAGATTAAATGCTATATAAACTTGATGGACATTCATATTTTTGTTTTCTTGATGGATATTTTGGTTATCATCAATTATCAATTACTCTAGAGGATCAAGAGAAAACTAAATTTACAAGTCCTTATGGAACCTTTGCCTTTAGAAGAACGTCTTTTGGTTTATGCAATGCACCTACAACTTTTCAAAGAAGTATGATGTTTATTTTCTGTGACTTAATTTAAAAAGAAATAGAAGTGTTTATAGATGGTTTTTCTATCTTTGAAACCTCTTTTGAATCTTATTTAGATCATATTGTAAAAGAGTTGAAACGATGCAAATAAACAAATTTGGTTTTAAATTGGGAAAAATGTTAATTCTTGGTTACAGAAGGGATAGTATTGGGACATAAAATTTCTAAAAATGGTATGGAAGTTGATCAAGCAAAAATTCAAATTATTGCTGGATTACAACCTCTTACTAATGTTACAACAGTGAGAATTTTTCTAGGAAATGCTGGATTTTATCGTAGATATATAAAGAACTTTTCGAAAATTGCTAAACCTCTATGTTATTTTTTGGAAAAGGATACTAAGTTAGAATTTAACGAAGAATGCCAAAATTCTTTTAAACTACTTAAAGAAAAATTAATCACTGCACCAATTATTTTTGCACCTGATTGGGAAAAACCTTTTGAATTAATGTGAGACGCTAGTGATTATGTTGTAGGAGCAGTTTTGGCACAAAAATATGATAAAAATTTTAAATTTATATACTATGTCAGTAAGAATCTTAGAGAAGCTCAAATTAATTATACTACTACTGAGAAAGAGCTTTTGGCAATATTATATGCTTTTGATAAATTTAGACCTTATCTTTTAAGAACAAAATGTATTGTGCATATAGTGCACTATGTTATTAAGTATTTAATGACTACAAGAGAAGCCAAACCTAGATTAATTAGGTGTATTCTACTCTTACAGGAATTTGATTTCAAAATAGTAGATAGAAAAGGAGCGAACAACTAAATAGCTCATCATTTATCAAGAATTGAATCAGATAAAGAAAAGAATACAAATAAAGAAATAAATGAATATTTTCTTGATGAACAACTTTATGCTATGCATAAATGGAAAATACTTAGGTATGCTGATATGGTTAATTACTTAGTAAGTAAAATTTTACCCTACAGACTTGATAGACATTAGAAAAATAAATTTATATATGATGCGAGATCTTATATCTGGGATGACCTAGGCGCCATAGTTACCTTATAAAAGGTTCATTGAATGTGGCAAAATTTTGAAGACGTTCCAGAAGCAACCCTTGGTCATTTTAAGCTCTATAAAAAGGGATATATTCTACTACAAAAGAGAGTCCTAGAGAGTCCACTTAGAGTTATTTTAGAGTCTTTTACTTAGTTTTAAGTGAGTTGAGTTTGGAGTTCATTTTTACTTGCTTTAGAGTCAGAGTAGGCTAAGAAATTCAAACGATCACTCGGTTTAACACTCCAGATAAGTATTTGTAACTTGGTTCTTAGCTTCTGTACTTTGGATTTGAGTTTTATAAATATGTTTTGTTGTGTGAATTCAATGTGATTTGAGTATTTTTCCTTTATTTCTCCTTATAATTGTAATGTGATTAAAAAGAAAATATATTTTGTTGACAAATTTAACATTTAATTATTAAAATTTGCGGTGATATCCTTATCAGATCTTCTTTTACTTAGCAAATTGGTCATTTGTTTTGTTGAAATTTGTTGAGAAATATTCAGACCTGCCCGGCTAAGATTTCTTAACTTATAGATATCACATGTTGCTTGGGATGGTTGGAAGTCAGTTGTTATGGGGAAGTACAAATAAATAGGGAGATATAATTCAATGAGTGTAGAATTGAATTGTTTTTAGAGTGATAGACTAAATCCTATCAATTTGGTTTAAAGAAAGGGAACGGGTCACTAGTAGGGCTGACCATAGCCACCCTTGGGTAAGCTAGAAGTGGGAGACTAGATTGTTCATTCTACTAATAATGCATCCTGAACCAATCTTTAGATTAGCTAACGTACTTTATGTTATCGACTGAAATTAAAGAAATAGGTATGCTTCTATTTGATGCAATAGAACAATTCTAAGTTTTTCAACAAATGAAAATCTCATTTTATCATAAATTTATTGTAAGGAGAAAGTCTTTTCACAAAAGTTTAATTATTTACTTTACTTTACTTGCTTTCCTCTAAAAGTAATTTTAAAATTTAGTTAAAATTTTTTAGGAAACTGTAGAAAATTTATGTCTCTTTGCATATAGTCTGTAATTTTAATTTGTGATTTTAAGTTATAATTAAGTTTCTTGTGGGTTCGAAACTGGGATTTATATAAGAAAATCCTATATTACTTGAGCAATACGTATACTTGTGTAGTACCTCTAGTGTGTAATTTAATTTTTGAATTTATAAATTTTTATAGTTGCACACTAGCCCCTCTGAATATAAATTTAATCCAATCGGCATATTATAAACTATATATTTTTATTACGTAATTGTGGGTCAGGTTAGTGCTCCATCTGATAGTCATAGGATATATATTTGTTCATTTGGTCTTATATGCTACCGAGGTTCCCATGGATGATGCAATTCACAAATTACTGACCGAGGATCTCTGGACATGTTGGGTTGACTACCTTCACGACCTGGTAGACTTAAGGTCCCAGTAGCTTGGGATGACGGGTCTGTGGTACCCTGACCCAGCTACATCTATTTATTTAGGGGTTACTCCTCCCTTCCCTTGACAAGCCCCTTTGAGCCTTATTGCTCCCTTTAACACTTCAATGATGTTGTCTTGTAAGTCTCGATTGCGGATAAGTTGCCGCCCATTTGTGATATGGTGATTCATCCTCTGCCCTTATGACCCGATTTGGCTTTTGATGCATAGTGTGGACCCTATGGGACTACTTGATGATCTCATAGGTCTTGATTTCCAATGAGTCACTACCCACATGGGATTTGAGAGATTCACTATCTGCCTTATGGCTTAGCGAGAATTTTGAGAGCATTGAGATACCCCCATGAGATATCCCAATCACAAAAAAATATGAAGATGTATGTTAATTTGGAATTTAATTTTACTTTTTTTTGTAATTTTTTGTATCGTGTATGATTTTACGTTTTTGTGTTATGGACTTAATATGGAAAAAAAAAGGAAAATTTTAATTTCATGTGATTAAACCTTTAAGCTATGGGGGAAATCACGAAGAATCGTAAGAGAAATAATTAATAGCAATCATATGCAATTATTAATTTTTTCATAATTTTTTAAGGATTTTTAAAGGGCTTTGCGGGTGAAACTTCATTCATATTTTTAAAAGGAGAGGCAGTCCCTCATCTTCTCATTGTTCTCCTTTTATTTATTAGCATTGATATTTATGTACGAGACTTTATTTTATGCTTTGTGGAATGAATAAGTAATTGATAGAGGGAAAAAAACTTCCATCCAACACTTGGATGCTTTGTGGATAGCCCAAGAAGGTGAAAACTATAATGATATTTAACCACTCTTTTGCTTTAGTGAATGATAGATTTATTTGTAATATAATTTTATTTTAATTTTGATAGGGAAGACTAAGTTTTTTCCATGAAATTTTTTTTCCTCTCTCCACTAATAAGTCTAATATCACCTTAATTTTTTATCCAAATCTTCCAAAAAAAAAAACTCTAGCTAAATCTAAACATCAAATTGTTGTCCTGGACTATAAAAAAACTGACCTAGTCCTATTCTCTTGCCCTCTTAAGTAACATAAATCCTTGTGAAAAACTTTTGATTCAAACTATGCACATTTCCCTACATAAATTTCTTAGGCTTTTAAATCTCTGTCAAGGCCAAACATCTCTCGAAAACTTGGTGTCTTGTAAGACTTAAATCTCCAAACAAATTTCAGAAAAATATTAGAAAGCCATCAAGTTTCATGAAATATTCCATAACACATTTAGATATTTGATTCTAATATTTACAAATGATTTCAAGCATAAGAGTTAGCTACATATTCTTTATTATTGAAGTCAAAAGTCAAATCGATGGTTATCAAATTTAGACATGCAACTTGCCTGAGCCATAGTTTGGAGTTTCTTTTAGATCTACTCACCCAAACTATATTTCCATACTTACTTGTCTTTTCCATCATCTTTTAAAGCTTCCTAACCTGGAAAAATACCACTCAAATAAATTTTAGGCTCCCATTAGAAGATGCAGGTTTTTTCACATGATCTCGATACACTCTCTCCCAATCACTTTATCTTCTGACAACAAATTTCATTATGACCCACAATATTATCTAAGTAAGGAAATGTGGCTGAGTTGCTCTTACCGAAATTGAGATTTCTTCTCTGTTTAATAGGAATTTGGAGACCTTATGGTGGCTTCCTTTTCCCAGGGAAGCACCTAACATTTAGTGGTTCAAACGTTTTCATGCTCAGAGTATGAAATTTTTCAAATTAATTTTGATGTTTTGAATAGTTCAAAATGATGTTAATGTTTAGAACCATTTAATTATGATATTTTAAAATTATTCATCTCATTTTAATTTCATTTCTCAAATTCTTTTAAATTTAATCATAAAAAATTTCAAATTAATTTTAATGTTCTTAAATTATATATTTTTTAATTGTAGTTTTTTAAAATCATTTTTAATTGATTTCTAAATTAATTTTGATTTTTAATATTATGTTAATTATTATCATCCTTTTCAATTGTTTTAAATTAATTATGTTATCTCTTTTTCCAAATTTCATTATTGATATTTGATCAATTTATTGGTTAGGGGCTCAAATTAAAAAAATAACATATTTAAAATCATGGCCCTTAACCTTAACACCTTTTATCTTAATCAACTTACAAGCTTTAATGAATTAAGTAATTAGGGTTTCCTCCTTAGTATTAATGGTGATTAGTGGGTTTCTACTGTTGTTCCCCATATTTCAATCATCTTAAGGAGGCAATTAAAATTGTATATTTCTCATTTACCCTTGGTTGAGCCTAAATATTAATTAAGGCTAAGGTTCCATATTACCCTTATGCCCTCTTAAGCTTGTTCACCCCATAACTCATTAAATTAAATCCAAATTATCATCCTAACTTAAATTGGAACAACAACAATCTTGCTACAAATATGCAATGGGCGAACAATCCAGTGAACCCATTATGAAATTCATCCAATCAAGGAAATATTAACTATAGACCTTCTCATCCTCCTGGATTTAATAGCAATACTCAATTTAAGGAAAAGAGATTGTGTACTGAAGAACTGATATTAAGTATGGGTCAACAGTTACAAATTAAAGGAAACCAATTACAAATTCAAGGAACAACTATAAAGAATATTGAAAATCAATTAGGACATATCGCTACTGCGCTTAATAACCGAACTTCAGTTACTTTTCCTAGTAATGTGGAACTCAATCCTAAAGATCAAGGAAAAGAATAAATTAAAGCGATACAATTACGGAGTGGAAAAGAATTGGAAATGAGAGTGCAAACTGAAACTGAAACTGAAAAAGACAAAGTGGAAACTGAAAAAGAAAATTATTATATATACCCAGAAATGGAACATCTACTTACACCTATGAAAACAACTGTAGAAAAACAAACTCCACTGTTTCCTCGAAAGATTAAAACAAAACAAAAGTGATAAATAATTTTCTTTATTTATAGAAATCCTTAAGAAGTTAACAATAAATATTTCCTTTACTGAAGCTTTAGAGCAGATGCCCAATTATGTGAAATTTATGGAAGATATTTTGAACAAGAAAAGAAAATTCTCTGATAATGAAACCATTGTACTAAGTGAAGAATGCAGTGCAATTATCGAGAAAAAGCTTCATGAAATATTAAAAGATCCTGTAGTTTCACTATACCTTGTGCTATTGGTGAAAGATTCTATGGAAACGCTTTATGTGATTTGGGAGCTAGCATCAATCTCATGCCTCTGTCAATTTTTAAAAGATTACGATTAGGAGAAGTCTCACCTACTTCTGTGACTCTTCAGTTAGCTGATCGTCAGTTACTTATCCTAAATGAGTTATAGAAGATCTATTAGTTAAAGTTGATAAATTTATCTTTCATGTGGATTTTATAGTTCTAGATATGGAGGAAGATAAAGAAATACCTATAATTTTAAGGAGACCATTCTTAGCAATTGGAGGAGCCATGATAGATGCCCAAAAAGGAGAATTGGCTATGAGAGTCAATGACCAAGAAGTAACTTTCAATATTACTAAATTCATGAAATATCCGGCTGTTAAAAAAGATAATGAATGTTTCCGGATGGAAATTAGTGAACATTTGAGAAAGGAATATTTCAAAAGCATTTTGAAGATAAAAAAAATTGGGAGATATTAGAAGATAAAGTTGAAATCAATTCGGAAGAAAGTTTGAAAGAAACAGAAAGTGAAGAATTAGATTATGTTCAAGAAAGATTTGAGATGTTGGATATAACTGAAAATACTGATAAAAATCTAGTTTCATCAATTATAAAACCTCCTAAACTTGAGATGAAAACATTGCCTAACCACTTGAAGTATGTGTTTCTAGGAAATTCATCTACATTACCTGATATCATATCATCGGAATTGAATGACTCGCAAGAACAAAAATTGTTAAACACCTTAAGACAATATAAAAAAGCTTTTGGTTGGACCTTAGCTGATATTAAAGGAATTAGTCCTTCTATCTGTATGGACAAAATTACACTTGATGAATAATAAAAACCAAGAGTTGATCCCCAAAGGAGATTAAATCCTATTTTGAAAGTAGTAGTTAAAAAGGAGATTTTAAAATGGTTAGATGCGAGAATTATCTATCCAATTTCAGACAGTGCTTCGGTAAGCCCAATTCATTGTGTTCCTAATAAAGGTGGAGTGACTATAGAAACAAATAGAAATAACGAATTAATACCTATTAGACAAGTTACCGGGTGGCGTATCTGTATTGACTATAGAAAATTAAATTCCGCCAATTGGAAAGACCACTTCCCTTTACCATTTCTAGACCAAATGCTGGATAGACTTGCTAGGCACAAGTACTTTTTCTTATTAGATGGATACACCGGCTACCATCAAATACCTATTGCTCTTGAGGATCAAGAAAAGACAACATTTACTAGTCCTTATGGAACTTTTGCTTTTCGAAGAATGCCCTTCGGATTATGTAACGCACCTGCAACATTTCAAATATGTATGATGTCCATATTCAGTAATCTAATAGATCATGGAATAGAAGTGTTTAAGGATGATTTCTCTGTATTTGGAACACCATTTGACGTGTGCTTAATTAATTTAGAAATAGTTTTGAAGTTATGCGAGCAGACTAATTTAGTTCTGAATTGGGAGAAATGTCAATTTATGGTTGCAGGATGAATTGTGTTAGGGCATAAAATTTTAGAAAATGACATGGAAGTAGACCCTGTAAAAAATTTAAGTCATAGCTAATTTTACACCTCCTACTAATGTGAGAGGGGTTAGAAGTTTTCTTGGACATGCTGGATTGTACAGGTGCTACATTAAAGATTTTTCAAAAATTACAAAGCCTCTTTGCCAACTTCTAGAAAAAGGGCAAGAAATTTAAATTTACAGAAGACTGTTTAAGTGCCTTTAAATTACTAAAGGAAAAGCTAATCAGCTCACCTGTAATAGTTTCATCTGACTGGGAGAAACCATTTGAGTTAATGTGTGATGCGAGTGATTATGCTATTGGAGCTGTCTTAGGACAAAGGTACCATAAAATTTTCAAAGTAATATACTACGCTAGCAGAACTCTGAATGATGCTCAAATTAATTATACGGTTACTAAAAAAGAGTAATTAGCTATTGTATATGCCTTTGAAAAATTTAGACCTTATTTAATTGGGACCAAATGTGTTGTGCACACTGATCATTCTGCTATCAAATACCTGATGCAAAAGAAGGATGTTAAACCTAGGCTAATCAGATGGATATTACTGATGCAAGAATTCAATTTTGTAATTGTCAATAGAAAGGGAACTGATAATAAAATAGCTGATCATTTTTTGAAATTAGAACACTACTAATTATCTGACACTAACAATGAAATTACATATAATTTCCCTGATGAACAACTTTATAAAATAAATGAGTGGAAAATACCCTGGTATGTTGATATTGTTAATTACATCGTAAGTGATATTTTACTACCCATGCTGACACCACAACAAAAAAATGTATTATTATTAAAGGTATTATTTTTGGGACGAGCCATATTTATATAAACAATGTAAGGATCTTATTATTAGAAGATGTGTATCTTTTGAAGAAATTGAACCAATTATCCAGAGATGTTTTGATTCTAAATTTGGAGGACATTTTGGAATAGATAAAATTGCTCATAAAATTTTACAAGCTGGATTTTATTGGCCTACTTTATTCAAGGATGTTTATAGATATATCAAAACTTGTGATCGATGTTAACGTGTAGGTAATATCTCTAGAAGAAACAAAATGACTCTGAATTATATTTTGGAAGTTGAGATCTTTGATGTTTGGGGATTAGATTTTATGGGACAATTTATTCCTTCTTTTGGAAATTTATATATATTAGTAGAGGTTAATTACGTATCGAAGCGGATTGAAGCACAGGCTTTGCCTCATTGCGATGCTAAATGTGTTTCAAGATTTTTAATGAAAAATATTTTTACGATATACAGAATACCAAGAGTGATTATTACTGATGGAGGATCATATTATTCATCGAATATCTACTACTTATCATCCTCAAACTAGTGGTTTAGCTGAAATTTCTAATCAAGAGATTAAACGAATATTGGAAAAGACTGTAAACCCTAAGAAATTAGATTGGTCTAGTGGTTTAGCTGAAATTTCTAATCAAGAGATTAAACGAATATTGGAAAAGACTGTAAACCCTAAAAAATTAGATTGGTCTACTAGACTAGAAACTGCATTGTGAGCATACAGGACTGCTTATAAAACTCCAATAGGAATGACTCCTTACAGGTTAAGTTTTGGCAAGACTTGTCATCTACCAGTAGAATTAGAATATAAAGCTTATTGGGAGATAAAAGAATTTAATTTTAATCTAGAAGATGCTGGTAAGAAGAGAATGTTGCAAATGAATGAACTGGAAGAATTAAAAAAATGAATCATATGATAACGACAAAATTTATAAAGAAAAGATGAAGTCATGGCATGATCGGAAGATTAACCAAAAGAACTTTAATCTTGGACAAGAAGTTTTGCTTTAAAACACAAGGCTAAAATTATTTCCTGGGAAATTGAAGTCTCGTTGGTTAGGACTTTTTATTGTGACTCAATTTTATACCTACGAAACTATTGAAATTGAAGATCCAAAGACTGGGAAGACATTCAAAGTAAACGGACATAGATTGAAACCGTATTTTGATGGTAAAAGACCACATTATAAAGAGGTTTTAATGCTCAGTCAACCCGATTAAAACTTAATTAGCTCAGGCTGACGTCGTTAAACCAAGAACTTTATGGGAGGCAACTCATAGTTATCTTATTTTTATGCAATTTATGTGTTAATGTGTGCTACTATCTTTAGTTTATAGCGATATCTACTACTCTTATTTATAGCATAATCATCATGAATATTGAATCCATCGTGAAATTTGGAACGCATTCAGACCATTGTAAAAATATGTGCATTTTTTGACCATGGCCACCGACGGCGGGCTCGATGCCGCCGACAGCGAGATCGTTGCTGCTGACGGCGTGGTTTTGCAGAAACAGTTTTTCAACTGTTTTCGACGGTTTTTGGCGGTTTTAAGCGGGATTCGCTCCCTATAACTTCTTAAACTCAAATCTAATACGTCCCATTTCTCAAAAATGAATAGCAACTCCACCAAATTCATTCCTTATGGCTTCCAATTCTATTGAAAACCCTAGATCTAGTGTTTTTAGTAGACAAAGGTTTATCAGTGCGGAGGCACAATGAATCTTTAATAAAGTGCTGATCAAGAGAAGATAAATCAAAGAGAGATGGTTCATAAATCGAGGATGAAACAATCCATCGACGGCAGTTGAAGAGATGATAGTGTGAAGATGTTGGGAAGTGTTGTGCTACACTACTACCGCAGTAGTCGTTCCTGCCGTGAAAGAGTTTTACGCTAATTTACACGGAATCAACCAAGGAGTCTTCTAAGTGCGAGGCAGGTGGGTAACATTTACTCCTTCAAGAATAATGAATTATATATGATCGAGAATGTTCCTGTGTGTCGTTACTCTAAATTCGTGCCAATAAGAGATGTCAAGAATGATATTTACAGATACCTTACGGACGAACCTGAAGATTGGGAACTGAGAGAAAACAAGTATGTTACTTTCTCTGCCACACTTTTAAACCCCATTTTTAAACACTGACACTTCTTCATTTCTGCAAATTTGTTACCGACAATGAAGATCGGTAAAGTCACTAAGGAGAGTGCAATTCTGAATTACTGTATTGAAATGAGACTGCCTATCAGTATTGGTTCGATAATTGTGAAGTTTGTTTAGGGCCTGATTGTTCATGGGTCCATTTATGGGCTTGGACATCCTTCTACAATTTTCTTACTTTGCAGTCAGTTCCAAGTTTCATATGAGAATTGAGAAAATGTACATCTCCCTTAGAAGACTTTGGACCCAACCAAAATATTTAACTTTGCACCAATTGAAGATGAGAATGATATGACTATCATTGCAGATCAATCGTCTTAGAATTCAATGCCAATTCAACATCTACTTCCTGATAAGAGTCAAGTTATCCTATGAAAGATTAAAAGACTCGAGAAAGATGTCCAAAATATTATGAATGTGATTAGCAATCTCTCTTATTTCTTTAATCACATAGACTAGAGAATGAAGGAACACTTCGACCACACTAGACATATAAAGAGAAGTTTGATATGCCTATTGAGGAAGATGAGATTGATAGATGAAGACTCTACTGAAAAATTTCAATATTGATCCTTCTATAACCTTTTCATACATGTTCAAGCAATGGGAGATCTCAGAGATGAAGATAATACTGGATCAGACGAGTAGTAGACTTATTCTATCATTTTATGTGTTAATTCTTTGATTTAGATTTAAACTTATGTGTAGTGTGTGCTTGCTTTGCTTTAGAGTTTGATTTTAGATCTCAATATGATTGAGATAGCTATTGAACGTTTATGTTCAGCATTTAGTGTGTCGTAGTTTGATTTCGACGCTGAGATTATATATTGAGGTTGAGAGAATACCTGACTTATGTGTGTTGTGTAATGAAAATTGTAACTCATGGATTTTAATATAAGAATGTGATGTCTTTTGTTGTGTACATTTATTTGTGTTAGTACATCACCTCATCACAAGAATTTGAGTTAAAAGAGATCGATGAGATGTCAACAAGGCTTAAAATTGATCGAAATCGCAAAATTTCGTGAATTTGGCAAAATTTAAGAACCTCGCCGACGGTGGGCTCGATGCCACCGTCGGTAAGATTTTCCCGAGAGCCTATTAATTAATTTGAACTAACTCACCGATGGTGAGATATTTCCTGCCGACTGCGAGATTTCACTAAAAAAGCTTGACAGCCATTAAAAATCACGATTTTGACCGGTCCAAGTCACTATTCATCATCCCGAACCTCCCACCAACCAAATATTTCAATTTAGGGCTTGATAGATCAAAGCTTTGGAACGATTTCAACTCATTTTGACACCATAAATCATCACCTCTTGGTAAGAGCTTCACTCTAACCCAAAATTTTTTGATTTTCACCATGAATTTCTTCAACATTTTAGAAATCCTAATATTTCTAATATGCTTGAAAAATGTTGCAAGAATTCTAAGGTGCATGGCTTTAATTTATTAGACTCACTCTAGGAGCCAATCATTTTGAGTATTTAGGATTTATTTTGGATTATTACAAATTTTTACTAGATCCTAAATGGCTCCACGATAAAGAAGACGCCTGGAATTTGACGAGTTTCACTTTATTAGCGCGAAAGCTCAGTCAAGGTACAGTACCGTAATGCATGCGAAGAAATGCATCCAGGATTGAGTTTTCGAGAGTCCTGAAGGAGAAATCGAGCGAGTTATATAAGAGGGGAGATGGGATAATTTCTGCTACACTACGAACAAGGCTTCAGTAGAGGTCGTTAAATAATTTTATGCAAATCTGAGCTATGCTGAAGATAGGCCTCTTCGGGTAAGAGGTTTTTCTATCGAGTTTAATGCTCCCCGCATTAACTCATTTTATGAACTCCGAGACTTCCCCTTCTGCGAATTCAAAAACTTTGGTATGATGGAGGGTCAACTAAACAATGTTATATACTTTCTCACTAACGGGAAAGGAGTTTGGAAGATGAAGCAGCGAGAACGGGTAAATATTTCTGCTTATATGATGAATGCCACCTCTAAGGCATGACATTATTTTATTTCTTCCACATTACTGCCAACCTATCACCATAGTGAGGTGAGTAGGGATAGGGTTGTTCTGAATTACTTTATTGAGAACAACAAAATGATAAATGTGGGACAAATTATCTTCAATAATATAGTGGCGACATCGAAGAGTGAATCAAGAGGATGACTAGGACATCCTGGCCTCATATATGCATTGTGCAGTTGTCTGGAGTGGAAGATGGAGAAAATGAGGAATGGGTTCATCCGATGAAACCCAATAGTAAGGTGAACATATGCACCTACGAATCCCATGAAGGATGGAGATCCGGGAGTAGGAGTGCTGCACCTTTTACTAGTGGAGACATCCCCTCTACAAGTTATGCAGAATCCTCTACATCTAGATCCCCTACCCTTTCAGAAATTATGGATCAGTTGACCCTGCAGCAGAAAACTTAGAAAGGATGGATGACAGGATTGGAGGACTAGAAAGAAGATATGATTATGACAGTGAGTATTTACAGAGGCATTCTGACTTTGAGAGTACTTATTACGATGCTCAAGCCCGCCACTGGAGAGGAGAGCCTGATGTTACTTTTCCTGAGTTCCCCGTTATACTCACTACCAGCCTGATCCACTTGCAGACCAGGGAGATGAAGATATAGGATGGGATTTTGATGTGTGGGTAGAGATTGTGATGTGATGTGAGTATGTTATGATTGTACTTGTGTTTTGTTATTTCTGTAGTATTGTATTTTTAAACTGCATATTTAGACATTTGTGACTACTATTGTGATGTGATTACTTTTGTACTTTGTGCTGCACTGTGATAGATGCTCTGTGATCTTGTAGTTTGTTAGTAGATTCTAGTAGTACTGTTGTGTAGTATTATAATACTGTGATGTGATTTGTGTTTGTTAATTTTTCATTTAGTCAGTTATTTTTGTTAATATTTGAGATTGTGTTTATTTCTGAGTTAATTACCCAACAAATTCTCTAATATTTTATGTGTAGAAAAGCTCCTAATAATTCAGGTCATCAAAGCCAGAAAAGTGAAGAAATTGTAAAAATTCAAAAGTTAAAATGCCTAAAGTGCTAAGGTATGATTTACATTTAAAATTTTCTTTCGCCCTAGATTAATTCTGATGCATTGAAAAATTTAAGTTTGGGGGATGACCCAAGAGAAAAAGGTCAAGATTTTCATGCTTATTTTACAATGGTTTTGATGATATTGCACTTTAAAGAAAGATATTTTTTGTGTTTTTCTGCAGGTATGAAGAATTAAGGACAAGGGAACGAAAATATGTAAAAATGAGCAGATTTGGAGTAAAAAGGACTAAATTATGCAAATTTGACCTAGGCCGCCGACGGCGAGGTCAAGGCCGCCGACGGTGTGATTTTCCTGAGAGTTTAGAATTAATTATAAGGGAGGCCGCCGACGGTGAGGATTGAGGGCACCGACGGTGGGGATTATATAAATGCATTGTTTCTAAAAGGTCGCCGATGGCGGGCTTGACGGATCTTTCCAGAAAGACGTCGAATGTAGATGATTTTCTAAGGGGTGCCTTCACAACCCTAAGAAACTCTTCTAAAACTTTTAAAGGAATGAATTTAGTATGAAAAAGTGCTCTTCTTCTGGTCTCTAAAGTGATTATTAGTGAGTCCATAGTGTAAAAGAGAGTCAATTAGTGAGTTTAATTTAGTGAGTAGTGAGTTCGAATAAAGAATTTGTAAGGAATTCTTTGAGGGATTGCAAGAGTGGAAGGGGAGTGAGAGAACTCTTCCACATTAACATTTCAAAGAAGAACTCCAAGGAAAAGATCCAAAGGAACTTCAAAGAGTTTGCTTGGGGAGGAATTTGAGATAAGTAGTGTTTATTTGTTTTTAGTGTGTAGAACTTTACTTTATTATATGAAATCTAAGTTTTATTGCATCCTCTTCATGAATTCTGAGTAGTTATTCTATCTTTCACCTGGTTTTAATTTTTTTGTGAAATGATTATATAATTATTCTATTAAATAAATTATAAAAGAAGTTGTGATGGTACTATACCTAAACTTACTTTACTATACGAATTGGCCATGTGTATTATTAAAATCCATGAAGAATTCTTAAGGCCTAACTGTAGGCTGAGGATTCTTAACTTGTATGTATCACATTTCTCTTTGCAAGGTAGACGGGTAAATCCTTGAAGGGAGAAGTGCAAATAAATAGGGAAATAATATTAATCAGGTGTAGAATTGGAGATTTTAGAGTGACTGACACAAATCCTCAATCGGTCCTATCGTTTGGGTGCTGATGTGTAGATTGTTAGCCCACAGGTGAGGGGAATGTGGGAGCTCCGAAGTGAGAGCCGGTATCCTCTCATCCTAGCCGCAGAATCAGTAACCAAGCATATGATTAGTCAATGTTCTTTATGCCTGGACCAAAGGGTAAAGAATATGTATGCTCCTATTTGGCACAACACATTAAAACTAATTATAATTATCATTTCACTTAAATATCTTAACTAAGGAGAAAGATTCATGCTATTATCTATATTTGAACTTAACTTTAATAGTAGTATTAGTAAATTGTTAGTAAAACTAGTTTTAAATATAAGTTTCATATTATTATCGATTTCATATTAGTGACAGATAGGCATTTCGATTTAGTTGTAATTCAGAATTGATTTTTATAATCCTAGTCCGTAAGCTTTAATATATCTCTTCCCGTGGGGATCGATATCCAGGACTCCATTTGAGCCCTGATTACTTGAACAATACATATACTTGCGTTTGAAAGTAACTCTGCGATTAAAAGATTAAAATATTTAATTGTTACTAAAGTACATTCGAATTAGATAAAAGCGCAGGGTGGTTCAAGTTTTTGGCGTCTTTGCCGAGAGAGATTTTATATGTTATAGGAAAATAACATAATTAGAGTAACAGACAACAATTTAGGACTGTTAGAAAACCTTTTTAGAATTGCAACTTATTTAGTTCACTGTTTTTGTTGTGTACTGATTTCGAGTGTATTAGCAAATTTGGTTCTGAAAATCTTATACCTTACGATTGAGAATTAGAACGCACTGTTAGGAGAATTAGAAAACTTAGAAAATAACCTATAAACTCTGAAACAATGGAAATCAATGTAAACAACCAAAGAATAGAAAATGAACAACAATCTAGACCATTAAGAGATTATGCTAATCCTACATTAGATGAAATTCACTTAACTATTCAAAATCTTGATGTAGCTGCTAATTCATTTAAGCTTAAACCTGCTATTATCCAAATGGTAAAAAACAATCAATTTAGTGGAACTTTAAATGAAGATCCTAATTTACATCTTGCAAGTTTCTTACAACTTTAAACTACTTTTAAGTACGAAAGAGTGTCTGATGATGCTATCAGACTTTGACTTTTTCCTTTTTCATTAAGGGATGAGGCTAAGGCTTGGTTAAATTCGTTAGCACCTGGATCTATAAGAACTTGGGGAGAACTTTCACAAAAATTCTTATCAAAATATTTTCCACCATCTAAGATTGCTAAGCTTAGAAACGATATCACATCTTTCAGTTAGGATGAGGGAGAATCAATATATGAATCTTGGGAAAGATTTAAAGAACTTCTTAGAAAATGTCCACATCATGCTTTACTAGATTGGTTAATTATTCAAACATTTTATAATGGATTAGTAGGATCTCTTAGATCTATAATAGACGCTGCCGATGGTGGATCATTAATGTCTAAACCGTTTGAAGAAGCCTATGTATTAATAGAAGAAATGACTACCAATAATTTTCAATGGCATGTTGAAAGGGTAAATCCTAAGAAAGTATCCAGTATTCATGATTCTGATGCCTTAACCATGATAGTTTCTCAAATTGTCGCTCTTTCAAAGAAAATATATCAATATGGAATGAATCTTTCTCAAACACCTCTAGTGTTAGAAGAAAATTCATTAGGAAAAATCATAGATGCTCAATTTTCATATGAAAAATAAATGCAATAAATAATAGACAAAATGATCCTTATTCAAACTATTATAATCCAGGTTGGAAGAATCATCCAAATTTTAATTGGAATAACCAACATAATAATAATAATAATCCTCAATGGGGGAACAATCCTGTAAACCCATTAAGGAAAATAAATAATCCAGGTAATTCCAATTCTAGACCTTCTAATCCACTAGGGTTTTATAATAATTCACAATTCAAGGAAAAGAAGTTGTTTATGGAAGAAATAGTTTTGAATATGGGTAATCAATTACAAAATCAAGGAAATACTTTTAAAAACATAGAAAACCAATTAGGGCAAATTGCTTCTGCATTAAGCAATAGACCTGTTCGAACTTTACCTAGCAATATTGAAGTAAATCCTAAAGATCAAAGAAAAGAACAAATCAAAGCTATTCAATTAAGAAGTGGAAAAGAGTTGAAAACAAGAGTTCAAAAAGAAACTGTAGTTGAAAAGGAAAAAAGATGAAACTGAAGGAGAAAATGAAAATTTATATCCTGATTTTCCTTTAAAACTTATGAAAAGTACTATTGAAAAACCACCTCCACCATTTCCTCAAAAACTAAATCAACAAGATAAAGGAAAAAAGATTTGCTAAATTTTTAGACATTTTGAAAAGATTGTCAATAAATATTCCTTTTGTTGAAGCTTTAGAACAAATGCCTGATTATGTTAAATTTATGAAGGATATACTCAACAAAAAGAGGAAGTTATTAGATCATGAGTCTGTTGCACTCAGTGAAGAGTGTAGTGCCATAATTCAAAGAAAACTTCCTGAAAAACCTAAAGATCCTGGTAGTTTCACTATTCCGTGTGCTATTGGTGAAAAATTTTATGGGCGAGCATTATGTGATTTGGGAGCTAGCATAAATTTGATGCCTCTATTAAATTTTAAAAGGTTAGAAATTGGTGAGATTGCACCAACTTCTATAACTTTACCGTTAGCTGATCGATCTATTACACATCCTAAGGGAATTGTAGAAGATGTTTTGGTCAAGATTTATAAGTTTATTTTTCATATGGACTTTATCATTCTAGATATGGAAGAAGATAAAGAAATTCCAATCATTTTAGGAATATCATTCCTAGCTATAGGAAGAGCTATGATAGACGTTCAAAAAAGAGAATTGACTATGAGAGTAAATGACTAAGAAGTAACCTTTAACATCTCAAAGTCAATGCAATATCCATCAATAGAAAAAAGATGATGAATGTTTCAGAATGGATGTTTGTGATTATTTGAAAAGATAATATTTCCTAGAAAATTATGAAGAAAATGAAGATATAAAAAAAGATAATTATGAAGAAATAGAAACTGAAGAAGCTGATTATATTCAGGAAAAATATGAAAAGCTTAATTCAACATCACCAGAAAATCAAATATTAATTCCATCTATTGTAAAACCCCCTGAAATTGAATTAAAGAATCTTTCGAATCATTTGAATTATATATTTTTAGGAGAGTTTTCAACTTTACCAGTAATTGTATCCTCAGACTTAAATGAGATTCAAGAACAAAAATTATTGGATACATTAAAAAAATACAAAAGAGCTTTTTGTTGGGCTTTAACTGATATTAAAGGAATTAGTCCTTCGATTTGTATGCACGGGATTTTATTAATTCTATAACCAATAAATAATATCTTCCTATTTATTTGCACTTCACCTTGAATAACCCGCATAAAGCCTTTAAGCCTATTTATTTTCAAGTAATAATCTTGATTCCTTAGTATTTCTAAAATACAATTCTCTTTACTATAAATAGAAAAATTCTTAATCTTATTATTCTTTAAGTTAAATAATTCTATTCTTAAAATTAATCAAAATTATTGAATACTAAATTATTTATAAATTCAAAAATTTTAGTAATCTTAAATAGATTTTTTATTGCTTATGTTATGTTAATATTTTTAAAGAAAATATTAGTTCATTAAGGACAAATAATATTTAAATTTGAAAAATGTTTTCCCTTCCCCAAAACTTCAGTTTTAGTATAAAAATGAATCATAAAATTTTCTAAAGCATGAGAGAAAGAAATAAACGGGAATTTATCTAAGTACAATGATGATGTAGTAAGGAAAAACTCGTTTCTACTTCTACACATGCTTTAATATGTATATAAATAAAATGATTAAGCATATATATAAAAGTTTGCAGAGCAGGAGTTAATTTATACAATTTTTTTTACAGTTTTTATAATATAATTATCCTCTCTCTCTTTTTTATATTATATTAAAACATGCAAAATTACTAACTAGTCATGAATACTAAACTGTAGGCTGAAACATAAATAAACATTTATCATAGAAAATAAAAATTTATTCATATTTCAGTTTTTAATACATAACACATAAAATGATCTAAAACAGTTTCAACATCAAAAGTCCACACAAAGTTAATTAAACAAATCACCACTAACAAACAACAATAAAATCAGACTCATCAGTACTGACAAACTAGAAATAAACTAAAAATAGAATCAACACATCTCAAGAGGTAAATCAAGCTACTAATCACTATCTGTAGCCTCATCATCGTCGTCACCAAAAGAAAATTCCACATCCTTCAGATCAACATACGGTGAAAATCTAGGATAGGTAGGGAACTGAACATCATGATCACCCTTCAAAAATCTAACAAGAGACCCAGAATACTCAGCATCATAAACACTCTTCCTTTTGGTGTACTCAGAAAAATGATCGATCTTCTTATCGATCGTATCTACTCTACAATGAGTTAGAAATAACTCATTCTGCTGCTCCATAAACTTATCATGCATGGATTCCCAGAAACTAGATGGTGGCTCAGCAGCAGAAGTAGAAGGTCTAGAAGTAGAAGCTCTACCAGAAGTAGGTAATGAACTAGAAGGTGCAATAGAACTCTTACCTCGAAGTCGATCATAGATACTGACACTTTCTCTTCCTATGGGCTTTGTAGACTTGAGCTTTTCCTCAGAAAGCTCAGCAACTACTCCAACACTTTCACACAGAGAATATATCAAAGATGGAAATCCAGGTCCAACATAAGTGCTCGAACGAGCAGTGGCCTCTACAGAATCATAAATGATACTCTCTACATCAATCGGCTTCCTCTCTTGTATGCAGTAGTTGAAGATGGCTTTGTCCTTGGTAACCTCACTCAAATTATTGGATGGAAGGAGGCGAGCAGAAATAAAGTAATGTCATGCCTTTGAAACACCATTAAGCTTAGAATATGAAAAATTTACTTGCTTTCCATTCAGGATCTTCCAAGCTCCAGTACCATATGTCAGGTAAGCAATAATCATCTCTAAATCTTCCTCAGATGGAGATAATCTGGAGTAATAGCACTCGATGTTCGGTGGCAAGCCGTAGAAAATGTTGATATTCTTTGGAGTGAATCCTACTCCAACTCCTCTTACGAAAATCTCACTCTTCAACATCCATGAAATTTGCATAAAACTCCCTGACGACAAGGATAACAGCAACAACAGTAAAATAACAGAATCGTTGCCAGTTGAGTGCAGCGATCGTATCTTCAATCCTTCCTCCATAATTGTAAAAACTTCATTCTGAGATAAACTCCCTGGTCCTAGCAAGATCGTTGTACCAAAAATGTGCAGCAACAGTGACAAACTTGCTACGATCAAAATTTTCTCGTTCCTTTCCTCGCTTCGATTTGGGTGCCATCTAAATGTTAAATAAAAATTTAAAATAATTTCATAGGATCAAAGGAAAAAAACTAATTTAAGCTTTTCAAACTTGAAAGAGCTTAAAAATCCATGGATTTAACTCTAAAAATCAATTTTTTCTCAAAATTTTGGTTTTCTTCAAAGAGAGCAAAATCCATGGTGAAAATAAAAAATAATTGGTTTAGAATGTAGATCTGACCTTGGGATGAAAAAATCGAGTGATTTCAAGCTCAAAAACTTGAAAATCCGGCCTCAAATGGGATCTCTGTGGTCGATTTTCGCGAAGATAGGAAGAACGGGAAGCTTAGGTGTCAAAAATGGCGTGGGGGTGGTTTAAGAAGATGAAGTTTCGGGTTCAGGCCGAACCGGCGCCTAGGCACTGAATTCTAGCGCCAGACTCGCCTTTCCAAAAATTCGATTTAAATATTATATTTTCCACCTATCAAATTTGACTCCTAATTACTCATATGAGAGTATTAATCTAATTTATATCATCCAAATATTTCCAAAATCAATTTAAAATGATAACTTAGATCCACATTTAAAACACAAAATATAACCAAACTCTTCAACTTCAATTAATTATTTTCATTCCAAACTCAATAAATTCCAGAATAAGACTATCACAAGGTTCGTCCTTCTATAAACAACACAAACAACATAAATTTAAAGCAAATTTTCAATCCAACAACACACATTGAATAATTAAGAAAACACACAAACTCGATATTCAACACACTAAAACTTGACTCAATCACACCTAAAACACACAAAAGATCTATTCAACACCGATCTTCAATTTCCATCTCTTTCACAATGAAGTTCATTAGGACCGCCGAGCTAGAAAACCAACACCCTTAGAAATTTCAAAAGCCGTCTTTTCATCAATCCACTTATTCTTCGCATACATTGCTACTTGAGCATCTTGATAGGCTGTCATATGATCAAATTGAAGTTTCATTTGCCATTCCAAATGTTCAATTTAATGATACATCTCATGCCAATGATTCCCAATGCTTTGAAGTTCCGCTTCAATCTTTTCCAAATAACTAAATAACCTCTCCATACTAACTGCAATAAAACCATTAAAATAATGTTGAGGACCTTTGGGGGATTTTTCTCTTACCGCATTTCCATGATTTCCTTTATCCCTTGCTTCCAAACTCCTCTTAACTCCTCCAAAATGGATTGCTTGCGGTCGAAATTAGGGTTTCTTAGTGATTGGGGATGATGGTATGGCAATATATAAAAAGCTTTTGTGTGAAAAACTGAACTTTTTCTGTTTTTCCACAATCTGTAACTGTGGCGCTTAGGCGACGGAATCTGGCTCCAAGGCACAGGTTATTTTAGCGCTTAGGTGTCGACTTTTGGTGCCTTGGTGCCAGAACCACGATCAACTCTGTTTTGCCTATCGTCAAATTTTACAAAGTTTTGGTCTTAAAAATAGGTCTAATAAAAAGATGTGATCCACATACAAACAACGATTAAGATAAATTCAAATCACAAATAATCACAATGATAATAAATTGGTTGCCTCCCACAAAGCGCTTGATTTAACGTCATCAGCCCGACCTAATCAATTGAATTAATCGGGTAGACTCCGTTCGTAAGCCTCTTTGTAATTTGGTTTCATTTCTCCCATATAAGGCTTTAGTCTTAATCAGTTAACTTTAAATACTTTTCTAGTTTTGGGATCTTTAATATCCACAGCTCCATAAGAGTATACTTTTTCAATTATAAATGGTCCCATCCATTTAGATCTTAATTTTCCAAGAAAAAGTTTTAAACGAGCATTAAATAATAACACTTCCTGTCCAGGCTCAAATATTTTCCTTGAAATCTTTTTGTCATGCAATTTCTTCATTCTTTCCTTATAAATTTTTGCATTTTTACAGGACTCATTTCTTACCTCTTCCATTTCATTCACTTGTAATAATCGTTTCTCTCCTGCAGCATTCAAATCATAATTGAACTCCTTTATCGCCCAGTAAGCTTTATGTTCCGGTTCAACAGGTAAGTGACAATGTTTACCATAGACTAACTGATAAGGTGACATTCCGATAAGTGTCTTATAAGCTGTTTTATAAGCCCATAATGCAAAATCAAGTCTATCAACCCAGTCAGTTCTTTTAGGATTAACAGTCTTCTCTAATATTCTTTTAATTTCTTTGTCTGAAACTTTAGCCATTCCACTTGTTTTCGGGGGATAAGCAGTTGCAATTCTATGTTTAATTCCGAATTTTTCCAGTAATGATTGAATTCTTACATTTCTGAAATGACGTCCCCCATCTGTGATAATTACCCTGGGCATTCCAAATCTTGTAAAAATAATCTTCTTTAAAAATTTTGAAACACTTTTGGAATCACAGTTAGGTAAAGCTACAGCTTCGATCCACTTTGAAACATAATCAATTTCTAATAAAATATAAATCTATCCATATGATGGTACGAAAGGCACCATAAAGTCTAAACCCCATACATCAAAAATTTCAATTTCTAATATATAGTTTAGAGGCATTTCATCTTTTTTTTATATATTTCCCATTTTTTGACATTGATCACAAGTTTTCACATAATGTCCAACATCTTTAAATAATGTAGGCCAATAGAATCCAAAATTTAAAATTTTAAATGCAGTTTTATCCACTCTAAAGTGTCCTCCAAATTCAGAATCGTGACATTTTTGAATAAATTCAAAAGTTTCTTCATAAGGTACATATCTTCGAATCACATAATCTCTTCCTATTTTAAATAAATGAGGATCTTCCCAAATATATGATTTACAATCATTCTTGAATTTCTTAATATATTTATTATTCAACCCATATGGTAAAATATTGCTAACCAAATAGTTAACTATATAAGCATACCAAAGCATTTGTAATCCTTGAATAACATATAACTGTTCATCAGGGAACTTCTCATTTATATTTTCTTCATAAATCTTTTCTCTATTATTTTTTATTCTTGATAAATGATCAGCAATTTGGTTTTCAGTTCCTTTTCTGTCCACTATTTGAAAATCAAATTCTTGTAAAAGCAAAACACATCAGATCAATCTAGGTTTAGCTTCTTTTTTAGACATTAAATACTTAATAGCAAAATGATCAGTATATACGATACATTTTGTCCCAAGAAGATATGGTCTAAATTTATCAAAGGCATATACTATTGCTAAAAGCTCTTTTTCAGTAATAATGCAATTTATTTGATTTTCATTTAGAGTTTTGCTAGCATAATATATAACTTTGAAAATTTTCTCATATTTTTGTCCCAATACAGCTCCAATTATATAATCACTTGAATCAAACATTAATTTAAATGGTTTACTCAAATCAGGTGCAACAATAACAGGTGCAGTGATTAATTTTTCTTTTAAAATATTGAATGCATTCAGAAAATCTTCATTAAATTCAAATTTAGCTTCTTTTTCTAATAAATGGCTAAGAGGTTTAGCAATTTTAGAAAAATCCTTTATATATCTCCTATAAAATCCAGCATGACCAAGAAAACTTCTCACATCAGTAACGATAGTAGGTGGTTGAAGTTCAGCAATAATTTTCACTTTTGCCTGATCAACTTCCATACCTATTTGGGAAATTTTATATCCAAGTACAATCCTTCTGTGACCATAAATTGACATTTTTTTAGTTTAGAACAAAATTTGTTTCTTCACATCTTTTCAAAACTTTCATTATATTTTCTAAGCAAGACTCAAAAGAAGTTCCAAAAACTGAAAAATCATCCATAAATAATTAAATTCCTTTATCAATTAAATCACAAAATATTGACATCATACATTTTTAAAAGTTGCAAGTGCATTACATAAACCGAAAGACATTCTTCTAAAGGCAAATGTTCCATAAGGACTAGTAAATTTTTTTTTCTCTTGGTCCTCAAGAGCAATGAGTAATTGATAATAACCAGAATATCCATCCCGAAAACAGAAATATGAGTGTCCAGCTAATTTATGCAACATCTGATCCAAGAAAGGTAAAGGAAAATGATCCTTTCTAGTGGCATTGTTTAATTTTCGATAATCAATGCAAATTCGCCATCCAGTAACTTGTCTTATAGGAATTAATTCATTTTTTTCATTAACAATGACAGTTACTCATCCTTTCTTCGGAACACAATGAATAGGACTTACCCATTGACTATCCGAAATAGGACAAATAATTCCAGCATCTAACCATTTCAAAATCTCTTTTTTACAACCTCTTTCATAATTGGGTTCAATCTTCTTTGAGGTTCAATAGTGGGTTTACAATTTTCTTCTATTAAAATCCTATGCATACAGATTGAAGGGCTTATTCCTTTTATATTAGCAATAGTCTAACCAAAAGCTTTCTTATAGTTATTCAGAACTCCAATTAATTTTTCTTCTTGATCTTTGCTTAGTTCTGAAGATATAATTACAGGTAAAGTTAATGAATTTCCAAGAAATGCATACTTTAAATGTGCAGGTAACATTTTTAGTTCCAGTTTAGGGGCTTTTTCAATTGAGGGTAAAAGTATATCATTTTTAGTTGTGTCTAAAATTTCCCAATTTTCATGAATATAATGAGTTTCTTCAGATAAATTTTCTTCATTTACTTCTTCAATTTCTTCAGTTAATGACTCATTATATATTACAGATTCATCATATATTTCTTCAGAAATGACCTTACATTTTTCTTGATAATGCTTTTCAATTATATAATAAAAAATACCCATCTGATAGCATTTTTCTTTATCAGGATACCTCATTGATTTTAGAACATTAAATGTTATCTCTTGATCATTAACTCTCATCGTTAATTCTCATTTTTTCACGTCAATCATAGTACGTCCGGTAGCTAGAAAAGGTCTCCCTAAAATAATAGGTATTTCTTTATCTTCTTCCATATCTACTACAATGAAATCCACAGGAAAGATAAACTTACCTACCTTAACAAGGACATCTTCTATAATTCCTTTAGGATAAGTTATAGATCGATCAGATAACTGAAGGGTTACAGTGGTGGGAGAAATCTCTCCTAAATCTAACCTTTGAAAGATTGAAAATGGCATGAGATTAATACTTGCTCCTAATCACATAAGGCTTTTCCACAAAATTTTTCTCCAATAGCACATGGTATAGTGAAATTTCCAGGATCTTTAAGTTTCTGAGGTAATTTCTTCTGAATTATTGCACTACATTCTTCACTTAATGCAACAGTTTCATAAGCTTCAAATTTGTTTTTCTTTCTTAAAATATCCTTCATAAATTTTGCATAGCTTGTTATTTGTTCCAAAGCTTCAGCAAATTGAATGTTTATGGAAAGTTTCTTAAAAATCTCAAAGAACTTAGAAAATTGATGGTCAAGCATTTGATGTTTTAATCTTTGAGGAAAAGGTGGTGGTGGTGTTTTAACTTCCACTTCGATAGGAATTACAGCCTGATCTTTACTTGGAGAAATAGTATCTTTAGGTTTTCAATCTCTTCTACCTCTCTCTCTTTTTCAATTTCATTCTAAATTTTCTCTTTTAATTCCTTTCCACTTCTAAGTTATACAGCTTTTGCTTGTTCATGATCTTTCCCAGTTTCTTTAGAATTAATTTCGACATTGCTAGGGAGTGTTCCTTGAGGTCTGTAATTAATAAAAGTAGCAATTTGACCCATCTGATTCTCACTATTATGAATAGCAGTGTTTTGACTTTATAGTTGATTACCTAGTTGCAAGATCAATTCTTCTATAGATAACTTTTTCTGCTGATTATTAAAACCAGGAAGATAAGTTGGTCTAAAGTTTGAATTTCCTTAATTGTTCCAATTTCCGGTTGGATTAACTTGATTATTACTCCATTATTGATGTCCATTATTCCAATTAAAATTAAGATGATTTTTCCAACCTGGATTATAATAATCAGAATAAGGGTTATTAGTTTTACTAGCAATAGCTTGCAAAGTTTCTATTATTTGAGAATCATCAGCATTAGTAGAATTATCATTACTTACATGTGATATGTTAATAGCAAAATTATCTAATTTCTTAGATATCGCAGCCACTTGCGAAATTAAAATAGAAAAAGCTTCATTATCATGAATACTTTTCATTCTTTTAGCATTAACCCTTTCAAAAGGCCATTAAAAATTATTATTAGTCATTTCTTCAATTAAAGTATAAGCTTCATCAAATATTTTAGCCATTAAAGAACCACCACCAGCAGCATCTATAATAGATCTAAGTGATCCAATAAGTCCATTATAAAATGTTTGAATAATTAACTAATCTGGTAAAGCATGATGAGGACATTTTCTTAATAGTTCTTTAAATCTTTCCCATGCTTCATAAATTGTTTCTCCATCAAATTGCATAAATGAAGTAATATCATTTCTTAATTTAACAGTTTTAGAAGGAGAAAAATATTTAGCAAGGAATTTTTGTGCCATATCTACCCAAGTTTTAATAGAACAAGTTGCTAATGAATTAAGCCACGTCTTTGTTTTATCTTTTAAGGAAAAAGGAAAGAGTCTAAGCTTAATAGCATCATCAAAAAAATTATTATATTTAAAGGTAGCACAAAGTTCTAAGAAACTTGCAAGGTGTAAATTTGGATCATCATTTGGTGTTCCACCAAATTGATTATTTTGAACCATTTGAATAATAGAAGGTTTAAGCTCAAAAGAATTAACATCTACAGCTGGCATTTGAATACTAATATGAAGTTCATCAGCTGTAAGGTTTGCATAATCCCTTAATGGTTTATAAACATTTTGTTCATTGATTTCTTTTAGATTTTGATTATTGTTATGTAAGTTAGTCATTTCCTGATATATTTGAATTTGTTTTCCTTTTCTTATTCTTTTAACTTTTCTTTCTAATTCATAATCAAAAGGTAATAATCCTTCAGATCTAGAACTACGCATAAAAATAAATTAAAATCTTTTTGGTATTTTTATTTTTATATTATTATTATTATTTTATATTTATATTTTATTTTATTTTTTTAAAGAAATAAAAGTGTATAAATTATATTTAATTTGAGAAATGTAAAAATTGTCTTTTTAACTTTTTTCCTTGTCTTCCCCGGCAACGACGCCAAAAACTTGATGCACAACGACCCGACTTTTACTCATGTAAGAATTTATGAATTTATATTTAAATATTTATAATAATTATTGTAAAAGTCACAATTTCAAACGCAACTATACGTATTGTTTCAAGTAATATAGGGTTATATTGGAGTCCTGGTTATCGATCCCACAAGGAAGATTATGAGAGAATTAAGAAATATTTTAGATTTTTCAAATTAAAAGAAATTATTATTTTTATTTCTTTCCGAAATTCAGATTTTAAATTTAATAAAATTTTTACTAAATGTAAGTAAGCAGTAATTAAATAAAGATTAATGCAGGTATAAATAAAACAACTTTCTCCTTTTCAACTAATCGAAGATTTTTAGAATAATTATCATTTGTGGAGAACTTAGATTATGGCATTGTGCCAAATAGAAGCATTCCTATTTTTTACCTACGATCGATAGTATAAAGAACATTGAATAATCTATAGATCAGTTTAGGATGTTTTATTAGTAGAATGGGTTAATCTAGGCTCACACTACTAGATGTCCAAGGGTGGCTATGGTCGGCCCTACCAGTGACCTGTTCCCTTTCTATAAATCAAATTATTAGAATTTAATCTATCACTCTAAAAACTAATTAATTCTATGCCCAACAAATAAAATATTCTTATTTATTTGCACTTCACCTTAAATAACCCGCATAAAGCCTTTGATTACCCAAGGATTCATTTGATATCTACTAGTTAAGAACTCATCTCCGGATAGGTCTCAGAATTCTTCAATAAATTTTAACAATTTAAATGGCCAGTTTAAAAAGTAAATTAAGATCAGGTATTAATATCATCACAATTTTTATAAATATTTTAAGTTAAATTCTCCAACAAAATTTATTTATCTTATTACCTTTTCATAGTTGAAAGGAGAAAGAAAACTAACTACTCATAACACATTGAATTCACACAACAAAACATATTTATAAAACTTTAAACCAAGTCACAAATACTTATCTGGAATGTTCCTTCAAGTGATCCGCTGACTCCTACTGACTCCAATGCAAGGTACAAAACTTTAACAGCAACAATACTTAAAAACTCAGACTTACTACTCAAGGAATTGAGTAGTAAAACTCAAAATAAACTCACTAAATGCAAAAGAAGGTGGCTCCTTAAAATGATTGGATGCTAGAGGGGGGTATACGGTGATAGAATGGTTATAGGGTGCTAAAAGGGGCACTTTTCTCTATAGAATTGACTCCTATTTATAGAGCTCCAAATTTGACCAGGGATTGTGTAAGGCACCTCTTCAAAAATTGTCCAAATACAATGTATCTTCTAGAAGGTAACTGTCGTACTTAGGCGACGAGATCTAGTACCTAGGCGCCAGAGTCTGTGACCAGGTCTTCGAACCTCTTCACTTTGGATCGCACCCCTTCAAGATTAAAACCTTTTTCTTGTGTCTAGATGTATTGTATCACATATCCTATATATTAGGAGTAACTTCAAGTCTTCTAGAAGGTCTGATAACCGCTTAACACCTTCAAAATAACTGCCCAAAGTCGTTAAAAATATTATCTGTTTCTGTATCAAACTGGCACTTAGGCGCCGGATTCTGGTGCCTAGGCGCCAGACCTAAAATTTCGACATATTTGCTCCTTTTTGCTCCTTTTTCTTTCTTAAACTCTTTTTTTATTACCTACATCCAAAAACAAAAAAAATACCTTTCATTAAAGCATAATATCCTTAAGAATTGAATCATAAATAAGAAATAAAAATAGGCATTTTTTAAGTGGATCAGTTCTCTAATTATACACCCATTGAAATGCATATCTCCCTATTTATTTTCACTCAACCATAAGGACTACATTCTCACCCATATAATCTCATGGGATTCTTACTAATTTTTTACTGAGAAAATACCGTGGTGGATCTTACATGTACTCACAATAGATTTTAACGTGCAAGTTGATCAAGTTAACATGTAAATGAAGAACAAAGTAAAATCATCACAACATATTCTCATTATATTCAATTCCATATCCTACACATGCATACTAATTCATTGTAAGAGGGAAGAGTAAGGAAAACTACTCACTACACATGGAGAAACATCAAGAACTTTTCATTGCACAAGTCTTTAAAACCACACAAACAAAGTACTAAATTCAAATAAAAATACAATGAAAATACTTATCTCTGATGAAAATCAAAATCTCCTTGTATAGAAAAAGTAATCTCCTTCAATCCTTTCCATGAACAATGTGAAAAGAAAAGAAGAAATTCTTACACTCTATCTCTTTCTCTCTCACCTTGTCACCCTACTTAGGGCTCACGCCCCAAGTCTTTTCTTTCTTCTCCAAGCCTTTTTCTCTTTTTCTAATCTTCAAAAATCCTCCTCTCCAAGAGTTTCCAAGCCCTAATTATAATTTTCCAAAAGATGATTAAGTGTCTCTTCAACCTAGAAGAACTTCTAGTGAATCAGACTAGCCCAGGGTTTAAAATATTTATCATCAAACTTAGAAATATGTTTTCCTATCTAATTCAGAAAAATATGTAAATTGTTCAAACTTCAGATTCTATGAACTTTACTTTATAGACTTAAGAGCTCTCTTAAAAGTAATTTTACTAATATAAGTATAAAAAGCAAGCTTAGGATTGTTCTAAGTTCTTTAGTGTAGAAAGACTCAAGTGAAACCAATTGTTAATTAGGACCTCTTCTCAAGCTTCTCCTCACATTTTTTAGGATGTTTTTTAAGGATCTTTTTTAACTATTTTTTTTTCAGGATCTTTTTTATCCGTATTTTTTTTATATGTAAGGATTACTATATCTGGAGAAGTCCCTTAAATAATTTTGAATTTCACTATCCTCCTCTAAAGTTAAAACTTATTACTTTCCTTCACTTGAAATATATATATATATATATATATATATTAAATACTTTTTAAAAGATCTTTTAATGTTTGAAAATAAAAATTCTAAGAATCATTAATTTTCCAAAAATACATTTCTTCCTACTAAAGATAGATATTCATCTTCCCATATTCTCCAATAAATATCCTTGGCTCTAGGTTCACCCTCTTCACTAAAAATATCAACTAATTTTTCTTACTCCATTTCTATACTTTGAAAATTTAAAATCCTTAAGGTGACTCCACATAACAATAATCATTAAAAATAAAATACAAATTTATTTGTAGTACTTTTGAAAACATGTAAGATTTAAATTTGAAGCATTTTTCTTTCCCCCCTAAACTTAATCTTAAACATGTGTAACAATGAAATAAAAAAAATATGAGGCAGAGAAAGATCAATTTTACAATTTACTACAAATCCTACAAAAATATCAACAAATAGCACATGGTTGAATATTGCACTAGAAAGTAAATCTACTATAAACATGTTTGACATAACACTATAAAGGAATTTTAAATAGCAGAACAGGTACAAACTGAAGATTAAACAAGAACACATTTTAAAATTTATAAAGGAATAGTTAAATGCTAACAATCTTAAAATATTAGGATAAGTTTTGCTGTCTCCAAAGACTCATTTTACTTGACTCACAAACACAGACACACGAACATCAATACATAGACTCATAGATTTATAAACAAACCACAACTGAGGTTAATTTGATCTCCCTTCTACTCACATTTCCCCTCCATACTTTTAATTTCTAATGTTTATAAAATTTTGTATGGTTATCACCTATGGACCAAAATTCCATCATGTGTTGCCAATGTCAGGGTTACTCTAAGTCTAAGGTATACACAATCTGGTAAATAAGAAAGTAGTGCAGTTCATCCATATGTTGTTCACTAAATAAGTTCATGACCTTACTCAGTGAAAACAAAGTCAGATAAAAGAAGTGATAGAGTTGACATGGAGTGGTCCAAGTCCAAACTCTACATGCTTCAAGATAATGCTCAGCTCCAGTCGAGAACTAAGTCGTAACAAACTTGTCAGCATGCTACTACCTGAAGTCATAAATTTAGTCAAGACCAATGCATAACCTCACAAAATTAATCCAAAACACACTTACACATCAAACACGGATCAAAGTCCAACAACTCACTAATATCCAATCCAACATAACAACAATCGCACTAAAAAAATAACAAAGATAACCATGGGTTGACTCCCATGAAGCTCTTGGTCTAACATCGATGACTCGATGTATCCAATGTTTACACTGGTTACCCCAGCATCAGAATCTCATTCATTTTGTCTTACACCACGGAATATTCCATTCAGCGATTTTGAATAACTCTTTCATAGGAGATCTTTTACTGATTTCATCATTCAATTTAGGTTCTTCTTCTGATTGAACCAAATCTGATGATATAAAGATTGGTAGTGTAGATGAATTCCCTAAATAGGTATGTTTTAAACTGTATGGGGTACATTCATCTTAAGTTCATGAGCTTTTTCAGAAGATGGAATTAAATGTTTACTATTGTCGGTAACGTCCACTATTTCAATCCTCTCCTGAACATACATACAATCTTCTTTAAACAATGTTTTCAACTCATCATGAAAGTCTATTTCGTTCTCATCTGTTAACTTACTCTCAAAACTTTCTTGGAAAAGGTTTTCACTTAGATAATCAATTTCATTCATCTAAAAACAATTATCATCTTTTCTCTCAACTGGATATTTTATATTCTTTAATACATCAAAAGTGACTTCCTGGTCATTAATATTCGTAGTCAACTCTCCTTCTTGCACATCTATCATAGCTTGTCGAATAATAAGTAAAGGTCTCCTCAAAATAATTGAAATTTCTTTATCTTCATTCATATCTAATACAATAAATTCCATAGGAAAGATAAATTTATCCACTTTAACAAGCACGCCTTCTATAACCCCTTTTGGATAAATGATAGATCGATCAGTTAAGTGAAGGGTTACAATAGTGGGAGAAATACTGGCTAAACCAAACCTTCTAAATATAGATAGAGGCATCACATTAATGCTCAATCCTAATTCACATAAAGCTTTTCCACATAATCTTTCTCTAATTGCACAAAGATTTATAAAGCTACAAGGATCTTCAAGTTTATGAGGAAGCTTTTTTTGAAGTATAGCACTGCACTCCTTACTAAGTGCAACTGTCTCATAATCCCTAAATTTCCTTTTCTTGTTTAATATATCCTTCATAAACTTTACATAACTTGACATCTGTTCCAAAGCTTCAGCGAAATGAATATTTATCGTTAACTTCTTAAATACGATTTTAATCTATGTCCATTTACTTTGAATGTCTTCCCAGTCTTTGGATCTTCAATTTCAATAGCTCCGTAAGTGTAAACTTGAGTCACAATGAAGGGTCTTAACCAACGAGACTTCAATTTCCTAGGAAATAATTTTAACCTTGTGTTGAAAAGAAAAACTTCATCGCTAGGGTTAAAGTTCTTTTAGTTAATTTTCTAATCATGTCATAACTTCATTTTCTCTTTATACATTTTGTCATTATCATAGCATTCATTTCTTAATTCTTCCATTTCATTCAATTGCAACAATCTCTTCTTACCAGCATCTTCTATATTAAAATTAAATTCTTTAATCGCCAAATAAGGTTTATATTCTAATTCTACTGGTTTGTGGTAAGTCTTTCCAAAAATTAATCTGTAAGGAGTCATTCCTATCGGAGTTTTATAAGCAGTCATGTACGCCCATAATGCAGTGTCTAGTCTAGAAGACCAATCTAATTTCTTATGGTTTACAGTCTTTTCTTTTCCAATAATCGTTTAATCTCTCGATTAGAAATTTCAGCTAAACCACTAGTTTAGGGATGATAAGTAGTAGAGATTCTATGAATGGTATGAATCTTTTCCACCAATCTCTGTAAACACTTATTCCTAAAATGGGATCCTCCGTCAGTAATAATCACTCTCAGCATTCCGTATCTAGTAAAAATATTTTTCATTAAAAATCTTGAAACGCTTTATTAGCATCGTAACAAGGCAAAGCTTGTGCTTCAACCCACTTTGATACGTAGTCTACCGCACCTAATATATATAAGTTCTCGAAAGAAGGAATAAATGGTCCCATGAAATCTAATCCCCAGACATCAAAGATCTCAACTTCCAAAATATAATTCAGATGCATTTTGTTTCTCCTAGAAATATTGTCTACCAGTTGACATCGATCACAAGTTTTGATATATCTGTAAACATCCTTAAATAAAATAGGCCAATAAAATCTAGCTTATAAAATCTTATAAGTAGTTTTATCAGTTCCAAAATGTCCTTCAAATTCAGAACCATGACATCTCTGAATAATCAGTTCAGTTTCTTCAAAATTTACTCAATTTCTAATGATAAGATCCTTAAATTGTTTATATAAATATGGCTCGTCCCAAAAATAATATCTCAAATCGTAAATGAATTTTTTCAGTTGTTGTGGTGTCAGCATAGGTGGTAAAATATCACTTACGAGATAATTAACAATATTAGCATACCAGGGTATTTTCCACTCATTTATATTATAAAGTTGTTCATCAGGAAAACTGTCTGTAATTTCTCTATCGGTGTCAGATAATTCATAATGTTCTAATCTTGACAAATGATCAGCTATTTGATTATCAGTTCCCTTTTTATTTACTGTTACAAAATCAAATTCTTGCATCAGAAGTATCCATCCGATTAGCCTCAGTTTAGCATCCTTCTTCTGCATCAGGTATTTGATAGCAGAATGATCAGTATGCACAACACATTTAGTTCCAATTAAGTAAGATCTAAATTTTTCAAAGGCATATACAATAGCTAATAACTCTTTTTCAGTAACAGTACAATTAATCTGAGCATCATTCAGAGTGCTAGTAGCGTAGTATATTACTTTGAAAATTTTATAGTAACTTTGTTCTAAGACAACTCCTATAGCATAATCACTAGCATCACACATTAACTCAAATGGTTTCTCCCAGTCAGGTGAAATTATTACAAGTGTTGTGATTAGCTTTTCCTTCAATAAATTAAAGGCATTTAAACAGTCTTCAGTAAATTCAAATCTCTTGTCCTTTTTTAGAAGTTGGCAAAGAGGCTTTGTAATTTTTGAAAAATCTTTAATGTAGCACCTATAGAATACAGCTTATCCAAGAAAAATTCTAACCCCTCTCACATTGGTAAGAGGTGTTAGTTTAGCTATAACATAAATTTTTGCAGGGTCTACTTCCATGCCATTTTCTGAAATTTTATGTCTTAACACAATTCCTCCTGCAACCATAAATTGACATTTCTCCCAATTTAGAACTAAATTATTTTTCTTGCATAACTTCAAAACTTTTTCTAAATTAATTAAGCATGTATCAAATGATGTTCCAAATACAAATAAATCATCCATAAACACTTATATTCCATGATCTATTAAATTACTGAATATGGACATCATACATCTCTGAAATGTTGCAGGTGCATTACATAATCCAAAAGACATTCTTCCAAATCAAAAGTTCCATAAGGACTGGTAAATGTGGTCTTTTCTTGATCCTCAGAAGCAACAGGAATTTGATGGTTGCTGGTATATCCATCAAAAAGCAAAATTATTTGTGCCCAGCAAGTCTATCTCACATTTGGTATAGAAATGGTAAAGAGAAGTGATCTTTTCAAGTGGCGAAATTTAATTTTCTATAATCAATACAAATACGCCATCCAATAACTTGTCTAATAGGTATTAATTCATTATTTCTGTTTGTTTTAACGGTCACCACCTTTTTTAGGAACACAATAAATTGGGCTTACCCAAGCACTATCGTAAATATGATAGATAATTCCCACATCTAACCATTTTATGATTTCTTTTTTAACATCTTCTTTTAAAATAGGGTTTAGTCTCCTTTAGGGATCAACTCTTGGTTTGTGTTGTTCATCAAGTGTAATTTTGTGCATACATATTGAAGGACTAATTCCTTTAATATCAGTCAAGGTCCAACAAAAAGCTTTCTTATATCGTCTTAAGGTATCTATCAGTTTTTGTTCTTGCAAATCATTCAATTCTGACGATATGATAACAGGTAATGTAGATGAGTTTCCAAGAATTACATACTTTAAGTGGTTAGGCAATATTTTCATCTCAAGTTCAGCTGGTTTTATAATTGACGGAACTAGATTTTTATCAATATTTTCAGTTATATCCAACATCTCAAATCTTTCTTGAACATAATCTAATTCTTCACTTTCTGTTTCTTCCAAACTTTCTTCCGAATTGATTTAATCTTTATCTTCTAATATTTCCCAATTTGGTTTATCTTCAAAGTGCTTTTTGAAATATTTGTTTCTCAAATGTTCACAAATTTCCATCCGGAAACATTCATTATCTTTTTCAATAGCCAGATATTTCATAGATTTAGCAATATTGAAAGTTACTTCTTGGTCATTGACTCTCATAGTTAATTCTCTTTTTTTAACATCGATCATGGCTCTTCCAGTTGCTAAGAATGGTCTCCCTAAAATTATAGGTATTCTTTTTCTTCCTCCATACCTAGAACAATAAAATCCATAGGAAAGATAAATTTATCAACTTTCACTAACACATATTTTATAACTCCTTTAGGATAAGTAACTAAACGATCAGCTGTAGAGTTACAGAAGTAGGTGAGACTTCTCCTAATCCCAATCTTTTAAAGATTGATAAAGGCATAAGATTGATGCTAGCTCCCAAATCACATAAAGCCTTTCCATAGTATCTTTCACCAATAGCACAAGGTATAGTGAAACTACCAGGATCTTTTAATTTTTTAGGAAGCTTTTTTTGAATAATTGCACTATATTCTTCACTTAGTGCAACAGTTTCATTATCAGAGAATTTCCTTTTCTTGTTCAAAATATCTTTCATAAATTTCACGTAATTAGGCATTTGCTCTAAAGCTTCAACATAGGGAATATTTACTGTTAATTTCTTAAGGATTTCTATAAATTGAGAAAATTGTTTCTCCCTTTTATGTTGCCTTAATCTTTGAGGAAACGGTTGATACCCGACCTTTACTAATGTAAGAATTTATGATTTTATATTTAAATATTTATAATAATTTTTGTAAAATTCACATATTCAAACGCAAGTATACGTATCGTTTCAAGTAATACAGGGCTCTATTGGAGTCCTGGTTATCGATCCCACAGGAAAGATTAAGTGAAAATTAAATTTAAGAAACATATTAGATTTTTAAATTAAAAGTAATTAGTATTTTTATTTCTTTTCAAAATTCAAATTTTTAAGTTTTGTTAAATTTCTACTAAATGCAAATAAGCAACAATAAAGTAAAATGTTAATGCAAGTATAAATAGAACAACTATCTCATTTTTCAACTAATCCAAGATTTTTTAGAATAATTATCACTCGTTGAGAACTTTAAATTATGGTATTGTGCCAAATAGAAGCATTCCTATTCTTTACCTTCGCTCGATAGTATAAAAAACATTGGCTAATCTATAGATCGGTTCAGGATGTATTATTAGTAAAATGGGTTAATCTAGGCTCACACTTCTAGATTTCCAAGGGTGGCTATGGTCGGCCCTACTAGTGACCCGTTCCTTTTCTATAAACCAAATAATTAGAATTTAGTTTGTCACTCTAAAAACTAATCAATTCTATGCCCAATAAACAATATCTCCCTATTTATTTGCACTTTACCATGAATAACCCGCATATAGCCTTCGATTACCCAACGATTCATGTCATATCTACTAGTTAAGAACCCATCTCCGGATAGGTCTCAGAATTCTTCAAAATGTTTTAACAATTCAAATGGCCAGTTTAAAAAGTAAATTAAGATTAGGTATTAATATCATCGCAATAATTAAAATTTTAAAGTTAAGTTCTCTAATAAAATTAAATTATCTTATTATCTTTTCATAGTTGAAAGGAGAAAGAAAACTAACTACTCAGAACACATTGAATTCACACAGCAAAACATATTTATAAAATTTTGAACCAAGTTACAAATACTTATCTGGAATGTTCCTTCAAGTGATTCGCTGACTCCTACTAACTACAATCCAAGGAACAAGACTTCAACAACAACAACACTTGTAATCTCACACTTACTACTCAAAGAATTGAGTAGTAACACGCAAAATAACTAAAATAAACCCACTAATAACTTAAGAAGGTGGCTCCCTAAAATTATTTTCAAGCGTGAGAGAACTCTAGGGTGCTTGGGGGCACTTTTCTCTATAGAATTGACTCTTATTTATAGAGCTTTGAAAATGACCAGGGGTTGCTTAAGGTACCTCTTCAAAATTTGTCCAAATACAATGTATCTTCTAGAAAGTAACTGTGGCGCCTAGGCATCGGACTCCGTGACCAAGTCTTCGCACCTCTTCACTTTGGATCGCACATCTTCATGATTAAAATTGTTTTCCCATGTCCTGATGCATTGTATCACATTCCCTATGTATTAGAAGTAACTTCCAGTCTTCTAGATGGTTTGATAACCGCTTAACACCATCAAAATAACTGCCCAAAGTCGTAAAAAATTCTTCACTGCTTCAGTATCGAACTAATTCTTAGGCGCCGAACTTAAAATTTTAGTAACTTTGCTTTTTAGCTCTATTTTTTCTCCTTTTTCCTTCTTGAACTCTTTTTTATCACCTACATCAAAAAAACATAAAAATACATTTTATTAAAGCATAAATCCATCTAATAGGAAAATGATCAGTATGTACGATACATTTTGTTCCAAGAAGATAAGATCTAAATTTATCAAAGACATATACTATTTCTAAAAGCTCTTTCTCAGTAGTAGTGTAATTTATTTGAGTTTCATTTAGAGTTTTGCTAGAATAATATATAACTTTGCAAATTTTCTCATATGTTTTTCCCAATACAGCTCCAATTGCATAATCACTTGCATCAGACATTAATTCAAAAGGTTTACTCCAATCAGGTGCAACAATGACAGGTGCAGTGATTAATTTTTCTTTTAGAATATTGAAACATTCAGACAATCTTCATTAAATTCAAACTTAGCTTCTTTTTCTAATAAAGGACAAAGTGGTTTAGCAATTTTAGAAAAATACTTTATATATCTCCTGTAAAATCTAGCATGATACAAAAAACTTCTCTTATCAGTAATGGTAGCAGGTGGTCGAAGTTCAGCAATAATTTTCACTTTTGCCTGATCAACTTCCATACTTATTTGTGAAATTTTATGTCCAAGTACAATTCCTTCTGTGACCATAAATTGACATTTTTCCCAGTTTAGAACCAAATTTGATTCTTTACATCTATTCAAAACTTTCGTTATATTTTCCAAGCAAGACTTAAAAGAAGTTCCAAAAACTAAAAAATCGTCCATAAATACTTCAATTCCTTTATCAATTAAATCAAAAAATATTAACATCATACATCTTTGAAAAGTTACAGGAGCATTACATAATCTGAAAAGCATTCTTCTAAAGGCAAATGTTCCATAAGGACTTGTAAATGTTGTTTTCTCTTGGTCCTCAGGAGTAACGGGTAATTGATGATTACCAGAATATCCATCCAAAAAATAGAAATATGAGTGTCTAGCTAATTTATCTAGCATTTGATCCAAGAAAGGTAAATTAAAGTGATCCTTTCTAGTGGCATTGTTTAATTTTCGATAATCCATGCAAATTTGTCATCCATTAACTTGTCTTGTAGGGATTAATTCATTTTTATCATTAACAATGACAGTTACTCCTCCTTTCTTCAGAACACAATGAATAGGACTTACCCATTGACTATCCGAAATAGGATAAATAATTCCAGCATCTAACTATTTCAAAATCTCTTTTTTAACAACATCTTTCATAATTGGGTTCAATCTTCTTTGAGATTCAATAGTGTGTTTACAATTTCCTTTTATTAAAATCATGTGCATACAAATTGAATGGCTTATTCCTTTTATATCTACAATAGTCCAACCAAAAGCTTTCTTTTAATTCTTCAGAACTCCTATTAATTTTTCATCTTGATCTTTGCTTAGTTCTGAAGATATAATCACAGGTAAAGTTAATGAATTTCCAAGAAATGCATACTTTAAATGTGCAGGTAACATTTTTAATTCTAGATCGAGGGCTTTTTCAATTGAGGGTAAAAGTATATCATTTTTAGTTGTGTCTAAAATTTCCCAACTATCATGAATATGATGAGTTTCTTCAGATAAATTTTCTTTATTTACTTGTTCAATTTCTTCAGTTAATGACTCATTATATATTATGGATTCATCATTTTTTTCTTTAGAAATTACCTTACATTTTACTTGATAATGCTTTTCAATTATATAATCAAAAATATCCATCTGATAGCATTTTTCTTTGTCAGGATACCTCATTGATTTCAGAACATTAAATGTTATCTCTTAATCATTAACTCTCATTGTTAATTCTCCTTTTTGCACATCAATCATAACAAGTCAGGATACCTCAATAATGTTTTTCCACAAAATTTTTCTCCAATAGCACACGGTATAGTGAAACTTCCAAGATCTTTAAGTTTCTGAGGTAATTTCTTTTAAAATATTGCACTACATTCTTCACTTAATGCAACAGTTTCATAAGCTTCAAATTTTTATTTCTTGCTTAAAATATCCTTTATAAATTTTGTATAGCTCGGTATTTGTTCCAAAGCTTCAACAAAAGGAATGTTGATGGTAAATTTCTTAAAAATTTCAAAGAACTTAGAAAATTGATGGTCGAGCTTTTACTATTTTAGTCTATGAGGAAAAGGTTGTAGTGGTCTTTCAACTTCCGCTTTAATAAGAATTTTGGTATGATCATTACTTGGAGAAAGAGTTTCTTTAGGTTTTTCAATATCTTCAACTTCTCTCTCTTTTTCAATTTCACTCTGAATTTTTTCTTTTAATTCCTTTCCATTTCTAAGTTGTACAACTTTTGCTTGTTCATGGTCTTTTCTTATTTCTTTTGGATTAATTTCGACATTGCCAGGCAGTGTTCCTTAAGGTCTATAATTAATAAAATTAGCAATTTAACCCATCTGATTCTCAATATTTCGAATAGCAGTGTTTTGACTTTGCAGCTGATTACCTAGTTGCAAAATCAATTCTTCTACAGATAACTTTTTCTGCTGATTGTTAAAATCAGGAGGATAAGTTCGTCTAATGTTTGAATTTTCTTGATTGTTCCAATTTCCAGTTGGATTAACTTGATTATTACTCCATTGTTGATGTCCATTATTCCAATTAAAATTAGGGTGATTTTTCTAATCTGGATTATAATAATTCAAATAAGGATTATTAGTTTTACTAGCAATAGCTTGCAAAGTTTCTATTGTTTGAGAATCATCAGTATTTGCATAATTATCATTACTTACATGCGACATGTTAATAGCAAAATTATCCAATTTCTTAGATATCGCAGTCACTTGTGAAGCTAAAATAGAAAAGGCTTCATTATCTTGAATACTTGCCACTCTTTTAGCATTAACCCTTTCAGAAGGCCATTGAAAATTATTGTTAGCCATTTCTTCAATTAAAGTATAAGCTTCATCAAATGTATTAGCCATTAAAGAACCACCAGTAGCAGCATCTATAATAGATCTAAGTGATCCAATAAGTCTGTTATAAAATGTTTGAATAATTAACCAATCTGGTAAAGTATGATGAGGACATTTTCTTTATAGTTCTTTAAATCTTTCCCATGCTTCATAAATTGTTTCTCCATCAAATTGCATAAATGAAGTAATATCATTTCTTAATTTAGTAGTTTTAGAAGGAGGAAAATATTTAGCAAGGAATTTTTGTGTCATATTGCCAAAGTTTTAATAGAACAAGTTGTTAATGAGTTAAGCCACATATTTACTTTATCTTTTAAAGAAAAAGGAAAGAGTTTAAGCCAAATAGCATCATCAGAAAGATTATTATATTTAAAGGTAGCACAAAGTTCTAAGAAACTAGCAAGGTGTAAATTTGGATCCTCATTTGGTATTCCTCCAAATTGATTATTTTGAGCCATTTGAAAAATAGAAGGTTTAAGCATAAAAGAATTAGCATCTATAGCAGGCATTTGAATACTAATATGAAGTTTATCAGCTTAAGGGTTTGCATAATCCCTTCATAGTTTATAAACATTTTGTTCATTAATTTCTATTGGATTTTGATTATTGTTATGTAAGTTAGTCATTTCCTGATATTTGTGAATTTGTTTTCCTTTTCTAATCCTTTTAACAGTTCTTTTTAATTCAGAATCAAAAGGTAATAATCCTTCAGATCCAGAACTACGCATAAAAAATAGAATAAATATTTTTTAGTATTTTTGTTTATGTAAATTTTTTTGTATTTTTGTTTTTATTTATTTTTTTATATATTTTTTTAAAGAAATAAAATTGTATATATATTTTAATTTGAAAAATCTAGAAATTGTATTTCTTTCACTTCTTTTCTATCTTCCCCGGCAACGACGCCAAAAACTTGATACCCGACCTTTACTAATGTAAGAATTTATGATTTTATATTTAAATAATTATAACAACTTTTGTAAAGTCAAAATTTCAAACGCAAGTATACGTATAGTTTCAAGTAATATAGGGCTCTATTGGAGTCCTGGTTATCGATCCCACAGGGAAGATTAAGTGAAAATTAAATTTAAGAAATATATTAGATTTTCAAATTAAAAGTAATTATTATTTTTATTCTTTTTCAAAATTCAGATTTTTATGTTTTGTTAAATTTCTACTAAATGCAAATAAGCAACAATAAAGTAAAATTTTAATGCAAGTATAAATAAAACAATTTTCTTCTTTTTCAACTAATCCAAGATTTTTTAGAATAATTATCATTCATTGAGAACTTTAAATTATGGTATTGCGCCAAATAGAAGCATTCTTATTCTTTACATTCGCTCAATAGTATAAAAAACATTAGCTAATCTATAGATCGGTTCAGGATGTATTATTAGTAAAATGGGTTAATCTAGGCTCACACTTCTAGATTTCCAAGGGTGGCTATGGTCGGCCCTACTAGTGACCCGTTCCTTTTCTATAAACCAAATAATTAGAATTTAGTTTGTCACTCTAAAAACTAATCAATTCTAAGCCCAATAAACAATATCTCCCTATTTATTTGCACTTTACCATGAATAACCCGCATATAGCCTTCGATTACCCAACGATTCATGTCATATCTACTAGTTAAGAACTCATCTCCGGATAGGTCTCAGAATTCTTCAAAAGGTTTTAACAATTCAAATGACCAGTTTAAAAAGTAAATAAAGATCATGTATTAATATCATCGCAATGATTATAAATTTTAAGTTAAGTTCTCTAAAGAAATTAAATTATCTTATTATTTCTTCATAGTTGAAAAGAGAAAGAAAACTAACTACTCAAAACACATTGAATTCACACAACAAAACTTATTTATAAAACTTTGAACCAAGTTACAAATACTTATGTGGAATGTTCCTTCAAGTGATCGGCTGACTCCTACTAACTCCAATGCAAAATTAAAGATTTCAACAGCACCAACACTTACAATCTCACACTTACTACTCAAGGAATTGAGTAGTAACACTCAAAATAACTAAAATAAACTCACTAAATACTTAAGAAGGTGGCTCCCTAAAATTATTTTCAAGCGTGAGAGAACTCTAGGGTGCTTAGGGGCACTTTTCTCTGTAGAATTGATTCCTATTTATAGAGCTTCGAAAATGACCAGGGGTTGCTTAAAGCACCTCTTAAAAATTCATCCAAATATAATGTATCTTCTAGAAAGTAATTGTGGCACCTAGGCATCGAATTCCGGCGCCTAGGCGCCGGACTCCATGACAAAGTCTTCCCACCTCTTCACTTTGGATCACACCTCTTCGTGATTAAAACTGTTTTCCGGTGTCCAGATGCTTTGTATCACATGTCTTATGTATTAGGAGTAACTTCCAGTCTTCTATAAGGTTTGATAACTTCTTAACACCGTCAAAATAACTACCTAATGTCATCAAAAATTCTTCACTGCTTCAGTATCAAACTGGTGCTTAGGCAACAGATTCTGAAGCCTATGCGCCAGACCTAAAGTTTTGGCAACTCTGCTTTTTAGCTCTATTTTTGCTCCTTTTTCCTACTTGAACTCTTTTTTATCACCTACATCAAAAAAACATAAACATACCTTTCATTAAAGCATAATATTCTTAAGAATTGAATCATAAATAAGACATAAAAATAGGTATTTTTAAAGGGATCAATACTGGTGGTGGTTTTTCCACAATAATTTTCATAGGTGCAAGTGGATGTTCTATTTCTGAGTATGTGTGATCATTTTCTTTTTCCTTTTCCACTTTTTCTTTTTCATCTTCAGTTTCATTTTGCACTCTACTTTCCAATTCTTTTCTACTTCGTAATTGTATCGCTTTTATTTGTTCTTTTCCTTGATCTTTATGATTGAGTTCCACGTTACTAGGAAAAGTTCCAACAGTTCGGTTATTAAGCGCAGTAGCGGTATGCCCTAATTGATTTTCAATGTTCTTTATAGTTGTTCCTTGAACTTGTAATTGGTTTCCTTGGATTTGTAATTGTTGACCCATACTTAATATTAATTCTTCAGTAGACAATCGCTTTTCCTTAAATTGAGTATTGTTATAAAATCTAGGAGGATGAGAAGGTCTATAGTTAATGTTTCCTTGGTTGGATGAATTTCTTAATGGGTTTACTGAGTTATTTGCCCATTGCATATTTGTAACAGAATTGTTATTATTACAATTTAAATTTGGATGATTCTTCCAACCTGGGTTATAATAATTTGAATAAGGATTATTGGATCTGTTATTGAAAGTTTTTAAAGTTTCATAAGATGGTTAAGCATCTACAAATTGCCCTATTGAATTTTCTTCCAACACCATAGGCATTTGAGAACAGTTCATTCCATATTGGTAAATTTTCTTTGATATTGTAGTAATTTGAGAAGCTAACATAGATATAGCCTTAGAATTATTGATACTAGCTACTCTTTTAGGATTTACCCTTTCTAAGGGTCATTGAAAATTGTTGGTAGCCATCTCTTCTATTAATGAATAAGCCTCATCAAAAGTTTTTGACATTAAAGAACCACCAGCAGCAGCATCAATAATTGATCTAAGAGATCCCGCTAATCCATTATAAAAAGTTTGAATAATTAGCCTATCTGGTAATTCATGATGTGGGCATTTTCGAAGAAGATCTTTAAAGCTCTCCCAAGCTTCATATATCGACTCTCTGTCATACTGAAAAAATGATGTTATGTCATTTCTAAGTTTAGCCTTTTTTATGGAGGGAAATAGTTGGATAGAAATTTTTGTGATAGTTCTCCCCAAGTTCTAATAGATCCAGGTACAAAAGAACTTAACCACATTTTAGTCTTATCCCTTAACAAAATGGAAAAAGCCTAAGTCTAACGGCATCGTTAGAAACTATGTCATATTTAAAAGTAGCACAAAGTTCTAAAAAACTAGTGAAATGTAAATTAGGATCTTCATTTGGAGTACCACCAAATTGATTATTTTGTACCATTTGGATAATTGCAGGTTTAAGCTTGAATGAATTAGCAGCTACATCAGGATTTTGGATAGTTAAATGAATTTCATCTGTTGTAGGATTTGCATAATCTCTTAAAGGTCTAGGTTGATGTTCATTTTCAATTCCTTGATTATTTAAGTTATTCGCCATTTGATTCAAATTTATAAGTTCTCATTTTTTTTCTAATTCTCTTGACAGTGCGTTCCAACTCTAAATCGTAGGGTATTAAATTTTCAACTCCAAATTTACGCATACACAATCGAAATCGGCACAATGATAAGAAAATAATATAGTATTAAAATAATTTGTAATTCAAATAAAATTTCTTTAATATTTATATTTATTCTGTTACTCTAATTAATTTCCCTATGCAACGGTGCCAAAAATTTGATCGCGACTTTCTATATACTTAAAATTGCAATAATTTGATACTACTGCTGAAAGATTTTAATCCCCAGCAACGGTGCCAAAAACTTGACCGGAAACTCTTGTAATGCTAATAGGTAATAAAATTATTTCTCAAATATTCAATAATGGTAATGTCACTCTTATCAACACAAGTATACGTACCGTGTAAGTAATACAGGGCTCTAGTAGAGTCCTGGTTATCGATCCCACCAAGAAAATATTTGAGGCTAAGTTCTATATCTGAAAATAATATTGAATCATGACTAATTTGTTCAAATTACTATGTCACTAATGTTTAATATTAAAGTATGAAGGTAACTAAATTTTTAATCAAACTGATTATATTAACTAAAGTTTGTAATGCGAGGATCAATATATAAGAAAGCATATTTCTCCTTGTAATGAGAATTAAGTGAGTGATAATCTAATTTGGTTCAAACTGTATTGTGCCAAATAGAAGCATACCTATTCTTTACCCTTGCTCAAGTGCATAAAGAACGTTAGCTAATCCTATGTTTGCTTACTGCCAGAGTGGCTAGGCTAGGAGGATACTGACTCTCACTCCAGAGCTCCCACATTCCCTTCAACTGAGGGCCAACATCTACACTGCAACACTCAAACGATAGGACTGAATTGGGGATTTCAGTCTGTCACTCTAAAATCTCTAATTTTATGCCCAATGAATTATATCTTCCTATTTATTTGCATCTAATTTTTAAGGATTTCACTGCCTTAAATCTTGGATGTGATCTTCACATAAGTTGCAAACCACCATATTTTAACAATTCAATTGCCCGGATTGAAAGTAAATTAAGATCAAAGTGGAAGATCATCACAATTTCTTTAACATATTCTTGGCACAACCACATCAAATCATCATTTCACAAAATCTCAATACAGGGAGAAAGACAGAGAAATATACTCAGAACTCATGGAGAAGATACGATAAATCATGGATTTCATATATAAAAGCAAAGTCATACAACTACAATAAGTAAACACAACTTATTTCAAGTTCTTACCCAAGCAAACTCCTTGAAGTTCCTCTGATTCTCTTCCTTTCTTTACAATACACAAGATTCTCCCTTTGAAATGGCAAGGAGGAAGAAATCTCTCACTTTCCTTCCACTCTTATAATCTCTCAAGTGAATTCCTTACACAAACTCACTAAAAACTCACTTACACAGACTCTCTAAACTAATTGGACTGATGGGGACTCTAATTGGACTCTAATGGGACTCTCCAAGACTCTAATTTTTGGCCTCAACTTCCTCTTTTAAAAGTTTTAGAAGTGTTTTCCAAGAGATGCCTAAGCAACCTTTCAAAATTTGTCCACATTTGATGAATCCAGAGAAGAAACTGGTTTCTCACCGTCGACGATAATGATCTCGCCATTGGTGAGACAGTTCAAAATAATTAAAATAGCTCTCGGGAAATTCCCACTGTTGGTGGCCAAGGCCAAATCTGCACAGTTTGATCCTTTTCGCTCCAAATTCGTTCCTTTTTGCATCTTTTTGATCCAATGGTCATAATTCTTTCTATTTGCAACAAAACATCAAAAATACCTTTCTTTAAAGTGCAATATCATCAAAATCAGTATAAAATAGGTATGAAAATCTCAACATATTTTCCTTTGATCAAAATCCCCCAAACTAAACATATTACTTGTCCTTAAGTAATTTTAATACTACATAAAAGTTATGATCTATAGTGGTAAAATTTTAATTCAAATATGCCATAAATTAACTCAAGTAAAGATCAAAGTGAGATTTTCAGAAATATTTCAAAGTAATTACATTAATTCTTTAGGTGTAACTCAATTTAGTCATCAAGTTTAAGATTTCTAGTCTTCTATTCATTTTAGGAATGACTATAAGTTGCAATATTAAGTCACTTAGAATAATCAAAAGATAGGAAATTCATGAGAGCTCCATTAGTAACGATACTAATTCGTAAAAATAAGTTCAGGAATGTATTAGGTTTTTCCTTTAGGTAGGTCCAAGTGAAGCCAATTTTTAATTAGGCCTCTCCTCAAGCTTCTCCTCACCTATGTTTTCTTTTGTATTTGGATTGATTTTCAATCCTATATATTTTTCTTTTTCTTTTCAGGGATTGTTTTTTCAATCATTTCTTTTTTTTTTCTAGTGAGGATTACTATATCTGGATAGCCTTCATTGATTTTGAACTTCACTTTTCTCCCCTATAATTAAAACTTAAAACATTTCTTTACCTTATAAGTATTTCATAGTTTTATATAAATATACATCATAGACTCTCAATTTTTTCTTCTCAAGTGAATTCCTAAGATTCTTAATATCTCAAAACATAGTTTTCCTTATTTTGAATATTTAACTATAGTCTTATTCCATTTAACTAAATATCTTAGCCTATAAAATTAATTTTCATTACTCAAAATATTTCTTCAAGTCTACAATGATATTTAAATAGAATTAAAATATAGTTATCTGAATTAATTTTTATCACAAAAATCATTTTTATAATTTTTGAAAATATTTTAATTGAGAACAAATAATAGTTAAATTTCTTTTTCTTTCCTTTCCCCCAAAACTTAAAATTTTCACTACATGAATATAGGGTGAAAGAAAACCTTTAAATGTAAATCATACCTCAGTACTTAGGCATTTCAACTTTCTGAATTTTTACAGGTTCTTCATTTTTCTGGCTTTAATGACCTGTAATATTTTGAGCTTTTCTACACATATAAAATATTAGAGAATTTGCAGGGTAATGAACTCAGAAATAAACACAATCTCAAGCTTTTTATAATAACTAACTACTACAATTACAAAAGAAAATGAAAATTAACAAACACATATCACATCACAATACTACAATACTACACATCACAAACACCAAAGTCTACTAACAAACTACAAGATCACAGTGTATCTATCACAGTGCAGTATAAATTAAAGCAGTAATCACATCACAACAATAATCACAACTGTCTAAATACTCAGTCCACAATACAATACATAACAAAATAAAAATACAATCGCAGAATAAAAACACAAATACAACCTCAACACATCACAATCTATATTCTTACATCGAAATCCCATCCTATGTCATCATCTTCCTAGACTACAGGTGGATCAGATTAGTAGCGAGTATAACGGAGACATTCTGGAAAAGTCACATCAGGCTCTCCTCTCCAGTGGTGTGCGTGAACATCATAGAAAGCAATCTCGAAGTCTGAATGCCTCTGTAAATACTCACTGTCATAATCATATCTTCTTTTTAACCCTCTAATCCTGTCATCCATTCTTTCTAAAGTCTTATGTTGCAGGGATAACTGATCCATAATATCTGAAAGGGTAGGGGATCTAGATGTAGAAGGTTCTGCATAATTAGTAGAGGGGATGTCTCTACTAGTAGAAGGTGCAACACTTCTACTCCCAGATCTTCATCCTTCATGTGATTCATACGTTCGTATATTCGTCTTACCAATGGGTTTCATAGGATGAACCCATTCCTCATCATCTCTCTCTTCCACTCCAGACAACTGACATAATGCATATATGAGACCAGATGTCATAGTCCTTCTCCTGATTTACTCTTCGAGCTAAATGATTCTTCCAACATCTATAATCTTGTTGTTCTGAATACAGAAATTCAAAACAGCCCTATCTCTAGTCACCTCACTGTGATGATAGGTAGGCAGTAATGTGGAAGAAATAAAGTAGTGCCACGCTTTAGAGGTAGCATTTAACATAGAGTCAGAAAAATTTACCCATTCTCGCTGTTTCAATTTCCAAATTCCTTTCTCGTCAGTGAGAAAGTTTATCACGTCATTCAGTGGGCCTTCCACTGTACCAAATTTTTTGTACTCACAGAAGGGGTAGTCTTGGAGCTCGTAGAAAGAGTTAATGCGGCGAACATTAAACTTGACAGAGAATCCTTGTATTCGAACAGGCCGATCCTCAGCATAACTCAGATTTACATAAAACTTTTTAACTATATATACTGCTTCCTTGTTTGTAGTGTAACAGCAATTTTCCCATCTCTGCTCAGTTATTACTCGTTCGACTACTCCTCCAGGACTCTCGAAAACTCGATCCTGGATGCATTCTTTGCCTGCATCACTGTGTTGTATCTTGACTGATCTTTCCCACTGATGAAGCAAAACTCGTCAAATTCCAGGCGTCTTCCTTGTCACGAAGTCATTTAGGATCTAATAAAAATTTGCAATAATCCTAAATATTCAAAATAATTGGCTCATAGAGTGAATCTAATATTTTAAAGCCTTGCACCGAATATTTCTTCCAATATTTCTCAAACATTTTGAAAATTTTCAGATTTCAAAAATGTGGAAGAAATTTATTGTGAAAATAAAAAAAACTTTTAGGTTGGAGTGAAGCTCTTAACAAGAGGTGATGATTTCCGGTGTCAAAACGAGTTGAAATCGCTCCAAATTCCCAATCTATCAAGCCCTAAATTGAATTTTTCGTGTGTTTAGAGGTTAGGGATGATGAATAGTGACTTGGACCGGTTAAAATTGCAATTTTATTTCCTGTCTGTCTTTTCAAAAAATCTCATCGTCGGCGGTCTCGTTGGAGCCATCGGCGAGATTTCAATTTTAAATTGAAATAGCTCTCTGTAAAATCCGCCATCGGCGCCCTCGATGGTGTCGTCAACGAGATTCTTAAATATTATCCAAATTCACTAAATTTTGTGATTTCGATTAATTTTAAGCCTCGTCGACCTCCTATCGATCTTTTTAAAATTAAATTCTTGTGATAAGGTGATGTACTAACACAAATAAACGTACACAACACAAAACATTGCATTTCATATTTAAAATCCATGAGTTACAATATACGTTACACACAACGCAAAGGTTAGGTATTTTCTCAACCTCAATATCTAATTTCAGTGTCGTAATCAAGCCACGACACACTAAACACTAAACACAAAGTAAAGCAAGCACACACTACACATAAGTTCAAATCCAAATTAAAGCATCAACACATAAATGATAAAGTAAGTCTACTACTCATCTGAATCAGTACTATTATCATCTCTGAGAACTCCCATATATTGCACATGTACGAAGAGATTATAGAAGGGTCGGTATGGAAATTCTTCAGTAGATTCCTCTTTTATCAATCTCATCTTCCTCAGTATGCGTATAAAACTTCTTTCGATGTATTCAGTGTAGTCGAAATGTTCTTTCATCTTCCAGTCTATGTAATCAAAGAAATTAGATAGATTGTTAATCGAATTAATTATATTTTGGATATCTTTCTCGAGTCTTTTAATCTTTTGCAGGATCACTTGAGTTTTATTAGGAATCAGGGGTTGAATTGGAAATGAATTATGAGATGATTGGTCCGCAACAATGGCGATGTCATTCTCATCTTCAACTGGTGCAAAGTTAAATATTTTGATTGGGTCCAAAGGCTTCCAAGGGAGAAATAATTTTTCCCAACTCTCATATGAAACTTGGAACTGACTGCAGAGTAAGAAAATTTAGAAGGGTGTCCAAGCCCATAAGTTGATCCATGAACAATCAGGCCCAAAACAGACTTCACAATTATCGAACCAATATCGATAGGCAGTCCCATTTGAATACAATAATTTAGAATTGCACTTTCTTTAGTAATTTTACTGTTCTTCATTGTCGGTAACAACTTCACAGAAATGAAGAAGTGTCAGTGTTTCAAAATGGGGTTTAAAAGTGTAACAGAGAAAGTAACATACCCGTTTTCTCTCAGTTCTCACTCTTCATGTTCGTCCATAAGGTATCGGTAAATATCATTCATGACATCTCTTGTTGGCACGAAGTTGGAATAGTGACAAACAGGAACATTCTTAATCATATATAATTCATTTATTCTCGAAGGAGTAAATGTTACCCACCTGTCTCGCACATAGACGAATCCTTGGTTGATTTCATGCAAGTTAGCGTAAAATTTCTTCACCACAGGAATGACTACTGCGGCAGTAGTGTAGCATAACACTTCCCAACGTCAACGCATTATCATCTCTTCAATTCCCATGATGGATTGTGCAATCCTTGATTCACGAATCCTCTCCTTGATTAGTCTTCTCTTAATCAACACTTTATTGAAGATTCATTGCGCCTCCACACTGATAAACTTTCGCCTATTAAAAACATAAGATCTAGTGTTTTCAATAGAATTGGAAGCCATATGGATGAATTTGGTGGATTTGTTATTCTTTTTTAATAAATGGGGAGTTCTAGAGTCAAATTTAGAAGTTTACAAGGAGCGAATCCCATCTAAAACCGCCAAAATTTGTTGGAAACCGTTGAAAATCGTTAAATAAAACTCTAGAAACCATTTCTGTAACTTCTCGCCGACGACGGCCTCGATGCCACTGTCGGCGACCTCTCGTAAAAATAATATAATAAGTCTCTGAAAAATCTCACCGTTGACAGTGTCAAGCCCGCCGTCAGCGGCTAAGGTAAAAAATGCATATATTTTTATGATGGTCCGAATGCGTTCCAAATTTCTTGATGGATCCAATATTCATGATGATTATGGTATAAATAAGAGTAATAAAGTGCTATATCTCTATAACTACAGATAGAAACACACAAAAACACATAAATTGCAAAAAAATAAAATAAAATAACTATAGGTTGCCTCCCATAAAGCGCTTGGTTTAACGTCGTCAGCCTGACCTATTGAGGTATTAATCAAGTTGACTAATCATTAAAACTTCTTTAAAATTTGGTCTTTTACCATCAAAATACAGTTTTAATCTATGTCCATTCACTTTGAATGTCTGTCCAGTCTTTGGATCTTCAATTTCAATAGCTCTGTAAGTGTAAACTTGGGTCACAACGAACGGTCCTAACTAACGAGACTTCAATTTCCTAGGAAATAATTTTAGCCTTGTGTTGTAAAGCAAAACCTCATCTCCAGGGTTAAAGTTCTTTTGGTCAATTTTCCGATCATACCATAACTTCATTTTTTCTTTATAGATTTTGTCATTATCATAGGATTCATTTCTTAATTCTTCCATTTCATTCAATTGCAACAATCTCTTCTTACCAGCATCTTCTAGATTAAAATTAAATTCTTTAATCTCCAAATAAGCTTTATATTCTAATTCTACTAGTAAATGACAAGTCTTTCCAAAAATTAATCTGTAAGGAGTCATTCCTATCGGAGTTTTATAAGCAGTCATGTACGCCCATAATGTAGTGTCTAGTCTAGTAGACCAATCTAATTTCTTATGATTTACAGTCTTCTCCAATATTCGTTTAATCTCTCGATTAGAAATTTTAACTAAACTACTAGTTTGGGGATGATAAACAGTAGAGATTTTATGAATGATATGATTGTTTTCCACCAATCTCTGTATACACTTGTTCCTAAAATGGGATCCTCCGTCAGTAATAATCACTCTCGGCATTCTGTATCTAGTAAAAATATTTTTCATTAAAAATCTTGAAACGCTTTTAGCATCGCAAAGAGGTAAAGCTTCTGCTTCAATCCACTTCGATACGTAGTCTACCGCAACCAATATATACAAGTTCCTGAAAGAAGGAATAATTGGCCCCATGAAATCTAATCCCCACACATCAAAGATCTCAACTTCCAAAATATAATTCAGATGCATTTCATTTCTCCTAGAAATATTACCTACCCGTTGACATCGATCACAAGTTTTGATATATATGTAAACATCCTAAAATAAAGTTGGCCAATAAAATCTAACTTGTAAAATCTTATAAGCAGTTTATTAGTTCCAAAATGTCCTCCAAATTCAAATTCATGACATCTCTGAATAATCGGTTCAGTTTCTTCAAAAGGTACACATCTTCTAATGATAAGATCCTTACATTGTTTATATAAATATGGCTTATCCCAAAAATAATATCTTGAATCGTGAATGAATTTTTTCTGTTGTTGTGGTGTTAGCATAGGTGGTAAAATATCACTTACGAGATAATTAACAATATTAACATACCAGGGTATTTTCCACTCATTTATATTATAAAGTTGTTCATCAGGGTAACTATCTGTAATTTCATTGTCGGTGTCAGATATATTAAATTACTGAATATGGACATCATACATCTCTGAAATGTTGCAGGTGCATTACATAATCCAAAAGGCCTTCTTCAAAAAGCAAAAGTTCCATAAGGATTGGTAAATGTGGTCTTTTCTTGATCCTCAAGAACAATAGGAATTTTATGGTAGCCGGTATATCCATCTAAAAAGAAAAAGTATTTGTGCCAGCAAGTCTATCCAACATTCGGTCTAGAAATGGTAAAGGGAAGTGATATTTTCTAATGGCGGAATTTAATTTTCTATAATCAATACAAATACGTCATCCAGTAACTTGTCTAATAGGTATTAAATCATTATTTATGTTTGTTTCAATGGTCACACCACTTTTTTTAGGAACACAATGAATTGGGCTTACCCAAGCACTGTCTGAAATATGATAGATAATTCCCGCATCTAACCATTTTAAGATTTCCTTTTTTTATTACTCCTTTTAAAATAGGGTTTAGTCTCCTTTGGGGATAAACTCTTGGTTTATGTTGTTCATTAAATTTAATTCTATGCATACATATTGAAGGACAAATTCCTTTAATATCAGCCAAGGTCCAACCAAAAGCTTTCTTATACCGTCTTAAATTATCTATTAGTTTTTTTTCTTGCAAATCATTCAATTCTGATGATATGATAACAGGTAATGTAGTTAAGTTTCCTAGAATCACATACTTCAAGTGGTTAGGCAGTGTTTTCATCTCAAGTTCAGTAGGTTTTATAATTGCAGAACTAAATTTTTATTAATATTTTTAGTTATCTCCAACATCTCAAATCTTTCTTGAACATAATCTAAATCTTGACTTTTTGTTTCTTCCAAACTTTCTTCAGAATTGATTTAATCTTTGTCTTCTAATATTTCCTAATTTTGTTTATCTTCAAAGTGCTTTTTGAAATATTTTTTTCTCAAATGTTCACAAATTTCCATTCGGAAACATTCGTTATTTTTTCAATAGCCAGATATTTCATAGATTTAGCAATATTGAAAGTTACTTCTTAGTCATTGACTCTCATTGTTAATTCTCCTTTTTGAACATCTATCATGGCTCTTCCAGTTGCTAAGAATAGTCTCCCTAAAATTATAGGTATTTATTTATCTTCCTCCATATCTAGAACAATAAGATCCACAGGAAAGATAAATTTATCAGCTTTGACTAACACCTCTTTTATAACTACTTTAGGATAAGTAACTGAACGATCAGCTAACTGTAGAGTTATAGAAGTAGGTGAGACTTCTCCTAATCCCAATCTTTTACAGATTGATAGAGGCATAAGATTGATCCTAGCTCCCAAATCACATAAAACTTTTCCATAGAATCTTTCAACAATAGCACAAGGTATAGTGAAACTACCAAGATCTTTTAATTTTTAGGAAGCTTTTTTTTTATAATTGCACTACATTCTTCACTTAGTGCAACAGTTTCATTATCAGAGAATTTATTTTTCTTGTTCAAAATATCTTTCATAAATTTCACGTAATTAGGCATTTTTTCTAAAGCTTCAACAAAGGGAATATTTACTGTTAATTTCTTTAGGATTTCTATCAATTGAGAAAACTGTTTATCCATTTTATGTTGCCTTAATCTTTGAGGAAACGGTGGTGGTGGTTTTTCCACAATAATTTTCATAGGTATAAGTGGATGTTCTATTTCTTAGTATGTGTGATCATTTTCTTTTTCCCTTTCCACTTTTTCTTTTTCAGCTTCAGTTTCATTTTGCACTCTCGTTTCCAATTCTTTTCCACTTCATAATTGTATAGCTTTTATTTTTTCTTTTCCTTGATCTTTAGGATTGAATTCCACGTTACTAGGAAAAGTTCCAACAGTTTGGTCATTAAGCGCAGTAGCGATATGCCCTAATTGAGTTTCAATGTTCTTTATAGTTGTTTCTTGAACTTGTAATTGGTTTCCCTGGATTTGTAATTGTTGACCCATACTTAATATTAATTCTTTAGCAGACAATCGCTTTTCCTTAAATTGAGTATTGCTATTAAATCCAGGATGGTGAGAAGGCTATAGTTAATGTTTCCTTGGTTGGATGAATTTCCTAATGGGTTTACTGAGTTGTTTGCCCATTGCATATTTGTAGCAGAATTGTTATTATTCCAATTTAAATTAGCTTGATTCTTCCAATCTGGGTTATAATAATTTGAATAAGGATTATTGGGTTTGTTATTGATAGCATTTAAAGTTTCATAAGATGGTTGAGCATCTACAAATTTCCCTTTTGAATTTTCCTCCAACACCATAGGCGTTTAAGAAAAGTTCATTCCATATTGGTCTTTTTTCTTTTGATATTGCAGCAATTTGAAAAGCTAACATAGATATAGCATTAGAATCATGGATACTAGCTACTCTTTTAGGATTTACCCTTTCTGAGGGTCATTGAAAATTGTTGGTAGCCATCTCTTCTATTAATGAATAAGCCTCATCAAAAGGTTTTGACATTAAAGAACCACTAACAGAAGCATCAATAATTGATCTAATAGATCCCACTAATCCATTATAAAAAGTTTGAATAATTAGCCAATCTGGTAATGCATGATATGGGTATTTCCAAAGAAGATCTTTAAATCTCTCCCAAGCTTCATATATCGACTCTCCGTCAAACTGACAAAATGATGTTATGTCATTTCTAAGTTTAGCCATTTTTTATGGAGGGAAATATTTGGATATAAATTTTTGCGATAGTCCTCCCCAAGTTCTAATAGCTCCACATGTTAATGAATTTAACCACATTTTAGTCTTATCCCTTAACGAGAAAGGAAAAAGCCTAAGCCTAACGACATCTTTAGAAACTCCGTCATATTTAAAAGTAGCACAAAGTCCTAAAAAACTAGTGAGATGTAAATTAGGAGCTTCATTTGGAGTACCACCAAATTGATTATTTTGTACAATTTGGATAATTGCATGTTTAAGCTCGAATGGCAGCTACATCAGGATTTTGGATAGTTAAATGAATTTCATCTACTATAGGATTTGCATAATATCTGAAAGGTCTAGGTTGATGTTCATTTTCAATTCCTTGATTGTTTAAGTTATTCGCCATTTGATTCAAATTTATAAGTTCTCATTTTTGTTTTCTAAATTTCATGACAGTGCGTTCCAACTCCAAATCGTAGGGTATTAAATTTTTTGCTCCAAATTTACGCATACACAATCGAAATCGACACAATGATAAGAAAAATAATATAGTATAAAAATAAGTTGTAATTTAAATAAAATTTTTCTAATATTTATATTTAGTCCGTTACCCTAATTAATTTCCCCATGCAACAGCGCTAAAAACTTGATCGTGACTTTCTATATACTTAAAATTGCAAGAATTTGATGCCGCTGCTAGAAGATATTAATCCCCAGCAACAGCGCCAAAAATTTGACTGAAAACTCTTGTAATGCTAATAGGTAAAACAATTATTTTTCAGATATTCAATAAAGGTAAAGTCGCTCTTATCAACACAAGCATACGTATCGTGCAAGTAATACAGGGCTCTAGTGGAGTCCTAGTTATCGATCCCAACAAGAAAAATTTAGAGGGTAAGGTCTATATCAGAATACAATATAGAATCACAACTAATTTGTTCAAGTGACTATGTCACTAATGCTTAAAATTAAAGTATGCAGTTAAACTAAATTCTTAATTAAAATAATCAAATTAACTAAAGTTTGTAATGTGAGGATAAATATATAGAAAGCATCTTTCTCCTTGTAATGAGAATTAATTGAGTGATAATCTAATTTGGTTCAAACTGTATTGTGCCAAATAGAAGTATACATATTCTTTACCCTTGCTCAAGTGCATAAAGAACGTTAGCTAATCCTATGTTTGCTTACTTCCAGAGTGGCTAGGCTGGGAGGATACCGGCTCTAACTTCAGAGCTCCCACGTTCCCTTCAACTGAGAACTAACATTTACACTGCAGCACTCAAATGATAGGACTGAATTGGGGATTTCAGTCTGTCACTCTAAAATCTCCAATTCTATGCCCAATGAATTATATCTTCCTATTTATTTGCATCCAATTTTTAAGGACGTCACTGCCTTAAATCTTTCCTAGAATTTAAACAACCAAGCCATAGGACTTCGAGGTGGTTTGCCAAGTGCAACATAAATCCTCAACTCTTCGTTAGGCATTCGCATGATCATGTCGTGTAAATTAAGCCCTAACCGGTCTTAGGACTCCGAGGTAGTCGTTCGGTACGACATAAACCCTCACATTTTCTAGGCTGATTGTATGATTATGGCATACGAATATAAGTCCTAATTAATTAAAATTGGCAAAATTGAAATATCAAATAATATTAGGAGTTTCTTAAAACCAAGCCAAACAATAGGATAGTTTGGGAAGTTGCCAAGATTCTACTTGGATCCTCAGCTTCTCCTATTTCTCTTCCTTTGGATCCTCAAAAATAAATTGTTCCAAATTTTGAGTCATTCCCTTTTGAATTTCCAAAATCCAATCCTTTGAAAACCTCAAACTTTGAAATTATTGAGAGCAAAACCACTCGATCATTATCGAGAGTTTTCTTAAATGATTCCGGTCATTTAAGATGTAATTATTTATAGGGGCTTGCTTTATAGTAAACTTTAAGAACCTAGGAAATATAAACCATCGCTTAATTCATTTATATTAAGCAGGGGAATTTGTCGGCTTATAAAATTGGTTCATAGACCAAATGGATGTCACAAATCTCCTAGTTTATTTAACCGAGCCCCATCATCAAGCAGTGTGTCTATTCTTCGGGATAGATACACAGTTTGTGATGCGGTGCTCGTTTATATAAACTATTTGGGATTTGAGATCTGTTTGATTTCATATCTTAAAATTATTTTCAAAATCAAATACTACTTTCTAAACCATATATATACATATTTAAATTAAATTTAAAATCTAAAATTCACCGACAATTTCTGTTAGGCGACCCCCTTTCAAAATAAAACACATAACCTAAAAAATATGTCGACACGCAGCAGTATGGCCAACAGTCAACTCAGTAAAACAACCAACAACCTTTTCAGTAAAAGCGCAGCCTAGCAGAACCTCTGAAAAAGGAGTACCCTTTCAAGAATGAAGTAGTTGGCAAAATGTTTTGTAGTCTGGTCAAGAAAGATGGATTGCAATTTCCAGAGCCCAGGAGGCCGGAAGAAGTTGATAAGAAAGATCACCCATTGTACAGCCCTTACCACCATATGATCGGACACAAGATCGAGGTCTGCTTCACTTTCAAGAACTGGCTCGAGAACAACCTTTGATAAGGGAACATAATGATTCTGAAAGAATACATGAAGGAGCCTTAGAAAGGAGGTTCTGTTAATGTTATTTTGTCAGATCCTATTGTTCCGATAGACCCGTACACAACCAACGATGGATGGAGTACGGTTTGGATGACGTCTTCAAAGAAAATTTTGGATCGCGTCCAAACCGCTTTGGTGCACGCTTCGATTCAAATTTTGAAACCTATCAAGCCGACACTATCAATTGCAATTTAGGAACTGTCCCAGAAGGAGGAGAAGATCACAAAATAAGAGAAGACCGAGGCTCCAAAGGGTAGACTAGGGGCTGCTTTTCCTAGGATGGTTATTTCTGATTTAGGGGAGAAATCCCTCGAACCTCTAATTCTGTATGATTATTTGTTCTCTCCAGTGGGATCTTATAATGATAAGAGTTATGGTGTTGGCTACGTTTTGACTGTTTCTAACGATTACGTAACTGACGACTACCAGCCTAATCCGAATATCGATTTCGAAACGAATAACGATTCTCAAATCATACAAAACCTCGATGGTAGCGATTATGATGGTCTGGAAGATGACGAACCCATCTGTGAATTCCAAGGATCTTCTATCGCGATTGAGCTAGAGTTCTCAGATACCGAAGTGACTCCAGAAGAATCTGCTGCTCCGATTTAGAAAGAGGAAGCGCCAGCTGAATCATAATCAAACTCAGAGGAAGAGATAACCGAGGTCAACTTAAGAAGCAGAAAAGTCCTACCCCCTAGAGTGGGTCCGAAAGATAAAGGAAAGCAGGTGGTTGTTCAAGAAGAGCCAACTCCAGCAGAAGAATTACTCATTCGGGAAGAAGTTGACAGACCAGACAATAAAGTGGAGTATAATGTGCTAGCCCAACTTCAGAAGTTACCCGCCAAACTGAGCATCTACGATGCTTTAATCCTTTCAAAAGAGATGAGAGAAACTCTAATCAAGGCCTTACTTGATCCAGAGATTTGCTTAGCTCAAGTGGCCGGCAACTCCTTAGACGAGGTTTGCTCATTAAGAGAACAGTTTGGTGTTACTTTCACGGACAGTGTCTTGCTACTTGGGACAGCTAATCACAACCGACCCTTGTACATTTCTGTCACCATCGGAAAGTTCACGCTCTCTAGGGTGTTAGTTGATCTGAGAGCATCGATCACCATAATAAACCTTCGGACATTGGCATACTTAGAAATTGATGCTCACGAGCTTCAAGTAGATAAAATGTTGCTATAAGGCTTCAACTAGAAAGAAGAAAGAGCTCTTGGATCAATAACGCTGTCAATGAGCAACGGTGACTTAGCAAGGACAACCGCAAAATTCTACATAATTGACTCTGAAACATCATTCAACGCTCTACTAGACCGACCATGGATCCATGAAAACAGGATGGTACCATCATCTTTACACCAGTGTATAAAGTATTATGAAGGAGGACAAGAACAGTGCATTAAAGGTGACTTGCAACCGTTCTCCGTGCACGAAATTGGAATACATGAAGATGCTGCTTACTACGAATCTCTGAAGAAAACAATTTTCTCCAGAAATGCCACGCCGAATGAAATAAAAGAAACTCAAGACCACGAAAAACCTAAAATTCTAGTTCAACAATTACTCACCACTCCCTTACGGCGAGATGGTGAAGGTTTCTCCAGAGCTCACATCCGAGGTCGAGGTCGGGGATGAGGTCGAGGTAGAAACGGTGAAAGAGTTGAACAAAAGAATCTGGTTATTAAAGTTGATTGGTAAGACAATTCTGAAGAAGAAGAAAAAGAAATCAAGAAAGAAACAGCAACAACAAGTCAGATAAAATCTCAGTTCAAGATCTCTCTAAAAGATGAAAAGAACAAAGAATATAAAGTGATGTACGACAAAATTAACCATTATGTACATACTATGACCCTAACCCTGATTTATCCTAGTAAGGTTGAGGGTATGGTGGTCAAGGAAGTACATGGTGGAGGTGCTAAGCTAATCAAATTTTACCGAGGTGCTTCTTCTTCAAAAACTTAAAATGATGTAAAATTTGAAGATGTTGTTTCATCTGAATTAATGGAATTGCCTTTTAAGTGGTATTCTTCCTGTGTTAAAAATTTGATACAACGTGGTGTCTTACCAAAGCGGTGGTCAAAAGATCAATCACAACACTTTGAAAAGTTATGGAGTAATGTCAGAAGGCCTCCCAACTCAAAGCATGGTCTTGGATTCAGCACAGTAGGACTAGCTGATGATTCAGAATTTTGCTTGGTTGTCAGTTACGAATCTAATTAAGACTGCCTGGAAGCTTCAGATGATCTTGAGGACTTGGCAACTGGAGATGCTCCACCAGAATTTGAAGAAGAAATTAAATCTACCATAGACGAGTTAATGGAAGTTAACTTAGGTACTAGCGAAGAGCCTAGGCCGACCTTTGTTAGCTCCTTACTCAATAAAGAAGACTCTGAAAAACATGATCAAACTATTAATGGAATTCAAGGACTATTTTGCTTGGAGTTACGATGAAATGCCAGGATTAGCTCCAGAAGTCGCAGTTCATAGGTTAGGAGTGGATCACACTGCCAATCCAGTCAGACAAGCTCCGAGAAGAATGTGTCTAGAAATCGAACAACAAGTTATAGCTGAAGTTAAGAAGCTAATCTACGCTAAATTTGTCCGTGTAGAACAATATCCGACTTGGTTAGCCAATGTGGTACCAGTCAGAAAGAAGAATGGTCAAATAAGAATCTGCGTGGATTTCAGAGATTTGAACAAAGCATGCCGAAAGGACGAATTCCCACTACCAATTCCAGAATTAATGATTGACATCACTTCGACACATGAAATCTTCTCATTCATGGATGGATCTTCAGGATACAATCAGATAAAGATGACACTAGAAGATGAAAAGCTCACAGCCTTTAGAACGCCAATTGGAGTGTACTGCTATACAGTAATGCCTTTTGGATTGAAGAACGCAGGAGCAACCTGCCAAAGAACAATGACGAGAATTATTGATGATCTCATTCATAACCAAGTTGAGTGCTTCATGGATGATGTGGTAATCAAAAGCAAGCTAAAGGAAGATCACCTGTATGATTTGAGAATTTTTTTCAAGCGATTAAGACAATTTAACCTTAAGATGAATCCCTTGAAATGCGTCTTCAGCGTCACCTCTGAGAAATTCTTAGGATTTATTGTTCGTCATCGCGGAATTGAAATCGATCCAGAGAAGATTAAAGCTATCTTAGAAATGTCGCCTCCCAAAACCTTAAAACAACTACGATCCTTTCAAGGGAAGTTGGCATATCTTCGACGCTTTATTTCGAATTTGTCAGGAAGGTGTCAGCCTTTTTCTGCTTTGGTAAAGAAGGATGCCAAGTTTACTTAGGACTCCAAATGTTAACATGCCTTCGATGACATCAAACGATATCTAATGACACCTCCTGTCTTAGCAGCCTCGGTCTCGGGTAGACTTTTGATACTATATACCGCAGCTTTAGATGACTCCCTCGGAGCCCTACTAGCCCGGGTCAATGATGAGGGTAAAGAAAATGCTCTCTACTACTTAATTCATCATCTAATTCTGACAGAAGTAAAGTATCCTTCGATTGAGAAGCATTGTTTGGCCCTGGTCTTTACAACCCAAAGCTCAGGCACAACATGCTTTCTCTTAAGGTTAACCTTATTTCGAAGTTTAATCCATTGCAATATTGATGACCTGACCGACGTTTTCAGGCACACTTGTCAGGTGGTCAATGATATTATTGCAATTTGATATAACTTTCGTTCCTTTCCATGCCATAAAGGGATAAGTCCTAGCAGACTTCCTCGTAGCACAACCTTTACCGGCAGAATCGCCTCTCAACGACTTGCTAGACGAGCAGATAATGAGCCTAGAAGACCGCAATGATCAACGTTGGGAACTGTACTTTGATGGAGCATCCTCAGCACAATGAGACAAAGAATTGCAAACGATAGTGCCCGGTAAGGTCGGAATCGGACTAATCTTTATAACACTAGAGCGGTGAATGTTAAGGTACTCCTACAATTTAACAGAACCGTGTATGAACAACGAAGCAAAATATGAAGCCCTTATAACCAGACTGGAGCTAACCATTCTGATGGGTATAACAGATATCAACATCTAAGGTGAATCGCAGTTGATCATACAACAGGTCGCAGGACAGTACAAGATTTTGAAATCAAGACTCGAGCTGCATTTTTAGTATACAATGAAGTTGCTAGAGCAGATTCTGAATGTGACAATATACAAGATTCCCAGAAAAGAGAATGCCCTTGCAGACGCTTTGGCTCGACTTGCAAAAGAATTCACATGTCTACAGGAAGCGTCAGTTGCAGTAACAATGCATGGACGACAGGTCCTATTTCAGATTGCATAGACACTTTGCGCAGACTAGGAAATGAAGAGACAGTTGCAGCAGTGGCTGAAAATACAGAACATTGGCGGTAGCCATTAATAGACTACCTGCAAACAGGAAGCCTACCAGACGATAGGTCATTAGCCCATCAAATCAAGAAAAGAACTCTGTCATACGCATTAATAAACAATACGTTATACAGAAGGTCTTTCGACCAGATGTGGCTAAGGTGCCTGAGCGAGTCCGAGGCTTGTGAAATTGTTAAAGAAGTGCACTCAGGACTTTGTGGCGCTCACCAGTCAGGTCCGAAGATGAAAATGAAAATTAAGAGAGTAGGGTACTACTGACCCTCAATGATGACCTACTGCATGAAAGTCGCCAATAGTTGTCACCAGTGCCAAGTGCATGAAGTGGATCTACATCAACCTCCAAATGTGCTACATCCGACAATCGCGTCGTGGCCATTTAAGTGTTGGGGCACAGATATTGTGGGTCCAATAAAACCACCTTATTCAAGAGGACATCGCTTCATTCTTGCAACTACAGATTACTTTTCTAAATGGGCAGAAGCAGTACTGCTCAGGGAAGTGAAAGCACATCATGTGTTACAGTTCTTCAAGAATCAAGTCGTTTACCGTTTTGGGGTACCGCGAAGAATTATCTCAGATAACTGGACTACTTTCAAAAGCACAAAGTTCAACAATTTCGTCAGAAGATGCAGGATAGATTGGTGTTATTCGATGATCTACTATCCAAGAGCAAATGGGTTGGTTTAATAAAACTCTCGTCCAAATTCTAAAGAAAACTTTGGACGACAACAAGAGAAATTTGCATGAGAAGTTATGTCGGCATATTTTTTTAATTTAATTTAAATATATAATTTGAAAAGTAGTATTTGATTTTTGAAAATAATTTTAAGTTTAAAAATTTTAAGATATGAAAAATCAAAGCGATCTCACATCCCAAATAGTTTATATAAATGAGCACCGCATCACAAACCGTGTGTTTATTTCGAAGAATAAATACACTGCTTGATGATGGGGCTCGATTAATTAAACTAGAAGATTTGTGACATCCGTTTGGTCCGCGAACCAATTTTATAAGCCGACAAATTCTCCTGCTTAATATAAAGGAATTAAGCGGGGTTTATAATACACGGGTTCTTAAGGTTCCCTATAAGGGCAAGCCCACTATAGTTAATTACATCTTAAATGACGGGAATCATTTAAGAAAACTCTCGATAATGGTCAGTGGTTTTGCTCTTAAGAATTTCAAAGTTTAAGGTTTTCAAAGGATTGAGTTTTGGAAATTTCAATAAGGATTAGCTCAAATTTGGAACGGTTTATTTCAAGAATCCAAAGGAAGAGAAGTAGGAGAAGCTGAGGATCCATGAAGAATCTTGGCAACTTCCCAAACTATCCTATTGTTTGGCTTCAATTTGGGAGTTTATTTAATGTTGCAATCCTGCCAATTTTAATTAATTAGGACTTATATTTATATGACACAATCATGCAAATAGCCTCGAAGATGTGAGGGTTTATGTCGTACCAAGCGACTACCTCGGAGTCCTAAGACCAGTTAGGACTTAATTTGCATAACATGATTAGGCAGATGCCTAATGAGAAGTTGAGGATTTATGTCGTACCAGGCAAACTACCTCAAAATCCTATGGATTGGTTATTTAATTCTAAGAAAGCTTTGCTGAAGTAGACACAAGTTTTGCTGACGACGATAGCCATGCTGCCCACTATGCTCCATGCTCCTTGTTGTTGAAGAGGTTTAGTTTCATAAGTCATAAATCAAAGTTTGAGAGAAGTGTTATGGTTTAGAAATCTTAAAGTCCAAATATCTTTTAGTGTTTTAATTAAAACAAATCTTAAAGTTGTTTAAATAGAACCGATTAAGATCCTACGGTTCTGTCATCCTGGCACTGTTATTTTCATCGAATTCACTTAGTCCAGATGAATTTGCTATACTCAACTGAATGAGTTCCACACTTTCATTTAGACCGTGGGAAATCCCAATAGCAACACATGGGTTACATCATCTAAGGTATTCCCGCTCATTCAACGAGACGTTTTAATTTAGTTAGAGTTGTGGTTCTGTTGTTCTGTTTGTGATTAAATTTTGAGTTGTTTTATAGTTTGAAATGTTGTGGCAGTGGATTTTATCTTGTAGTGACTTTTAATTTAGTTTTGGTTTCAATTTTATGGCTATCATAAAGGTTTTGGTTTTCATGCAACAATCTTGTTTAACATGCAATAAAAGTAAAGCGCAGTGCAATAAAGAAAATTGCATTAACATAAAAAGCGTACCTAGAGAGTCTTCCCGTCATTCCAAGCTACACTTTGAAACACATGTCAGGGCATTTAAATGTTTATAACAAGCACCTAGGTAAAGACTAAAGGAAGGGTTTTGGTTGTCTACCAGAATCCTAATCCTATAGCTAGTCATTTCCTATGACGTCTAGGTTCTTGATTTTGGTTAAGGATTATTTTCTTCATCAAAGAACAATTAAGTTCAATTGTTCTTTAAAACATCTCACCGTACCGAGGAAGTGTTTAGAACGAATTCTAAACATCTTTTCAATACTTCTGAGATTATTTCGAGTCCAAATGAACTTCATTGTACTGGTGAATTGATCATCCAAGGGTTTAGTAAAGTTTTGTTCCTTTGCTCAGTGAACTAGGATGTTTGATTAACCTATGAGTGAGGTGATATTTCAATTAACGCTTCATTTAATAGATATAATAATTTAAAGCTTTCAGAGGCAAGTTAATTTGTTAAAGATTTTTAATGATTTTTATTTAAAGTTGATGATTTATCTTAATGTGATTTAATTATGAAATTTTAATCAATGATTTTAAGTTTAGAATGGTGTTTGATTCATTTAAGTTAAACCTTTTATAAATGATATCAACTAATTTAATTTTGACATCATGTTTTAAGGTAAATTATCTTAAAATTATTTAAAATTTACAAATTTGATTTAAGTTTTTTTTGAAATGATTCTTAATTAGTTCCAAATATTTTAATTTACTTTACTTTTTTAATTATTTAACATTTTAGGTTTTAATCGATTGTTGGATTATTTAATGATATAGGTTTTAATTACATTAAGAATTATTTATTTTTAATAATTTAATTATTAATTCCACTTATCCTCTTAAGTTTAAGAGTTAAATATTATTAATTGATTTATTTAGGGATTTTTAAATTAAAGAATTAATATCTTCTTAAGTTATATCCCCATTTTAATAATCCAATTTTAATTAATCTTCCAAAATTTAAATTACTCAATTAATTAAATTTTCATTTTTTGTGTTTATTAAAGTGATCAATGGGTTTCTACCCTTCAAGCTCCCAAAGTTTCAATCATCTAAGAGTATATTAAAATCAGATATTTTACCCCCATGTTGATTAAACCTAAAGTTTTAATTAGGGGTTAAAATCTTTTAACTACCTTTATGCCCCTTTAAGCTTATTTATTTTATAACTCATTAAATTAATCTTAAATAAACTTAAAATTTTTATGCCACTCCACTCACATGTCAATTAAGACATTAGAGGAGAAAATGTGATTTTTCTGAATTTAATTTATTTATATAATTATTTTTAATGGAAAATAGGGATTTTTAAAGAAAATTCATCAACATGACCAAGGTAAAGTTTCTATCCTTAAGAAAATTATGGGACATTCCTAATGACCAGAGGACCACTTGGACCGATTTTAGTGATTTTTTGAATTATATTTTATTTATTAGAATTATTTTAAGTTTTGGAGTGTTAATTAATTATAAAATAAAATAAAAGTTCAAAAATGGATTTTATATTTTTCAAAAGTCCCTCTGACCCCAAGAAAGTTAGAGAAATAAATTTTATATTTTTATGATTTTTCTTTGATTTATTAGAATTAATTTAGTGAAAAGATTGGAAAATCCATTTTTTAATTCAAAAATTGTTTTAAGCATTTAAAATTCAATATCTTTACTTTGAGACTTGGGAAAATATTTGGTTTGTTCTTAAGTGATTAGAGGACCAAATATGATATTTTTATGATTTTTATTATTTTTATGATTTTTATTATTTTTAAATTATTAAAAATATTAAAATATACTCAAAAATGAAGATTTTTAGAAAATTCCAATTTTATTTTTCATAGACTCCTCTAATATCAGAGAAGTCCCAAAATCAATTTGGTGAATTTTTGAAATGTATTTTTGGAGTTATGAATTTTTAAAGTTTAATTTTGATTATGTGGCTTAATTAATCCATTTAGTGGGGTTAAACATTTCCAATTGACTTCAAATTTTTATGTGAGATTCCCCTGACCCTAGAGATCAGTGGAAAATTGATTTCAAGTTATTTTAATGTGTGATTAATTCTAATTAATTAAAGTTCAATTTTGAGTGATTAGGCCAATTAGGATTATTTTTAATGAATTAGCTCAAACCATAATTATCCTAGGGTCTTCTAGTCTAAGGAACTTCACCATATTTTTTTCAAATTTTCTAAGCAAGATGCTAATTTTTGGAATTAAAATATCAAAAACAGTGACATAAACTTAAAAAATACATAACTTACCACAGGGATGGCCTCTGACCTTGAAAAATTCAGAGAATGTTCCCAAGATCAGAGCTTCAAAAGCCCTATGGTCTTATACCATGGTTAAATGTATACATGCATGGAGAATTAAAATGCTCAAAACAGTATTAAATTAATTAAAAATAAAATACTCAACAAAATAGATCAATTCTTTTTCCACATTATTCTCCTCTGTTCACTGAGCAAGAGGGTATTTTTCTTTTATTTTTATGATTTTTCTATTCAAAGATATCAATTTTTGAGTTTTAAGAATTTAAATAAATAAGAAAAATCAGATTTTCCTACTTAAACCAGTCAGCGCCGCGTCAACCTCGGCAGCTCCGAAGCTCTACGTGTTGCACTCTCATTCGACGCTGCCACCTGAGTCAGTTGTCATGCGTCCCGCGGTTCTGTTCCGTCTTGTGGTCCTACTTGATCTCCGTCGTTCAGCCGATACACTATCGATCGGACGGCTCCTGGTCATCGTCTACGACTAGTGCGTCCCGTGAGCCATCGATTTTCTAACCCTAATATCTCCCTCGATTCTCAATGGATTTTCAAGTTCTTATGCTCTATGGATTCGTCTTGAGAAGACGAACACATCCATAGTGTAAACACGCATTGAAATTGACTTAAATAAAATGAAGAATCGCTGGAATCTCGGGAAGAAGAAGAAGGCAATACCTTGGTTCTGAGAAGTGAAGCTTCTTTCAGAGGGGCTTGGCATGTTCGTTGGAGTCCAAGGAGGCTAGGGATGAAGCCTGGAGCTGTGGTGAAATGTCTAGGCTTGACTTCCACTAAGCCTGATCACAAAGCTTGGAGGCTGGAACAACTGGGTGGTCTGGAGAGGGGGCTTTCATGGGGGAACTCCTTCTCTACCTCTGGTGAAGGTGTGGGAAGAGTTAATTTAGATTTGGTGAAGTTTCAGAGAGTGTCCTGTTTTTGGCCTGATTTTTATCTGAGAAATTGAGCTCAGCTGGGAGAATTCAGGGCAGGAGAACAGTGGGATTCTTCTTCTCTAGGCTGGGAGAAGCTCTGGGAGTGATTTGGTGAGGTTTGGTTGAGAAAAAATTCAACACCCTTCAGCACCTTTCTCATGGCCGAGAAGAGGTTTTTAAATGGCCAGGGCCATTGGGCTTAGCTAGGGCTCAATTGTTGGGTGGATTCCACTGCTCAGGTGGAGGGCAGAGGAGCTCCAAAGTTTGATTTGGCTGAGGTGGCCAATTGGGTGAGTTTGGGTTTGTTTCACTTGGTGGTGGCTCTCGGTTTTGACTCCCTCTGGCGGCTAGGCCGACCGGCAAGGACAAGGGAGCTGGCCATGGGTCAGGTCAACCAAGGAGTAGGGTTTAATGGTGATAAACCAGGTAAGGGGGGATTTGGGGTGAGGCAAAATAGGATTTGTCCATTTAAGGGAAGAGATCCCTTAAAATGGGGAACCCTTGGTCCATGGCTCACTTAGCTTTGGCTAGGTGGATCTAGGGTGGTTCCTAGGGCTCACTTAGTGGCTGTGGATAGGTTGGTTTAGCCACATTTGGTTCAATTTGGTTTGGTTTGGTCATGGGTTCAAATTGACTCATTTGGGTTTGGGTTGGGCTAACTTGAGTTAGGTATTGATTTGGGTCCAAATTTCTTGAGCAATTTTGAAGAGGTGATTGCCATGAAGAAGTTTCATGAAGACATGGGGAGGTTTTGAGTTCAATTGGAAGGTCAATTTGGTGGATTTTGGTATTTTGGTTAATTTAGGCAAGGTTGAATCAACTTGGGTCCAAGTTGGGTTAAGGTGAGGTTTAGACCCAATTTAAAGTTTCAAATGGTCTAGGGGAATGTATTGAAGAGTTCACAACATCAATTGGGAATAAATTTTAGGGTTTGGCTAATCAATTTGGTAGGTTTAGGGCATGGGTTCACTTTAGGCTAAAATGGGGGTATTGGATTTCAAATGGAATTAAACTCAAATGTGAATCAACTTGGACTTGGATTTGGTTTAGATTCATAGTAATGATGTTTAATTAAAGTTTAGAATTAAAATTGGGCAAAATTGAGGTCAAATGGGTTGGTTTAGTGTGACATTGGGTCCATTTAGGTTAAAAATGGGTCAATTTGGGTATTTTGATAAAAGTGGATTATTTTGGAAAAATTGGTCTAGGCATTTGGCAAAAGTTGAATTTTGATTATGATGAAGCTTAAAGTGAGCCATGGACCAAGAAATGTCCACCCTGAACACGTCATGGGTTGTTCCCAACCCTCTTAGCCAAAGAGCTAGGGGTTTAGACTTAGCCATATGAGTGCTCAAATGAACCAGGGGGAGAATTGGGTAAGGATGGTGTGTGTGGGAGTGTAGTGTGTGCAAGCCAGACCTCACCAGGACCAGGCCACCCAAGGTAGTCCTAAGGCTTGAACAACCTTATAGGAGCTCACTATTGGTTCCCCATATGGTGGTCTTAACCTTCTAAGGTGATTTAGAGGTTTACAACCATCCAAGTGGGATCCCAAGAGGAGTGAAGAAGTAGCTGAATTGTTAAAGGGTGGGTCCCAACTCTAGTCCTCTAGGATAGTCAAGGAGAAAACCTATGACTAGATCTTAAGCACTAAGGAGAGAAGAAAAGTCCTCACCAAAAATGAGGTCAACAAATGGACCCCCAATAGGTGTGGTGTGCTGACGGAGCACACCGAGCGTATTGGAGTTGACTGAAGAGATCGACCAAACCAACACAGATGTCTAAGTGACTGTCGGCATATTTTTAGGTTGTGTTCTACTTTAGAAAAATTGGTCACCTAATAGAAATTTTCGGTGAATTTTAGATTTTAAATTTGATTTAAATATATATATATATATATATAATTTGAAAGTAGCATTTAATTTTGAAAATAATTTTAAGTTTAAAAATTTTAAGATATGAAATTAAACGATCTCACATCCCAAATAGTTTATATAAACGAGCACTACACCACAAACCGTGTATTTATCCCGAAGAACAGACACACTGCTTGATGATGAGACTCGGTTAAATAAACTAGAAGATTTGTGACATCTGTTTAGTATGCAAATCAATTTTATAAGCCGACAAGTTCCCCTCCTTAATATAAATGAATTAAGCAGGGTTTATATTACCTGGGTTCTTAAAGTTCCCTATAAGGACAAGCCCCTATAGTTAATTACATCTTAAATGACGGGAATCATTTAAGAAAATTTTTGATAATGATCAGTTGTTTTGCTCTCAAGAATTTCAAAGTTTAAGGTTTCAAAGGATTGAATTTTGGAAATTTCAATAAGGATTAGCTAAAATTCAGAACAGTTTATTTTAAGAATCTAAAGAAAGAGAAGTAGGAGAAGCTGAGGATCCAAGAAGAATCTTGACAACTTCCCAAACTATCCTATTGTTTGGTTTAGATTTGGGAGTTTATTTAATGTTGCAATCCTGCCAATTTTATTTATTTAGGTCTTATATTTGTATGATATAATCACACAAATAGCCTCGAAGATGTGAGGGTTTATGTCGTACCAAACGACCACCTCGAGTCCTAAGACCAGGTTAGGGCTTAATTTACATGACATGATCATGCAAATGCCTAACAAAGAGTTGAGGATTTATGTTGCATTAGGCAAACTACCTCGAAGTCCTACGGTTTAGTTATTTAATTCTAAGAAAGGTTTAGCTAGTGTAGATTCAAGTTCTGCTGATGACAATGGCCGTGCTGCCCACCATGCTCCGAGCTCCTTGTTGTTGCAGAGGTTTAGTTTTAGAAGGTGAAAATCAAGAGATGAGAAAAGTGTTTTAGTTTAGAAATCTTAAAGTCCAAATATTTTAAATATTTTAATTAAAACAAATCTTAAAGTTGTTTAAACAAACCGATTAAGATCCCACGGTTCCGTCATCCCGCACCGTTATTTTCATCGAATTCACTTAGTTCAGTTGAATTTGCTAAACTCAACTGAATGAGTTCCACACTTTCATTTAGACCGTGGGAAATTCCGTTAGTAACATGTGGATTACATCATCCGAGGTATTCCCAATCATTCAACGATACGTTTTAATTTAGTTGCAATTGTAGTTTTATTGTTCTGTTTGTGATTAAATTTTGAGTTGTTTTATATTTTGGAATGTTGTGGCGGTGAATTTTATCTTGTGGTGACTTTTAATTTAGTTTTGAGTTTCAGTTCAGGGACTATCCTAAAGGTTTCAGTTTTCATGCAACAATCTTGTTTATCATGCAAGAAAAAGTAAAGTGCAGTGCATGTAAGTAAATTGCAACAAAGTAAATTGTAATAAAATAAAAGCGTACCTGGAGGGTCTTCCCATCATCCCAAGCTACACTTAAAACACATGTTAAGGCATTTAAATATTTCAACAAATACCTAGGTAAAGCTAAGGGAAGGGTTTTGGTTTTCTACCAAATTCCTAATCCTATTGCTAATCATCTCCTATGACGTCTAGGTTCTTGTGTTTTGTTTTATGATGATTTTCTTCATCAAAGAACAATTAAATTCAATTGTTCTTCTAAAACATCCCGTCATATTGAGGAAGTGCTTAGGACGAGTCCTAAACAACTTTTCAATACTTCCAAGATAATTTTGAGTCCAAGTAAATTTAGTTGCAGAGGTGAATTAATCATCCAGGAGTTTAGTTAAGCTTTGTCTCTTGCTCAGTGAACTTGGGTATTTGATTACCTGATGAATGAAGTGGCGTCTCACTTAATACTCTATTTAAGAGTTATAATAATTAAAGCCTTTAAGAGCAAGTTGGTTTGTTGAGAATTTTAATCATTCTTTATTTAAAGTTTGAGTTAATGGTTTAAAGTGATTTAATTTAATTATGAGGTTTTAATTAATAATTTTAAGTTTGGAATAGTGTTCAAATTATTTTTTGGTTTAAATCTTTATACTTTAGGTGATCTTAATATTTTAAATTTGTTTTTCTTTTTTTATTGAATGATGTTAACTTAAATTAATTTAAATTTGATTTAATTTAATTTAATTTAATTTAATTTAAATATTTTTTTAATTTAGCTTAACTTAAATGTTAAAATGTTAATTTAATTTAATTTTAATTTTAATTTAATTTTTACTTAATTTAATTTAATTTAATTTAATTATTAAACTATTTAATATTTTGAACTTTTTTTTCTTTAATTTAAGGGTTTTTTTTTTTATTTTTAATTTACTTAGTTTGGATTATCATTTTAATCTTAATTAAAAGTTAAATATTATTGAAGTGATTTATTTAGGTATTTTTTATTAAAGGATTAATATCCTCTCAAGTTATATCATTATTTTTAATAATTCAAATTTTTGTTATTCTTCCAAAAATTTAAATTGTTTAAATAATCAAAGTTTCATTTTTTATTAAAAGTGATTAATGGGTTCCTACCCTTTTAAATTTTCCAAAGTTTCAATCATCCAAGAAAGATAAAATCAAATATTTTACCCTCTATTTTAATTAAACATAAAATTTTAATAAAGGGGTTTAAATTATTTAATTATTAATATGCCCTTTTAAGCTTATTTATTTCATAACTCACTAAATTGAGTTCAAATGAACTTGAAATTTTTATGTCACTTCACTCACATGTCAGTTAAGACATTAGAGGAGAAAATGTGATTTTTTTGAATTTAATTTATTTATATAATTATTTTTAATGAAAAATAAGTATTTTCAAGGAAAATTCAACAACATAACCAAGGAAAGGTTTCTGTCATTAAAAAAATTATGAAATGTTTCTAATGACTAGAGGAACACTTGGACCAATTTTGATGCTTTTTTGAATTACATTTTATTTATTATAATTATTTTGAGTTTTAGAGTATTAATTAATTATAAAATAAAATTAAAGTTGAAAAATGGATTTTATATTTTTCTTAAATCTCTCTGACCTCAAGGAGCTCAGAGAAATAAATTTTATATTTTTCTGATTTTTCTGATTTTCCTTTGATTTATTAGAATTAATTTGGTAGAAATGTTGGAAAATACATTTTTTAATATTAAAAATTGTTTTAAGGCTTTAAAATTCAATAAATTAACCTAGAGACTTGGAAAAAATATTTGGTTTATTCCTAAGTGATTAGGAGTCAAAATATGACATTTTTATGATTTTTAATATTTTTATGATTTTTATTATTTTTTAATTATTTAAAATATTAAAATATGATTAAAAATAAAAAATTTTAGAAAATTCCAATTTTAATTTTTATAGACTTCTCTGATATCAGTGAGCCCATAAAATCAATTTGGTGAATATTGAAATGTATTTTTGGTGTTATGAATTTTTAAAATTTAATTTTGGTTATGTGACTTAATTAATTCATTTAGTGGGGCTAAACATCTCTAATTAATATCAAATTTTTATATGAGGTTCCTCTGATCCTAAAGTTCAGTGGAGAATTATTTTAAAGTTATTTTGATGTGTGGTTAATCCTAATTAATTAAAATTCTATTTTAAGATTGTGGCCAAATTAGAGTTTGTTTGATTGAAATAAATCATGAGATAATTTTCTGATATTTCTGTGGTCAAAGGGAACATACTCTAATTTTTCTGGATTTTTCTAAGTAATATGGTAATTTTTATAATTATTATAGGAAAAATGAAGCATAATATTGAAAAATAGATATCTCATCATGGAAATCTTTCCTGACTTTGGAAAAATTAGGAAAGATCCACCATTATGCTTAGAATAACATATAAAAATTTCAAGTTATGGTGAAGCTCCTACATGCATGAAGAATTAAAAGATTGAAAACACTATTTAATTAATTAAAAATAAAATATGCAAAATTAAAATAAAATTACGTTCACATTATTCTCCTCATTTTCATGAGCAAGAGGGTATTTTTATTTTTTTTTTTTGGAGTTTTCTAGGCAAAATTATGATTTTTTGAAGTTTTGTGTCAAAAATAAATCCAACAAATCCATTTCCCGCTCAATCCACGTGTTGCTCTCCTATTGGCCAGCGTGGTTCTATATGGCACATGTTCATTGATGAAGATCCGTTCGACTGCATCAGGGCCGTCCGTCAGATACACGCCTGATCGGACGGCTGCTGCTCCTCTCTCCTACTGCTATTCACCCAAAACCGTCCACCTTCAAATCTTGATATCTCACTCGTTTCTCAACGAAATTGAATGAAATTTTTTTTAATATGATCATCTAATTGAGTAGCACACATCTATATGGTGATGATATAGTTAAATCATGTAAATATTTACAGAAAATTAAAACATGCTCGGTTGGAGGAGAAAAAATTTGATACCTTCGTCCAAGAGGTGAAGCCTCAATTGGAAATGGTTTGATTAAGTTTAGGAATGCTTGGAAAAGCTTTGGGAACAATTTGGCAGGGTCTCCCCAAGGTAAATCTTGCATCTCCTCCTCTTGGCCATGGAGGTAGGGTTTAAATAAGGAAGGTTATAGTGGAGCTTTGGGTGGGCATGGGGGTTGATTAGTGGGTTCAAAATATGTGTTTAGGTGGAGGGGAGGTCAGAGTTTGATTTTGGTGCAATCAATTTGGGATTTCCATGTGTAAAGTCAAGGATTTAAATGGCATGGGTGTAAGGAGCATTTTTTGTCCAATTTGGATCAATTCATGGTTTTGGCTTGGTTAACTCACCAAGGCTTGATTTGGGCTGATGTGAGATCATTTGGGCCAGCCTCACATGTGTGGTGAAGTCCCCATCCAAGGTGAGGTGGCTAATTTTGGTTAAAGTGTATCATTGATGGGGTTAAAAAAGGTTTAGTGAAGGCTTAGGAAAGGCTCCCATCTTCTTGCCATAAGTGGCATAGTGAGGTGGAAAGGGCTCATCATGGCTTGCATATGGCTTATGCATAGCTCCATGGCTTCATTTGGCTTGCTCATGGCTTGGGAAAAGGTTGGCTCACTTGCATGGAAAAGGGTTATTTGGAATTTTGAAAACTTTGGATTCCTTTGATGGAATTTGTCATGATGTTACAAATAGGTTAATTTCATGATGGTTTAAGACTTTGGTCAAATAGGATTATCAAAGGAATGATGAAGAAAAGGTTTCATGTGGGCTTAGGGATGGATTTTGGGCTTTTGAATTTGATGGAAAGTGGGTTTTTAAAGGCTTTATGGAAGTGGGCTTTTAAGTTTGAAAAAAAAAATTGGTGGATGGAGATTTTGTGAAAGATTAGGCTAAACAAATGTTGGGTTTAGTTCAAGAGTGTGGCATGAGTGATTTGGAGAAGGTTTGGTGTCATTTAGAATTGAAATAGGTTTAATTTGGGCCTTTTTGGTAATGGAGCCCAAAATGGGTCAAATTGGGCTAACTTTGGCTATCTTGGGTTAATGTTGGTTTAAGGTTGGATTTGATGTAAAATTAATATTGAGAAATGTTTAGGGGAGTGTTATAAAGAGTTTTCAACTTTGGTTGGGCTTTGATTTTGGGATATGGGCCTATTTGGGTTAGGTTTGGGTATAGGCCAATTTAGGGGATTTAGGCTTCAAATTGAAATTGGATCCAAATGTTAATCGAGTTGGGCTTGGATTTGTTCTAGATTGATATTAGGGATATGGAATTGAAGTTTAGAATTGAATTAGACCAAAATTGAGGTCAATTGGGGCGGTTTGGTTTGACATAGGGCTCACTTTACGTTTAAAATGGATCAAATTGGGGGTTTTGGTAAAAGTGGGTTAAATTGACAAAATTGGCTTATGGTGTAGTTGAACAAAATGAAATTGGGAATACTTGGGATTTTTTGAAATTTTTTGGAAATTTTTGGAAATTATGGAATTTTTTTATTAAGAAGGGCATTTGGGTATTTGGAGGGTATTGGGGGGTATTTTTGGAAACTTTGGTATATTTGGCAATGGATGATCAATTTGAGTGAGGGGAAATGTTTAGGATTAATTTTGAGGAATTTTGGGTAATTTAGGTGATTTTGCAAATTTTGGGTAGTTTCAAGGGTATTTGGTAGGTTTAGTGGGTGTGGGGCCCCGGGGGTCAAAAATTGAAATTTTGGAAAAATGAAGATTGATCAAATTTGAGTAGAATGGAATCACTTTGGTTGAGCCATGAAGCCATATCAAGCCCATAAGAGCCATGAGAGGACTCATTTGAGACATTCATCTATGTTGTTCCTAACCCTCTTAGCCGAGGGCCTAGGGGTTAAGGTCCATCCATATGAATTACCTACATGAGTCAGGAAGTCAAGCTAGGTATGAATGGTTTTAGGATTTGGAATGTGTGTGAAAGTGTAATGTGTGCAGGTCAACCCTCACCAGACCAGGCCACCTAGGGTATTCCTAAGGCTAAAGAGTCCTATAGGGACCTCATCCTTTTAACCTCCACATTTGATCTTAACCCTCCAAGTGAATTAGGGGTTTACAATCAGGCATGTGGGGTTTGCAGGGAGTTAAGAGGTGTTTAAATTTCTAAATGGTGGGTGCCATCTCTAATCCTCTAGGATAGTCGAAGGAAAGCCTAAGGCTAGACCCTAAGTACTAAGGAGAGAGAAGAGAAAAGACCTCATCAAAAATGAGGTCAACAAATGGACCCCCAATAGGTGTGGTGTGCTAACCAAGCACACCGCGCGTATTAGCGTTGACCGAAGAGATCAACAAAACCAACACAGACGTTTAAGTGACACACTTAGAACGGAGTAGAAACAAATTTCTGCTGGGGAGTATCGAGTATATCTCCAAGATTGGAGATCCCTGAACTCTCGCTGGGGAATAGAAAAGGAGGTGAATTCCAGATCATAAGATGTAAGGAAATTTGATTTAGATTTCATTTCACTTTCTATTTTAATTTTTAATGTGTGAGTTTAGATTTCGATTTGTTTTGAGTTTCAATTTCGATTGAGGTTTAATTTAAAATCAATTCAAGGAAATTCGGATTTGGAATGAGAATTGGAACCTAGGTTCCAACATCGGGACCGCGAAGAGAACTGGAATTTAGGTACCAGCCTCGGAGTGAGAATCGGAGTTTAAGTATCGATTGAAAAGGATGCAAATCAGAATTTAGGTACTGATCTCGAAATGAGAACTGGAATTTGGTACCAGTCTCGAAAGGGAAAATTGAAATTTAGTATCAATCTCGGAAAGAGAGTCGGAATTTGGTACCGACCTCGAAAGGAGAGAACTGGAATTTGGTACCAGTCTCGAAGGTTTAATGAGAAATGGAAACCGGTTCCAATCCCAAAGATTTAATGAGAAATGGAAACTGGTTCCAATCTCGAAGATTTAATGAGAAATGGAAACTGGTTCCAGTCTCGAAGATTTAATGAGAAATGGAAACTGGTTCCAATCTCGAAGATTTAATGAGAAATGGAAACTGGTTCCAATCTTGAAGATTGAATGAGAATTGGAAACTGGTTCCAATCTCGAGGATTTAATGAGAATTGGAAACTGGTTCCAATCTCGAAGATTTAATGAGAAATGGAAACTGGTTCCCATCTCAAGGATTTAATGAGAATTGAAAACTGGTTCCAATCTCGAAGATTTAATGAAAAATGGAAACTGGTTCCAATCTCGAAGATTTAATGAGAAATGGAAACTGGTTCCAATCTCGAGGATTTAATGAGAATTGGAAAATGGTTCCAATCTCGAAGATTTAATGAGAAATGGAAACTGATTCCAATCTCGAGGATTTAATGAGAAATGGAAAATGGTTCCAATCTCGAAGATTTATTTGTATGAAGAGGGACCCAATCCCATGCCATCAGAATCAAATCGAACAAAGTTCGTGGCTCTGTGTCAATAGAACTAGTCGATCCTCTAACACGCAGAGAAAAGATTTAAAAAGAACTGGTAAGTGTACCAAGTTGAAAAGACTTGACCTGGTGACAAGTCAAGGAAAAGATTTGAATTTCAGAAGAGTTTCAAAGGGATTTGGTTATGAAGAATAATTGAAGGATTCAGACGAAGGATTTGGATCGAAGAATTCAGATTGAGATTTAAATTCATTTCATTCGTTTTGGTGATTCAATTTCAAAAATATTTGGAGTTCGTATCAGTTTAGAATTTATTTTGACATTTAGATTTTTAAAAGAGTTCTCGTCTATTTTCATTTTCCCTTTGTTCTTTGCTCGAAGCTCTTTTAATTAGAACCAACCGCCCGTTCCATTTCCCTGCGAAAATCAAGGAAAGGATCAGGGGCTGTACTAAGAACAAGAACAGTAGAAAAATATGTTTATTAATGAAGAGCTTTTATTCATTTATTTTAAATTTAAATGGGAGTAGGAAAAGATCAAGAGAGATCAAGAGTGAGACTCGATTTGAAAGAAAGGATAAAAACTTTATTATCGGGATATCACATGTTTTCTTTTAACATTTTTTTTTTAATGATTTTCTTTATCATCCACTTTTTTATTTATATTTTTGGGTTCGGACCCAGTCATAAGTAATCACTGTGCCCGTGCTTCTAGGAATGAGGATTCATCCTTCAAAACATCAGGTTGCGTAATACTTCTTTAGATATCGTCCATTAATTGGAAGCATAGGTCGTTCTCCACGGCAATTTATAAGCTGGTAGGAACCTCCTGAGTAGACTGTCTCGACCACGAATGACCCTTCCCATGTTAGTTCAAATTTACCACATATCTTGCGATGTGCAAGAATAGGTCTTCTAAGAACTAAAACTAAGTCACCGACTTTGAATGTCCTTGGACGGACCAATTTATCATGGGCCTGGATCATCTTGGCCTTATACAGTTCCAAATTCTGCTGTGCTGAAAGTCTTTTCCCTTCCAGGCTTTCCAATTCTTCTAGTCGTAGTCTGGCATTTTCTTCTGTAGTGATTTTGTTTGCAACTACAATTCTAAGAGACGGAAGCTAAACCTCTAAGAGTAGAACGGCCTCGGACCCGTACACTAAGGCGTAAGGCGTAGACTGGGTAGGAGTTCTGAAAGTCATCCAATGGGCCCATAAGGCTTCTAACAACTTCTCGTGCCAATTTCTCTTGTTGTCATCCAAATTTTTCTTTAGGATTTGGACGAGAGTTTTATTAAAAGCCTCGGCCAAGCCGTTCGCTCTTGGGTAGTAGAATGATGAATAGCGCCAATCAATCCCGTATCTTCTGACAAAATTGTTGATCTTTGTACTCTTGAACGCGAACTCATTATCTGAAATGATTCTGCACGGTACTCCGAAATGGTAGACGACTTGATTCTTGAAGAATTGTAGCACGTGATGTGCTTTCACTTCTCTGAGCGGTACTGCTTCTGCCCACTTAGAAAAGTAATATGTAGAGCAAGAATGAAGCGATGTCCTCTTAAAGATGGCGGCTCTATCAGACCCACAATATCTATGCCCCGACACTCAAATGACCACGATGCAATTGTCAGATTTAGCACATTTGGAGGTTGATGTAGAACCACTCCATGCACTTGGCACTAGTGACAACTTTTGGGAATCTTCATGCAATCGGTCATCATCGAGGGCCAGTAGTACCCTAGTCTTTTAATCTTCATTTTTATTTTCAAACCCGTCTGATGAGCGCCACAAAGTCCTGAGTGTACTTCTTTAACGATTTCACGAGCCTCGGACCCTCTTAGGCATCTTAGCAACATCTGATAAAAAGACCTTCTGTATAATGTATTGTTTATTAATGCGTAAGACAGAGTTCTTTCTTAATTTGATGGGCTATCGACTTATCATCTGGTAGGTTTCCTGTTTGCAAGTAGTCTATCAGTGGCTGCCGCCAATCTTCTGTATTTTCTGTCACTCCTGTAACTGTTTCTTCTGCTTTTCTTTTTGATTTGTGTATTGTATCCATGTCGAGCTGTGAGAGCCTAACGTCCTTGAACTGACACTTCAACTGACTCATCCTGTAAGCAAGAAAATTCTTTTGCAAGTCGAGCTAACGCATCTGCGAGAGCATTTTCTCTCCTGGGAATCTTGTAGATCGTTACATTTGGAATTTGCTCCAACAGTTTCATGGCGTACTGAAAGTACTGCTAGAATCTTGGCTTCAGAATTATGTACTGTCCCACAACTTGCTGAATGATCAACTGTGAATCTCCGTAGATATTGATATCTGTTATCCCCATCTGAATGGTTAATTCCAATCTGGTTATAAGGGCTTCGTATTCTACCTCGTTTTTTGTACACGGTTCTATTAAGTGGTAGGAGTACCTTCACATTCCCTGCTCCGGTGTTATAAAGATTAGTCTGATTCCTGCCTTACTGGGCACTATCGTTTGCGATTCTTTATCTTTCTGCGCTGATGATGCTCCATCGAAGTACAGTTCCCAACGCTGATCATCAGGGTCTTCTAGGCTCATTATCCGCATGTCCGGCAAGTCGTCGTTGAGAGGCGATTCCGCACCGCAAAGGGTGTCTCTGCAAGGAAGTCCGCTAGGACTTGCCCCTTTACGACACGAAGAGGAACGAAAGTTATATCGAATTGCAATAGTATCATTGACCACCTGGAAAGTCTGTCGGAAAGCGTCGGTCGGGTCATCAAATATTGCAATGGATTAAACTTTGAAATAAGGTTGACCTTATGGGAAAGAATGTAGTTCCTTAGCTTCTGTGCGGCAAAGATTAGGGCCAAACAGTGCTTCTCAATAGGAGGATACTTTACTTCCATCAAAATTAGACGACGGCTTAAGTAGTAGAGAGCATTTTCTTTTCCCTCATCATTGACCTGAGCTAGCAGGGCTCCGAGAGAGTCGTCTAAAGTTGTGGTATAAAGTATCAACGGTCTACCCGATACTGGGGCTGCTAAGACAGGAGATGTCATTAAATATTTTTTGATGTCATCGAAGGCATGTTGACATTTGGAGTCCCAAGTAAACTTGGCATCCTTCTTAACCAAAGAAGAAAAAGGCTGACACCTTCCTGACGAGTTCGATAAAGCGTCGAAGATATGCCAATTTTCCTTAAAAGGATTGTAATTGTTTCAAGGTTTTAGGAGGTGGCATTTCTAAGATAGCTTTAATCTTCTCTGGATCGATTTCAATTCCACGATGTCGGACGCCAAATCCTAAGAATTTTCCAGAGGTGACGCTGAAGGTGCATTTCAAGGGATTTATCTTAAGGTTAAATTGTCTTAATCGCTAAAAAACAATTCTCAAATCATACAAGTGATCCTCTTTTAGTTTGCTTTTGATGACCACATCATCAACGTAGCACTTGACTTGGTTGTGAATGAGATCATCAAAAATTCTTGTCATTGCTCTTTGATAAGTTGCTCCTGCGTTCTTTAATCCAAACGGCATCACTGTGTAGCAGTATACCCCAATCCATCATCCTGGCACCGTTATTTTCATCGAATTCACTTAGTCCAGATAAATTTTCTAAACTCAACTGAATGAGTTTCACACTTTCATTTAGACCATGAGAAATCCCGTTAGCAACACGTGGGTTACATCATCGGAGGTATTCCCGATCATTCAACGAGGCGTTTTAATTTAGTTACAGTTGTGGTTTTGTTGTTCTGTTTATGATTAAATTTTGAGTTGTTTTATATTTTGAAATGTTGTGGCGGTGGATTTTATCTTGTAGTGACTTTTAATTTAGTTTTGGTTTCAATTTTGTGGCTATCCTAAAGGTTTTGGTTTTCATGCAACAATCTTGTTTAACATGCAATAAAAGTAAAGCGCAGTGCAATAAAGTAAATTGCAATAACATAAAAAGCGTACCTGGAGAGTCTTCCCGTCATTCCAAGCTACACTTTGAAACACATGTTAGGGCATTTAAATGTTTATAACAAGCACCTAGGTAAAGACTAAAGGAAGGGTTTTGGTTGTCTACCAGAATCTTAATCTTATAGCTAGTCATTTCCTATGACGTCTAGGTTCTTGATTTTGGTTAAGGATGATTTTCTTCATCAAAGAACAATTAAGTTCAATTGTTCTTTAAAATATCTCATCGTACCAAGGAAGTGTTTAGAACGAATTCTAAACATCTTTTCAATACTTCTGAGATTATTTCGAGTCCAAATGAACTTCATTGTACTGTGAATTGATCATCCAAGGGTTTAGTTAAGTTTTGTTCATTTGCTCAGTGAACTAGGATGTTTGATTATCCTATGAGTGAGGTGATATTTCACTTAACGCTTCATTTAATAGTTATAATAATTTAAAGCTTTCAGAGGCAAGTTAATTTGTTAAAGATTTTTAATGATTTTTATTTAAAGTTGAAGATTTATCTTAAAGTGATTTAATTATGAAATTTTAATCAATGATTTTAAGTTTAGAATGGTGTTTGATTCATTTAAGTTAAACATTTTATAAATGATATCAATTAATTTAATTTTTACATCATGTTTTAAGGTAAGTTATCTTAAAATTATTTAAAATTTGCAAATTTGATTTAAGTTTGTTTTGAAATGATTCTTAATTAGTTCCAAATATTTTAATTTACTTTACTTTTTTAATTATTTAACATTTTAGGTTTTAATCGATTGTTAGATTATTTAATGATATAGGTTTTAATTACATTAAGAATTATTTATTTTTAATAATTTAATTATTAATTCCACTTATCCTCTTAAGTTTAAGAGTTAAATATTATTAAGTGATTTATTTAGAGATTTTTAAATTAAAGAATTAATATCTTCTTAAGTTATATCCCCATTTTAATAATCCAATTTTAATTAATCTTCCAAAATTTAAATTACTCAATTAATTAAAATTTCATTTTTTGGGTTTATTAAAGTGATCAATGGGTTTCTACCCTTTAAGCTCCCAAAGTTTCAATCATCTAAGAGTAGATTAAAATCAGATATTTTACCCCCATGTTGATTAAACCTAAAGTTTTAATTAGGGATTAAAATCTTTTAACTACCTTGATGCCCCTTTAAGCTTATTCATTTTATAACTCATTAAATTAAGCTTAAATAAACTTAAAATTTTTATGCCACTCCACTCACATGTCAATTAAGATATTAGAGGAGAAAATGTGATTTTTCTGAATTTAATTTATTTATATAATTATTTTTAATGGAAAATAGGGATTTTTAAAGAAAATTCATCAACATGACCAAGGTAACGTTTCTATCCTTAAGAAAATTATGGGATATTCTTAATGACCAGAGGACCACTTGGACCAATTTTGGTGATTTTTTTAATTATATTTTATTTATTAGAATTATTTTACGTTTTAGAGTGTTAATTAATTATAAAATAAAATAAAAGTTGAAAATGGATTTTATATTTTTCAAATGTTTCTCTAACCCCAAGAAAGTCAGAGAAACAAATTTTATATTTTTATGATTTTTCTTTGATTTATTATAATTAATTTAGTGAAAAGGTTGGAAAATCCATTTTTTAATTCAAAAATTGTTTTAAGCATTTAAAATTCAATATCTTTACTTTGAGACTTGGGAAAAATATTTGGTTTATTCCTAAGTAATTAGGGGACCAAATATGATATTTTTATGATTTTTATTATTTTTATGATTTTTATTATTTTTTAATTATTAAAAATATTAAAATATGATGAAAAATGAAGATTTTTTAGAAAATTCCAATTTTATTTTTCCTAGACTCCTCTGATATCAGAGAAGTCCCAAAATCAATTTGGTGAATTTTTGAAATGTATTTTTGGAGTTACGAATTTTTAAAGTTTAATTTTGATTATGTGGCTTAATTAATCCATATAGTGGAGTTAAACATTTCCAATTGACTTCAAATTTTTATGTGAGGTTCCTTAATCCTAGAGATCAGTGGAAAATTGATTTCAAGTTATTTTAATGTGTGATTAATTCTAATTAATTAAAGTTCAATTTTGAGTAATTAGGTCAATTAGGATTATTTTTAATGCATTAGCTCAAACCATAATTATCTTAGGGTCCTCTGGTCCTAAGGAACTTCACCATATTTTTCTGGAATTTTCTAAGCAACATGCTAATTTTTGGAATTAAAATATCAAAAATAGTGACATAAACTTGAAAAATACATAACTTACCACAGGGATGGCCTCTGACCTTGAAAAATTCAGAGAATGTTCCCAAGATCAGAGGCTTCAAAAGCCCTATGGTCTCATGTCATGGTGAAATGTATACATGCATAGAGAATTAAAATGCTCAAAATAGTATTAAATTAATTAAAAATAAAATACTCAACAAAATAGATTAATTCTTTTTCCACATTATTCTCCTCTTTTCACTGAGCAAGAGAGTATTTTTATTTTATTTGTATGATTTTTCTATGCAAAGATATCAATTTTTGAAGTTTCAGGTATTTAAATAAATAAGAAAAATCAGATTTTCCTACTTAAACCAATCAGCGCCGCGTCAACCTCGGCAGCTCCGAAGCTCTACGTATCGCGCTCTCATTCGACGCCGCCGCCTGAGTCAGCTGCCACGCATCCCATGGTTTCGGTCCGTCTTGTTGTCCGACTTGATCTCCGCCGTTCAGCCGATACACTATCGATCGGACGGCTCCTGGTCATCGTCTACGACTGGTGCGTCCCGTGAGCCATCGACCTTCTAACTCTAATATCTCCCTCGATTCTCAATGGATTTTCGAGTTTTTATGCTCTATGGATTCGTCTTGAGAAGACAAACACATCCATATGGTAAACAGGCATTGAAATTGACTTAAATAAAATGAAGAATCGCTGGAAGCTCGGGAAAAAGAAGAAGGCAATACCTTGGCTCTGAGAAGTGAAGCTTCTATCAGAGGGGCTTGGCACGTTCGTTAGAGTCCAAGGAGGCTAGGGATGAAGCCTGGAGCTGTGGTGAAATGTCTAGGCCTGACTTCCACCTAGCCCGATCACAAAGCTTGGAGGCTGGAACAACTGGGTGGTCTGGAGAGGGGGCTTTCATTGGGGAACTCCTTCTCTACCTCTGGTGAAGGTGTGGGAAGAGTTAATTTGGATTTGGTGAAGTTTCAGAGAGTGTCCTATTTCTAGCCTGATTTTCAGCTGAGAAATTGAGCTCAGCTGTGAGAATTCAGGGTAGGAGAACAGTGGGATTCTTCTTCTCTGGGCTGGGAGAAGCTCTGGGAGTGAATTGGTGAGGTTTGGTTGAGAAAAATTTCAACACCTTTCAGCACCTTTCTCATGGCCGAGAAGAGGTGTTTAAATGGCCAGGGCCATTGGGCTGAGCTAGGTCTCAATTGTTGGGTGGATTTCACTGCTCAGGTGGAGGGCAGAGGAGCTCCAAAGTTTGATTTGGCTGAGGTGGCCAATTGGGTGAGTTTGGGTTTGTCTCACTTGGTGGTGGCTCTCAGTTTTGACTCCCTCTGGCGGCTAGGCCGGCCGACAAGGACAATGGAGCTGGCCATGTGTCAGGTCAACCAAGGAGTAGGGTGTAATGGTGATAAACACGGCAAGGGGGGATTTGGGGTAAGGCGAAAGAGGATTTGTCCATTTAAGGGAAGAGATCCCTTAAAATGGGGAACCCTTGGTCCATGGCTCACTTAGCTTGGGCTAGGTGGTTCTAGGGTGGTTCCTAGGGCTCACTTAGTGGTTGTGGATAGGTTGGTTTAGCCACATTTAGTTCAATTTGGTTTGGTTTGGTCATGGGTTCAAATTGACTCATTTGGGTTTGGGTTGGGCTAACATGAGTTAGGTCTTGATTTGGGTCCAAATTTCTTGAGCAATTTTGAAGAGGTGATTGCCATGAAGAAGTTTCATGAAGACATAGAGAGGTTTTGATTTCAATTGGAAGGTCAATTTGGTGGATTTTGGTATTTTGGTTAATTTAGGCAAGGTTTAATCAACTTGGGTCCAAGTTGGGTTAAGGTGGCGTTTAGACCCAATTGAAAGTTTCAAATGGTCTAGGGGAATGTATTAAAGAGTTCCCAACATCAATTGGGAAGAAATTTTAGGGTTTGGCTAATCAATTTGGTAGGTTTAGGGCATGGGTTCACTTTAGGCTAAAATGGGGGTATTGGATTTCAAATGGAATTGAACTTAAATGTGAATCAACTTGGACTTGGATTTGGTTTAGATTGATATTAATGATGTTTAATTAAAGTTTAGAATTGAAATTGGGCAAAATTGAGGTCAAATGGGTTGGTTTAGTGTGAAATTGGGTCCATTTAGGTTAAAAATGGGTCAATTTGGGGATTTTGATAGGTTATTTTGGCAAAATTAGGCTATGGTGTAGTTAAACAAAATAAAATTGGGAATATTTGGGATTTTCTGGAATTTCTGGGAATTTTTAGAATTTTTGGAATTTTGTGCCAAAAGGGTATTTTGGGGTATCAAGAGATTATTTGAAGGGTATTGGGGTATTTCTGTAAATTTAAAAGGTGTGGGTTGTTCCAAAATGATTTTTAGGATTTTTGGGAATTTTGGGTAATTTTTGGGGATTTTTGGAAAATTTGGGGTAATTAGGTAATTTTAGGTAGGTTTGAAGGACCTAATGTCACAACTAGGCATTTGGCAAAAGTTGAATTTTGATTATGATGAAGCTTAAAGTTAGTCATGGACCAAGAAATGTCCACCCTGAACTTCTCATGGGTTGTTTCCAACCCTCTTAGCCAAAGACCTAGGGGTTGGACTTAGCCATATGAGTGCTCAAATGAACCAGGAGGGAGAATTGGGTAAGGATGGTGTGTGTGAGAGTGCGATGTGTGCAAGCCGGACCTCACCGAGACCGAGCCACCCAAGGTAGTCCTAAGGCTTGAACAACCTTATAGGAGCTCACTATTGGTTCCCTATATGGTGGTCTTAACCTTCTAAGGTGATTTAGAGGTTTACAACCATCCAAGTGGGATCTCAAGAGGAGTGAAGAAGTAGCTGAATTGCTAAAGGGTGGGTCCCAACTCTAGTCCTCTAGGATATTCAAGGAGAAAACCTATGGCTAGATCCTAAGCACTAAGGAGAGAAGAAAAGACCTCACCAAAAATGAGGTCAACAAGTTGTTAGAAACTTTGTGGGCCTACAGGATAACTTTCAGAATGCCTACTTAATCTACACCTTACGCTCTAGTGTACGAGTCTGAGGCCGTCTTACCCTTGGAGGTCCAGCTTCCGTCACTCAGAATATCAGTCGCAAATAGGATCACTACAGAAGAGAATGCCAAATTACGACTGGAAGAATTGGAAAGCTTGTATGGAAAACAACTTTCAGCACAGTAGAATCTCAAACTGTATCAAGCCAAGATGATTCAAGCCCACGACAAGCTGGTCCGCCCAAGAACTTTCAGAGTTGGTGAATCAGTTCTCGTTCTCAGAAGACCTATTTTTGAACACCGCAAGATAGGAGGTAAATTTGAACTGACTTGGGTGGGACCATTTGTAGTCAAGAAGGTCTACTCGGGAGGCTCCTACCAACTTGTGGATTGCTTTGGAGAGCGACCAATGCTTCCCATCAACGGATGATATCTAAAGAAGTATTACGCGACGTGATGTTTCGAGAAGCGGATCCTTCGCTCGTAGAAGCATCGGCATGATAATTGTGTGCAACTGGGTCTGAACCCAAAATAATAATAATAATAATAATAATAATAATAATAATAATAATAATAAAACTTAAAAGCAAAATCCAAAAGAAATTTTATAAAATAAAATAAAAATTGAAACTTGTTCCAATTTTGAGAATCCAAATCAAATCTTTCCCTCTCCTAATAAACTTACAAAATAAAATAAATTACAATTATATTAAAATTCTTATTATTCTCGTTCTTTATTGGTTTAGCCCCTGATCCCTTCCTTGTTTTTGCAGGAAGATGTCGACCGGGAGGCTGGTCCTTTCTTTCAAAGATGGTGTAAGTCTTGCACTTAACGAAGAAGAGCTGAAAGCTGGTGCTGTGATTGAGGTTGACTCAGACTTTACGCAGCTGAAGCTAGAATATGAAGAGATTGTTTAGACTACTGTAAACCTCAGGGAGTCCCACGAAAAGACAGTGATGAAACTCAACGAGAAGGTTTAGCATACTACAAATCAGAAAAGGAAGGTCAACGGGATCGATGACAACAAAATGAAATCAGTGATAACTGCCGCAGGAGGGAAGCTTGTCAGTGTCGTCCCTACCGAAATCTAGGGGAAAGAATAGCTACTTTGACCCCAACACAAAGGAGAAACAAGAACTGTCTTATCCACAAAATGCTGAAGAAATTGACGAAAGAATAGAAAAAAAAGAAATTTTGACGACCGCAGCAGTTGTCCCAAGGAGGCCAGTCCTTAGGAGCACAATAACAGAGGTCGTTCCAGAGGAGGTTACTACAGAGCCTGCACCTGAGACAGTGATGATTCTAGGAGAGCATGCTGGTGTGGAGCCGTACATCTCACAGTACGTCACTAGACCCCGACAGTTCCAGATAATTTCAGAGCACAAGTTGGAGATGATCCAGTGGGTGCTGAAACAAAATTTTGAATACTTTAAGAGAATCTGAGGCATATATGTCAACATCCTGGAAGGACTGGAGTTGCATACGGATGTCTTCTCTCACTACAAGTAGAGTGAGATCCTGGACTACGTCTTTGAGCTGAAGAAGCAGGGTAATGTAGGACGACTACGAAGCAAGACCTACTCCGAGCCGAAGAAATGGAAACGAGGCAAGGGGAGGATTACAATCCAATTTGGATGTTGTTACAACTTTGCTGATGACAAGAAAGGAAATCCGCCAGGGATACTCCGCTACAATGAAGTGGATCTAATGTCAGTTCTGATTAGAAAAATGATAAAGAGGATGGTGGCTTGGCGAGTCTTACCCACTGATTTCTTACCAAATAGCTGCATAATCAACATTTATGCTGAAGGAGACTACATTCCACCTCATGTGGACCATCATGATTTCGTGAGACCATTTTGTACTGTTTCCTTTATCAACCAATGCAATATCATGTTCAGGACAGAACTCCGGATACTCAGTCCCGGAGAATTCCGAGAGCTAGTAGAGATACCCCTACCGGTAGGCTCTGTCCTCGTACTACAAGGAAATGGTGCAGATGTGGCGAAGCATTGCATCCCAGGAGTCCCCTACGAGCGGATCTCCATCACCCTCAGGAGGATGGATGAGAGCAAGATTCCTGTCTACTTCCGACCAGATCCAGAATTAAAGAATTTTCAGCCCTACGAGCTGTAAGCTGCATAGTAGTAGCACACCTCTAAAGCACACTTACGTGGGATTCTCCTCCGGAAAGTGGCTTAGAAGGTGATGTTATGACCTATGCAGTTTACTTTTCAGACATGGATGAATCAAACAGACAGTTTTGTCAGAATACATGAAGATATCAGTACAGTCTGTGTTCAGACATAAATGGATTTCGTAAAAGTCTATTTTCAGAAAGATGTCATCAAGAAATTTTTTGATGGAATCACCTGATGTACTTCTGACATTTTCAATGGAAACGACTATGTCATATTTTGCCTTCAGTTTTGTGCAATTGACTGCAAGCACCACTAAATCTGAGTTTGACTAGATTTAAAGAAAAGTTGAACGAAGAACGATTTGAATGAAATGATAACAACAAAAATAAAAATTCAAAATTAAAATCCAAATAAAACACGAAATCAAAATTCAAAGCAAATCAACTTAAAATCTCAAATTATAAACCAAAATAAATGAATGAAAACCCAAAGTGAAATAAAATTTCAAACAAAACTCAAAAAATCAAAACAAAATCAAATCACTAAAAATAAACAGTGAAAACGAATTCCTGAATCTGAAATCCCCAGCCTCATGCTGTTCTCAAATCTTTTCGACTCCTCGTGATTCCTTTCCTCTTTTGAGAAGGTCAACTGAGTCTACTCACACAGAACCACAAAAATTTTTTATTTGGTTCTGATGACATGGATTCATATCCTTTGCCAAACAATCAAACTTTGATCAACTCTCTCGGGATATGAAACACTTTCATGTCTCATTCCAACCTTTTACTACACCTAAAATTTTCACAGAATCTTCAAAACCCAAATCAAATACCAACTTTTGAGACTGGTACCTAAATTCCAGTTCCCATATTTTTGGGATTAGTACCTAAATTTCAGTTCTCATCCTTTTGAGACTGGTACCTAAATTTCAGTTCTCATTTCGAGATTGATACTTAAATTTTGATTATCTTCCCTAAATTTCCACCAAAATTCTGCATTCTATCCGAGAAACTTTTCAGCATTCTAATCCTCCGTACTCCTGAAATCTCGGGGTCAGTACCTAAATTTTGATTCCCATCTTGAGGATCGATGTAATGTCCTGAATGGTAGTCATTTCCTCAACTAGATCCAGGTCGAACGTAATGTTCTGAACGGTAGCCGGAGCTGGTATAGTCTTTTCTTGAGGTCGATACCTAAATTCTGCCTCTCTTTCTGAGATTGATACTTAAATTTAAATTCTCACCTTGATATCAGTACCTAAATTCTGATTCTCATCCCTTTCGAGACTAGTACCTAAATTCCAGTTCTCTCCTTTCGAGGTCGGTGCCTAAATTCTGACTCACTTTTCGAGGCCGGTACCTAAATTTCAGTTCTCTCCTTTCTAAGATCAGTACCTAAATTCTGATTCTTATCCCTTTCGAGACTGGTACCTAAATTCCAATTCTCTCCTTTCGAGGTCGATACCTAAATTTTGACTCTATTTCCTAGGCTGGTACCTAAATTCCAGTTCTCTTCTTTCTGAGATCAGTACCTAAATTCTGATTCTCATCCTTTTCGATCGGTACCTAAATTCTGATCCTTACCTCGAGGCTGGTACTTAAATTCCAGTCCTCACCCCATTTCTGATTCAAACCCTACTTTTGTCAATTCCAAATTCCCTTTCAATTTTAATCTCAAGTCAACTTCAATCAAAATTCAAAATCCAAAATCAAATTTCAATCAACTTCGAAATTAATCATAAACCAAACAATCAAACTTCAATCAAACTCAAAATCAAAATTCAAAATTCAAGACAAAATCAAAGATCAAAATCAAAATCAAAATTTGAAACCTCGACCTTATTCAATCTTGAAGTCAATCAGCTTGAACTTCACCCCTTCCTCCCCAGCGAGAGTTCTGGAATCTTCAGCTTCAAAGATTTACCTGATACTCCCCAGCGGGAACTTTCTCTTTTTTTTTGTTCTGTTCCAAGTATGCAGGCTTGGACTGTCTGTGTTGGTCGGTTGATCTCTTCAGTCAATGCCAATATGCGCGGTGTGCTTGGTCAGCACACCACACCTATTGGGGGTCCATTTGTTGACCTTATTTTTGGTAAGGTCTTTTCTTTTCCCTAAGAGCTTAAGATCTAGCCATAGGACTTCTCCTTGACTATCCTAGAGGACTAGAATTGGGTGTAATTCAGCTACTTCTTGACTCCTCTTGGGTCCCTACTTGGATGGTTGCAAACCTCTAAATCACCTTGGAAGGTTAAAACCACCATATGGGCAACCAATAGTGAGTTTCTATAGGATTGTTTGGACTTAGGGTGACCTTGGGTGACTTGGGCTTCACTTGCACACATACACACCCCTAAGCCACTTAACCTACACCTTGAAACCTTGCCTTCTACCCTTTATGAAACTCACATAATTGAATCCAAGCCACTAATCTTGGATTAAGATGGCAAAGGTCAATATGTGAAGGATCATAAAGTGGTTACCATTTGGCTTGACTTGTCCCAAAGTTATTGGACTTGGCTAAGTGCATGGCTCATGCTTCCAAACCCTAACTCCATTCCAAATCAATTTTTACTCACCCTTGACCCCACTAAAATGGTCTCATTCCTCTTTAATTGAAACCCTATTCATTTTGCCAAAATTTCAGGTTTTGACATTGAGTCCCCTAAACTTGCCCAAAATTACCTAAATTGCCCCCAGAACTACCAAATCATCCAAAAATAACCAAAAGTTAACCAAAATTTCTAAAATTCCTAAGAATCATTTTGAAACAATTCTCACCTTTTAAATCCACCAAAATACCCCAATATACTCCAAATACCCTAAATACCCCTTTTAGCCCAAAATTCCAAAAATTCCAAAAATTTCTAAAAAATTCCATAAAATCCCAAATATTCCCAATTTCATTTTATTCAACTACACCATAACCTAATTTTGCTAATTTAACCTAATTTTATCAAAATCCCTAATTTGACCTATTTTTAACCCAAAAGGACCCAATGTCAAACCAAATCAATCCAATTGACCTCAATGTTGCCCAAATTCAATTCTAAACTTTACTTCAACATTCACAATATCAATTTAAACCAAATCCAACCCCAATTTGATTCACATTTGAATTCAATTTCAACTTGAAACCTAAAGCCCCAATTTTGGCCTTATGACCCAAACTTACCCTAAACCAACCCAATTCAACTCAATTTTCCCCAATTTCAATTCCAAACTCTTCCTAATACATCCCTACACCAAGCACAACATAAATTGGCCCTCAATTTAAAATCAAACCCTACTCAAAATCCCTTTGAAATCAAAATCACCAAATTTGCTCTAAAGGTGTCACCTACCCCTAATTCTCTAAATTGAATCCCCTAAACCCAAAATATCCACCCAATTTCTGTCTTAAACCTTTCCTAAAAATCATTTGTAACATTTTGAACCATCAATTGTCCTTGAACCAAACTGCAGCCAAACCTAAATCCAACCTAACCCATAGTGACCAAAATTAACCAAAACTCCAAAATCCTCCAAATTGAAACTCCAAATAAACTCAAATCCAATTCATGTCTTCATGAAAAATCTTCCCTACAATCATTTACACAATGTTGATAATCAATTTGATCCAATTTAAACCCAAAATCAAGTTAGCCTAACTCAAACCCAAGTGAACCCAGTTGAACACATTAACCAAATTGAACTTAACCAAACCAAATTTGATCAAACCAACCCCTTGGCTGCCAACCCTAGACCTCCTAGGGTGGGTTTGACCTGACCAACCCAAGCCTCATGAGCCATGGACCAATGGTCCACCACTTTGGACCAAGGGACCAAGCCACATGGCTAAAGCCAAGTCCCATCCTCCAAATCTCCTTAAGCAAGCTCCCTGCCCCAATTAATGCAGCTGAACTCCTCCTCCACTCCTCCTCAGCCTGCCCAGCCGCCTGACTATCCTGGCCAGCCATCCCAGCCGCCGGAACAGGCACACCCGAGTGCCCCTTTTGTCCTTGAAACCCAAAATTTGGCCTGGGCAGTGGCCAATCCTTTCACCAGCCACCTGCCCTGCTCTGCCCTCACCCTAAGCGGCCCAAGGCACTCATTGCCTGGCCCTGAGCTCCCCTCTCCAGCAAGCTCTATAAAATCCTCCCCTTTTAGCCAAATTCAAGGTGCTGAAATTTCTTTCACCAAACTCCCCCAAATTGCTCCCAGACCTTCTCCCAGCCTAGAGAAGAAGAGCCCCACTGTTTTCCTGCCCTAATTCCCACTATTTGAGCTCAATTTCAGAGCTCAATCTCAGGCCAGAAAACAGGACAACCCCAGAAACTCCACCAAAACCAAATTAAACTCACCCACACCTTCACAGCACCAAGAGAAGGAGTTCCCTAGTGAAAGACCCCTCTCTTAGCATCCCAATTGCTCTATCGGTCAGAGCTTGAAATCGAGCTTGGTTGAAGTCATGCCTAGGCAGCTCACCAGGACCAGACACTTTATCCGGAGGCTTCTCCAGCTCCAACGAAAGTACCGAGCATCTTTGATTGAGGCTTCACCTCTCAGAGCCAAGGTATTGACCTCTCCTCCCTCCCGAGCTTCCAGCAATTCTCCATTTTGTTCTATGCAGTTTGATGCATGTTAGCCATATAGATAGCTTCGTCTAGGCTAGATGCATTGATAGAGACCAACCGCACATAATTTGGTTGGGTCTAGAGTGAAATCTTAGGTCTGAAAGGTGAACGGCTCTCGCGTTAAGTCAGTTGGGGACGATGACCAGCAACCATTGGATCGAGCGTGTATTGGACCGACGGCTGAGATCGAGCCGGACAGAACTACAGAACGGAAAGTGCACGCTGACTCAGATAGCAACGCCGAATAGGAATGCGCCGCGTGGAGTTTCGGATCTGCCAAGGATTAGCTGGCGCCGCCTCGGATAAGTAGGAAATTAGGATATTTTCTTTTTATTTAAATGCTAGAACTTTAAAAATGCATATCTTTGCATAGAAAAATCCAAAAAAAAACTAAAAATATCATCTTGCTCAGTGAATAGAGGAGATTAATGTGAAAAAAGAATTAAGTTATTTTGTTAAGTATTTTATTTTTAATTAATTTAATACTGTTTTGAATGTTTTAATTCTCCACTCATGCATATAATTCACCATGGCTTGAGACCATAGGCCTTTTGTAGCCTCTGATCTTGGGAACATTCTCAAAATTTTCAAGGCCAGAGGCTATCTCTGTGGTAAGTTATATATATTTTCCAAGTTTATGTGTCTGTTTTGGTATTTTAATTCCAATAATTAGCATGTTGATTAATAAAATCTAGGAAAATTAGGGGAAGTATCTCTTGACCAGAGGACCCTAGGAAAATTATGGTTTGGCTTAACTCATTTAAATGAACCCTAATTTGGCCAAAACCCTAAAATTAAGATTAAATTAATTTGAAATAACCACTCATTGAAATGACACAAAATCAATTCTCCACTGATCTTTAGGGTTAGGAGAGTCTCACATAAAAATTTGAAATCAATTTAAAATGATTTAACCCACTAAATGAATTATTTAAATCACATGACCACATTTAAACTTTAAAAATTCATAAAACCTAAAATACATTTCAAAAATTCACCAAATTCATTTTGATGCCTCTCTGGGATCAGAGAAGTCTAAGAAAATTAAAATTGTAATTTTTCTAATATTTTCATTTTTAACCTATTTTTTAATATTTTAATAATTAAAAAATAATAAAAATCACAAAAATAGTAAAATTCACAAAAATGTCATATTTGGTCTCCTAATCACTTAGTAACCAACCAAATATTTTTCTCAAGTCCCTAAGAAAAGATATTGAATTTTAAAAGCTTAATGCAATTTTTAATATTAAAAATGGATTTTCCAACCTTTCCCACTAAAATAATTCTAAAAACTCAAAGAAAAATCAGAAAAATATCAAATTTGTTTCTCTAAGTCTCTTGAGATAAAAGAGATTTAAGAAAAATATAGAACTTAATTTTTCAACTTTAATTTTATTTTATAATTAATTAATACTCTAAAACTTTGAAATAATAATAATAAATAAAATATAATTCAAAAAATCACCAAAATTGGTCCAACTGGTCCTCTAGTTAGTAGGAACATCCCATAATTTCCTAAGGACAGAAACTTTACCTTGGTCATGTTGTTGAACTTTCGTTGAAAATCCTTATTTTTCACTAAATAATTATATAAATTAAATTAAAACAGAAAAATCACTTTTTTCCTCTAATGTCTTAATTGACATGTGAGTGAAGTGGCACAAAAATTTCAAGTTCATTTGAGCTCAACTTAGTGAGTTATGAAGTGAATATGCTTAAGAGGGCATAAAGGTAATTAAGGGATTTTAACCCTAATTAATACTTTAAGTTTAATCAAAGGGAAGGATGAACATTGGATCCTAAATTTTTTCTGGGATGATTGAAACTGAGAGGCTTAAAGAGGTAGAAACCCATTAATCACCTATAACATTAAAAATGAAACTTTAATAAATTAAATCATTTAAGTTTTGGAAGAATAATTAAATTTTGGATTATTAAGACTAGGGATATGACTTAAGAAGATATCAATTCATTAATTTAAAGTCCCTAAATGGATTAATAATATTCAACTCTTGATTAATTCTAAAAAAAATGATGATTGAAATTAATGATTAAAAGAGAACAATCCTTTATTAAATTAAAGTTTAAAACATTGGATGATTTAATAATCAAGCTAAAATAAACCTAAAATATTAAAGCTAATTTGAAATCACTTAAAACTTAACCTAAAATAAATTTGAGGTGTTAAAAATAATCTCAGAAAAGTTAAAATACGATAATCAAATTAAAAATCAAATCTAAAATGTTATAATCAAGTTAAAACAAATTCAAATCATTAAAATTAAATATAGGGGCTTGCCCTTATAGGGAACTTTAAGAACCCAGGTAATATAAACCCTGCTTAATTCTTTTATATTAAGTAGGAGAACTTGTCGGCTTATAAAATTGGTTCGCAGACCAAATGAATGTCACAAATCTTCTATTTAATCGAGCCCCGACATCAAGCAGTGTGTCTATTCCTTGGGATAGGTACACGGTTTGTGGTGTGGTGCTCATTTATATAAACTATTTGGGATGTGAGATCAGTTTGATTTCATATCGTAAACTTTTCAAACTTAAAATTATTTTTAAAATCAAGTACTACTTTCCAAATTATATATATTTAAATTAAATTTAAAATCTAAAAATTTGCCTACAATTTCTGTAGGCGGCCCCCTTTTTAAAACACATAACCTAAAAATATGCCAACAACTACAGGTGTAAGAATATTCAGCAATCAAGTTTAAGAGATATAGTCTTCTTTTTATTTCAAGATGAACCATAATTTGTCATATTAAGAGTGCCTTAAAAAACTATGTGAAAAAGGAGTTCATGTAAACTTCATTAGAATGTAGGCCAGTACTTAAAACATAAATTCATAAATGAAATCAAGCTTTCCCTTTAAGGTGATTCAAGTGAAGCCAATTTTTGATTAAGCATCTCCTCAAGCTTCTCCTCATAAACATGTTTTCTTTCTTTTTCTTCTTTTTTTTTTATTTTTCTTTTTTTCTATTGAGGATTACTATATCTGGATAGCCCTTTAATGATTTTGAACTTCACTCTACTCTTTCTAAAGTTCAAACCTGAAACATCTCCTTACCTTATAGTTAAGTATAAGCTTTATTAATCATCATAAAGTTACACTCTCTTCTTAACACACAATACTTTAAGTCCCTTAACATTTCAAAAACACAGTTTCTTTACTTTAAATAGTTGACTATAATCAAATCCTTTCATACTAAATATCTCACTTCTAAAAAATCAACATTTATCACTAAAAATTTTCATCCTATCCTTCCATAATATTCAATTGAAGTAAAATGTTTTAGTTACTTACAGTGAAGTTCAACTGCTAGAAGTTATGCTAATAATTTTTTAAAATAAAATAAATGAGGACAAATAAAACTTAGTATTTTTTCTACCCTCCCCCAAACATAAATTTTTCAATAAATTTGAAACAGTTTAGAGTAGAAGAAAACTAACCTCTCTGTGTTGGGATCTTGAAATCTTCAATAGCTATCTGATATTAGTCAAAATTTACAACTAGCAGGCATGAAACAATTAGTAGCAGTGATATAACATTTTTTAAATATTTTCATGGGTAAAAAGAAATTAACGTTAAACATTTAAACATCCAATAGAACATTAAAACATAAAACAAATTATCACAGTACTACACAGTCCAACCAACAATTTAAATGTTTCAGTACTACATAATAATACACCAACAGAGTTACACAACATATGAAAATAAATACTACATCACATGAGTACAATAACAGGGTTACACATCATATGAAAAGCAAATATCCACTACACCACATCAGTACAACACAACACGAACAACAGAAATAAAAACAAACAATCTACCAGTCTCTATCACCAAGATCAACAGGGTCATCAATAGGGTCATCAGCAGGGGTGTATAGCTGGGGCAAGAAGGAAATATCACATCGGACTCCCCCCTCATAAATCTAACATGGGCATCATAATAAGCAATATCGAACAACTCTCCTCTGCAAATAATCTTCATCACATCATTCCTCGCCTCAAATACATCCATCCGACCATGGAGTCTATCTACACGAGCACTCTGTAGTCTAAGCTGCTCCATAATATCAAATAAGGTAGGCGGCTCAGAAGTAGATGGAACATCATAACTCATAGTAGGAATATCAGTACTCCTACGCTCAGCTCTGGCTTCTTTGTAATTAGTCCCAAAGGTATTGCCACTTCCTCAAAACTACTAAACTCCACTCTAGACTGAACACAGATGGCATGAACTAAAGCAGGATGTCCTAATCCTCCAGTGGTCTCGCCTCTAGCAATCATCTGAATATTCTTGTAAATAATAACTTCAATATCAATATTTTTCATCTTCTGAATACAGTAGTTCAGGATCGCTCTATCTCTAGTAACTTCACTGTGGTGATAAGATGGTAATAATCTCTCATAAATGAAATAATGCCAAACTTTTGAAGCAACATTCAATGTGGAGGCGGGGAAATTATCAACTGTTTTTTACTTATTCCATTCTCCTCGCCCGTCAGTCAGAAAACCAATAACTTCTCTCATATTCTCCCTCCCAGTGTCAAAGTTTTCGTATTCACATGCGAATGGTTCCCGAGTCTGGTAGAAAGCATTGATACTTTAAGGAGTAAACTCAACCATTTTTCTTCTAACAAGCACATACTCAGTCTCAGTCCATAGGATATTCGAATAAAATTCTCTAACTACTCCCATAACAGCATTCGCAGTGAAATAACAAAATCGCTCCCAATTCCGCTCTGCAATCAATTGTTCCACAGATCTGCCAAGACTATTAAAAGCTCGATCTTGGATACACTTCTTATTGTGAAAGTAAGAGTTATAGCAAAATTGGGCTTTGATGTTGACGAACCTCTCCTCATCAAAATCCAATTTTCTCTTCCCTTTACTCATCCTTAGATCCATGTGAATTTCTAAAATTTGCAAGAAAATTCCAATAAATCCCAAATTCACAATGTAACAAACTCCAAATACTATTCTAAATAAGTAAGAGCAAATGTCATTATGGAAATCTCAAAATCTCTTCAAAACTCCAAAAATTCCACCATAAGCAATGTGAGAGATTTTCGTGGTGAAAATCCAAAAATTTTAACTTAAAGTGAAGCTCTTACCAAGAGAAGTGTAAATTTGGTGTCGAAAAGCCTTGAAATCTCCTTGAATCCGAGATCTATCAAGCCCTAGATCTTCAAAATCACGAAAATGGAGGAAGAAGACGAAGGAAAAGGAAAACTTTGCGAGCCCCATGGTAAAAATCACGAAATCAAGAATTTTAGACATTTTTCTGGGTTTGGGCACCAGCGGTGTTCTATTTAAATCAATTGGTCAAACTCTCTAGCTTTGGGCACCGGCGGTGCCCATTCTGGCGCTGGTGGCGCCAGTCCAAAATATTTTCTGGATCCAAAAATTTTTACGTATTTTCAATCATTTCGATCTCCACAATGATATTTAACACTTCAATAGGCATTTACATCATCCCATAAGCATTAATTAACACAATTCTTCACACAAACAAAACACAACAGTCTTATATATAAAATCCAAGTTACATCATAGACATCAAATATGTTCATTCAAACAACTATTCTGAGATATTTAGTGCAGCAAGTACTCTACGATAGGCAAACACTAAGATCTAAGCACACATTGAAAGCAAGCACATACAAATTCCAAATTCAAAGCAAATACTACACAAACCAAACATAACTAAGCAAATCAAACTAAACACACAACAAACATAAGTAGAATCCATCAATTATTTCACATCAGTTTCAGAACTATCCTCTCCTCTGATGTCTCCAATTGATTGTTGATGCACAAATAAGTTATAGAATGGAAGAAATGGAAATTCGTCAGATGATTCTTCAGCAATCACCGCATTCTTTTTCATCAGATTGATTAAGCCCATCTTAATTTGACTAGTGCGATCGAATTGTTCTTTCATTCTCCAATCTATATGATCGAATAAATCATAAATGTTATTGATCGCATTCATAACATTTCGTACCTCAGTCTCCAATTGTTTGATCTTCTTTAATATCATTCTCGAACCTTCAGGAAAATAGGGTTGATTTGGTGGTGAATTCTGCATTATTTGATCAGCGAGCAAGTTCATGTCATCTTCAACTCCAACTATCTGGTAGTCATAGGGATTATTTGGATCAATAGACCTCCATGGAAGAAGAACTTTTTCCCAATTTTCATAAGGAACCTCTGACTGACTACATAACAGAAATATGGTGGACAGGTGTCCAAGCCAATATTTTGATCCATGCACAATTAATCCAAGTACTGATTTCACAATGATATTACCAATGTCAACTGGCCTCCCGGTTTGAATACAAAAATTCAAAATGGTGTTTTCCTTGGTTACCTTGCTAATCTTCAATGTCGGAAATAATTTTGCCAAAATAAAGTAGTGCCACTGCTTTGATACTAGATTGAGAGATGCAGATGGGAAACTAATATATCCATTCTCTCTAACTTCCCATTCTTCATTCTCATCTGTCAGATATCGATACACATCATTCATATTATACTGCGTAACATTGAAATTAGAATAATGGCAAATAAGGACGTTCTTGATCATAAAGAGATCGTTGATTCGAGCAGGAGTGAATTGAACAAGTCTACCACGCACAAATATGAACCCTTGATTGATCCCGTGAAGATTTGCATAAAACTCTTTCACGACGGGAACAACAACGGCAGCGGTAGTGTAGCTAAGCACTTTCAAATGTCTCTCCTTAATAATCCCTTCAATTCTAGTAGTAGGATTATCCATACCTCGATTTATGAAGCCTCTTTCCATGATAATCCTTCTTTCCATCATCACTTTGTTGAAAAAAAGCTGCGCTTCAAAACTTATTAACTTTCTTTGGTTGAAAACACAAAATCGAGGGGTTTCAATGGGAAAGGAATCCATAGGATACGAATTGGGATTGGTGGTTTTTGTTTTCCTGAAGTTAAGAAGTCAAAAATGGAGTTTATGGAGTTATAAGGATGAAGATCCTGCCAAAACTCGCATTTTGAAACTTAAAAAACTGACAAATAGATTTTGGGTGCCGCCGGTAATCGATAGGGCGCCGACAGCACTCAAACAGTCATGTTCAGTGCAGGAAAAGTGATAGGGTGTCGGCGGTGCCCATTCTGGAGCCGGCAGCGTTAGTGGTCAAAAATTTCTCACCGAACATTGTTTGGTCCAAAATATTCCAATATATTGATTCGATCCATCATTTATCAATTTTTTAAAATATTTAGGAGTAATTAGGATTCACAAAAAACTATCTAAAAAGCACAACTACAATAAACAAGCAAAACACACTACAAAGATACATATGGATTGCCTCCCACAAAGCGCTTGGTTTAACGTCGTCAGCCCGACAAACTATTCAGTTAATTGAGATGACTCAGCATTAAAACCTCTTTGAAGTTAGGTTGAAACCCGTCAAAGTAAGGCTTTAATCGATGCCCATTAACCTTGAAAATATTTCCAGTATCAGGATCTTTAATATCAACAGCTCCAAAAGAATGAACTTTTACAACTGTAAAAGGTCCTAACCATCTTGACTTGAGCTTTCCAGGAAATAACTTCAAACTTGAGTTGTATAATAAAACTTTTTGTCCAAATTCCAAGTTCTTTTTCAATATCTTCCGATCATGCCATAATTTCCTTTTCTCTTTATAGATCCTATCATTGTGATAAGATGCATTTCTAATCTCTTCCAATTCATTCAATTGCATAAATCTTTTCTCTCCAGCATTTTTCAAATTAAAATTAAACTCTTTTATCGCCCAATATGTTTTATGCTCCAATTCAACTGGTAAATGGCAAGTCTTACAAAACACTAGTCTATAAGGAGACATTCCAATAAGGGTTTTAAAAGCAGTCTTATAAGCCCACAAAGCAGTATCTAATCAAACAGACCAATCTAATTTATGATTATCTACAGTTTTCTCCAAAATTCTTTTAATTTCACGATTAGACACTTCTACTAAACCATTAGTCTGTGGATGATAAGCAGTAAAGATTCTATGAATAATATTATATTTTTCAATCAATCTCTTAATTTGATTATTCCTGAAATGGGATCCACCATGAGTTATGATTACTCTCGGCATTCCATATCTTATAAATATATTTTTCTTTAAAAATTTTAAAACACTCCAAGCATCACATCTAGGTAAAGCAACAGCTTCAATCCATTTCGAGACATAATCAACGACAACCAGTATATATAAATTTCCAAATGAAGGAGTAAATGGTCCCATAAAATCTAATCCCCATACATCAAAAATTTTAACTTCCTAATTATAATTTAGAGGCATTTCATTTTTTCTAGAGATATTACCTACTCTCTGACATCGATCACATGATTTAATATATCTATAAACATTTCTAAAAAGAGTAGGCCAATAAAATCCAGATTGTAGAATCTTAAAAGCAGTTTTATCAACACCAAAATGACCTCCAAATTCAGAATCATAACATCGTTTAATAATCACATTTGTTCCTTCTTGTGGCACACATTTCCTAATAACCAGATCCTTGCACTGTTTATTTAGATAGGGATCATCCCAAAAATAGAATTTTGTATCATATTTAAACTTATTTTGTTGTTGCCTTATTAAATTAGGTGGTAGAATATCACTTACAATATAATTTACAATATCAGTATACCAAGGCAAACTACTTCCCATAATAGTATAGAGATGCTCATCAGGGAAAATTTCAGTAATTTCTTTTTCAAATTCAGATAATTTGTCATAGTCTATTCTTAACAGATGATCAGTTATTTGATTGTCAGCTCCCTCTCTATCAACTGTCATAAAATTAAATTCTTGCAGAAGAACTATCCATCTAATTAGTATAGGTTTCGCATCCTTCATTTGCATTAAATATTTGATAGCTAAATGGTCTGTATGCACAATACTTTTAGTTCCAATCAAATAAGGTCTAAATTTTTTTAAGGCAAATATTATAGCTAATAACTCTCTTTCAGTTGTGGTATAATTAATTATAGACTCATTAAGAGTTTTACTAGCATAGTAAATGACTTTGAAAATTTTATCATACTTTTTCCCCAATGCTACTCTGAATCACAGATAAGTTCAAATGGTTTCTCCTAATCAGGTGAAACAATTATAGGCACGATGATTAATTTTTCTTTTAATAATTTGAAAGCTCTTAAGCATTCATCATTAAAATCAAACTTTCTATCATTTTCTAAAAGTTGACACAAAGGTTTAGTAATTTTAAAAAAATCTTTAATATATCGCCTGTAAAATCCAGCGTGTCCTAAGAAACTCCTCACCTCTCACAGTAGTGGGTGGCGGAAATCTCTCAATCACTCTAATTTTAGCAGGATCGACCTCCATACCATGTTCAGAAATTTTATGCCCAAGCACAAGTCCTACAACCATAAATTGACATTTCTCCCAATTCGGAACTAGATTTGTCTTCTCACAAAGCTCCAAAATTTTTTCTAAGTTTTCTAAGAAAATTTCAAATGAAGTCCCGAATACATAGAAATCATCCATAAAAACTTCTATTCCATTATCTATCATACTACTGAAGATAGACATCATACATCTCTGAAATGTTGCAGGTGCATTACACAGTCCAAAAGGCACTCTTCGAAAAGTAAGGTTCTATAAGGGCTAGTAAATGTTGTCTTTTCTTGATCCTCAGGAGCAATAGATATTTGATGGTAACTAGTATATCCATCCAAAAAACAATAGTACTTGTGTCCAGCAAGCCTATCGAGCATTTGATCGAGAAAAGGAAGAAGAAAGTGATCTTTTCTGGTGGCGGCATTTAATTTCCTATAGTCAATACAAATTTTCCATCCATTAATTTGTCTCGTGGGTATGATTTCATTACATTCATTCACTTCAACAGTCACTCCTCCCTTTTTTGGTACACAATGTATTGGACTCACCCAAGCACTATCCGAAATAGGATAAATAATTTCAGCATCCAGCCATTTTAAAATCTCTTTCTTAACTACATCTTTCATTATAGGGTTTAATCTCCTTTGCGGATCAACTCTCGGTTTATTTTCTTCATATAATAAAATTTTGTGCATACAAATCGAAGGACTAACTCCTTTAATATCTGCTAAATTCCATCCAAAAGCTTTCTTGCATCTTTTAAAAGTTTCTAACAAATTTTGTTCTTGGTATTCGTTATACAATAACTGGAAAGGTAAATGATTTTCCTAAAAACATATACTTTAAATGATTAGGGAGAATTCTCATCTCAAGTTCAGGAGGTTTTATGATAGATGGAATTAAGTTTTTATCTCTACCTTCCATAGTGTCTAATACTTCAAATCTCTCCTGAACATACTCCAAATCTTCATTCTTCTTACTATTTGAATTTTCTTCATTTTTCACAGACCTCCATCCTAAAACATTCATTATCTTTTTCCATTAAGGGATACTTCATAGATTTTAAAATATTAAAGGTCACCTCTTGATCATTAACTCTCATAGTTAATTCTCCTGTTTGAACATCAATTGCCACTCTTCCAGTAGTAAGGAATGGTCTTCCCAAAATGATTGAAATTTCTTTATCTTCCTCCATATCAAGTATAATGAAATCCACATGAAAGATAAATATATCCACTTTCACTAACACATCTTCCACCACTCCTTTAGGATAAGTAATGGAACGATCGGCCAACTGAAGAGTCACAGATGTAGGAGAAATGTATCCTATTCCTAACCTTTCGAAAGTTGAGAAAGGCATAAGATTAATACTCGCTCCCAGATCACATAAAGCTTTTCCGGAAAAAATTTCACCTATAGCACACGGAATAGTGAAACTACCAAGATCTTTAAGTTTTTCTGGAAGCTTTTTCTGAATAATTGCACTACACTCTCCGCTAAGTGCAACAGTTTCATAATCCGTAAACTTTCTTTTCTTTCTTAGAATATCCTTCATAAACTTGGCATGGTCAGGCATCTGTTCCAACGCTTCAACAAAAGGAATATTTATAGTTAATTTCTTAAGGATTTCCAAAAATTTTCCAAATCTGTTATCCCTGTTTTGTTTCTTCAATCTTTGAGGAAATGGAGGTGGTGGCTTTTCAACAGTTATCTTCATTGGCTCAAGAGGATAATCCAAGTCTGGATAAATCTTGTTTGAACCTTTTTCAATTTCCACCTTCTCCTTTTCTATTTCAACTTCTTTTTTGCACTCTAGTTTCCAATTCTTTTCCACTCCTTAATTGAATAGCCTTCAGTTGTTCCTTCTTTTGATCTTTTGGATTGATCTCCACATTACTTGGAAGCATTCCAGAAGGTCTATTATTAAGTGCAGTAAAAATATGTCCTAATTGATTTTTAATATTTTTCATAACAACACCTTGATCTTATAATTGATTTCACATATTCAGAATCATTTCTTCAGTAGACAACTTCTTATCCATAAATTGTGGGTTACCATTAAATCCAAGAGGATAAGATGGTCAAAAATTAGTATTTCCTTGATTGTTCAAATTTCCAATTAGATTCATAGAATTATTAGCCCAATGTGGGTTAACATTAGCATAACTATTATTCCAATTGAAGTTTGGGTGATTCTTCCAACTAAGATGATAATAATTTGAATAAGGATTGTTAGGTCTATTAATAGAATTTAAAGTCTCATAAGGTGTTTGAGATTCTGTTATCTGTTCAAATGAATTTTCCTCCAACACTTGAGGTGGTTGAGAATAATTGATTCCATATTGATCTATTTTCTTTGAAAGGGCTGTAATTTGAGAAACTACCATAGTTATCATATTTGAATCATGAACACTACCTACTCCCTTAGGATTTACCCATTCAGAGGTCATTGAAAATTATTAGTAGCCATTTCTTCAATTAATGTTTATGCTTCATCAAAAGGTTTTGACATTAATGATCCACCAGCAGCAGCATTTATAATAGATCTCAATGATCCCACTAATCCATTATAAAATGTTTGAATTATTAACCAATTTGGTAAAGCATGATGTGGGCACTTCCTAAGAAGATCTTTAAATCTTTCTCAAGCTTCATATATTGACTCTCCTTCAAACTGACAAAAAGATGTAATATCATTTCTTAGTTTAGTAGTCTTTGATGGAGAGAAATATTTTGATAGAAACTTTTAAGATAATTCTCCCAAAGTTCTAATAGATTCAGGTGCTAACAAGTTTAACCACGCCTTAGCTTTATCCCTTAATGAAAAAGGAAAAATTCTAAGTCTGACAGTGTCACTAGACACTCCGTCATATTTAAAAGTAGCACATAGTTCTAAAAAACTAGCGAGATGTAAGTTTGGATCCTCATTAGGTGTTCCTCCAAATTGATTGTTTTGTACCATTTAGATAATATTAGGTTTAAGTTCGAACGAATTAGCAGCAACATCGGGATTTTGAATAGTTATGTGAATTTCATCTGTAGTTGGGTTAGCATAATCTCTTAAAGGTCTTGGCAAATTTCCAATATCATTTCTTTGATTATCTTGAATATTCACCATTTTGCAAGGATTTTCAATTTGTTTTTGTTGTTTTATAATTTTTCTGACAGTACGCTCTAACTCTGAATCGTAAGGCACTAAACCTATAGATCGGCTACTATGCATATACAAACAAAAATTCTTTAATAAAGATAAACAAACACACAATTACACACTACAAAATAAACTTACTTTTTTAACTTTGTTGCCTTTCTACTTACTTTCTTAACTCTGTTACCTTCCTACTTACTTTCTTAACTCTGTTACCTTCCCTGACAATGGCGCCAAAAACTTGATGCTCGACTTTATATTTTTCAAGAATTTATGAACTCAGATTTATATATTTATAATGATTTTGTTAAGTCCAAACATTCAACGCAAGTATACGTATCGTATCAAGTAGTACAGGGCTCTAATGGAGTCCTGATTATTGATCCCACAGGGAAGTTCGGAATATATATAAGAAAGTGTTCACAATATAGGTAACATAGCACTAAAATCTAATATTTAATTTTTAATTAAAGTTTACTACCTACTACTATGTACAGGAAACAGTAACGATTAACTACAGTACAATTACCTCTAAGGACTCTAAAAACAGTATTAACTAGCAGACACACTAAACTAAGAATTTGAAAGGTTTTTGATATATGAGAAAATTATCTTTCCTCTTACAATGAGAATATGATGTGTGGATTGATATGAAAAAATTATCTATTTTATTGTGCAAAATAGGAGCATGGATGATTCTTTACCCTTAAAAGAGTACCCCCTCTTCTAAACAAGAAAAGAACATTGACATATCCATAAAAAATACCCATTTTATGCCTTCATTTTTATCAAAATTTTAAGGATATTATGCTTTAATGAAAGGTATTTTTGTGTTTCTGGATATAAGTGATGGAAAAATGTTCAAGAAGAAAAAAAGTGAAAAGGGAGCAAAAAGGAGCAAAAAGGACAAAAATGGAGCCAAAATGCAAAATTATTAAAATTATTGGTCTGGCGCCTAGGCGCCAGAATCCAGCGCCTAAGCGCCAGGTCGATACGGGATCTGTCAAGATTTTTGACGACTTTTAGACGGTTATTTTAATGGTGTTAGCGGTTATTGAACTTTCTAGAACACTGGCAGTTGTTTCTGGTTTATAGGACATGTGATACAATGTATTTGGAAGCTTGAAAACGGATTTAACTGCGAAGAGGTGCGAAGAACTGGACGCAGAGTCCGGCGCCTAGGCGCCAGATTTCGGCGTCTAGGCGTCAGACACACCTTCTAGAAGATTCATTGAATGTGAACACATTTTGAAGAGGTGCCTCAAGGCAACCCTTGAAGCCTATAAATAGGAGGGTACTCCTTCAGAGAAAAAGGTCCCCATACATCCCCCTATCTAGAGCCCCATCAAGAGGGAGAATTAAAGAAATATTTTAGGGCCACTTTTATTAATTAGAGAGTTTATTTAGAGTGTGTATTGAGAGTTTAAAGAGTTGGTGCTTTTGAAGTTTATTTGCTTTGGAGTCAGAAGAATTCAGAGGTTCTGTAGGAAAAACACTTGAGATAAGTATTTGTAATTTTATTTAAAGTTTTATTATCATGTTTGGTTGTTTAAATTCAATGTGTTCTGAGTAGTTAGTTTACTTTCTCCTTTCAATTATGAAAAGATAAATAAGATAATATAAAATTCGATGGAGAATTAAAAACTATTTATATTTTAAGACATTATGATGATATTAATACCGGATCTTCATTTACTTTACAAATTGATCACTTGTATTGTTAAAATCTGTTGAAGAGTTTTGATACCTGGAAGGAGATAAATTCTTAACTGGTAGATATCACATTAATCCTTGGGTAGTCGAAGGCCTTGTGCGGGTTATTCAATGTGAAGTGCAAATAAATAGGAAGATATTATATAATGGGCGTAGAATTAATAAGTTTTTAGAGTGACAGACTAAATTCTTGTGATTTGGTTTATAGAGAAGGAAAGGGTCACTAGTAGGGCCGACCATAGCCACCCTCGGACATCTAGTAGTGTGAGCCTAGATTAACCCATTCTACTAACAATACATTCGGACTCGATCTATAAAGCTAGCCAATGTTCGTTACACCCGGATCAAAGGGTAAAGAATATGAATGCTTCTATTTGGCACAATACCATAAATTTATATTCTCCACGAATATTATCATTATCTTATAAAATCTTGGATTAATTGAAAGGAAGAAAATTGTGTTCTTATTTCTTTTTACACCAATCATTTTATTACTGCTTTATTATTGCATCTTTCATTACTGCTTTATTATTGCATCTAGTAAATTAAAAATATCAAATTTATAAACTATAAAAGAAATACATAAAAATAAAATTAAAATATTTAAAAATCCATAACTCACTCCTCGTGGGATCGATACTAGGGTCTTTGTTTCAAAGTCTTATATTACTTGATACGATACGTATACTTGCGTAGTACCCCTAGTGTGTAAAATATTTTCAATAAAATTATATTTGTATACACTAGTTGCTATTATTATCTATTACATAAATTTGAAAGCATTAATTATTATATTTGTCATCAGCGGATTGCGTGTCAAGTTTTTGGCACCGTTGCCGGGGATTGAATTTTTAGTACGCATATATATAGCATTGGGTCACATATTCTAAGTTTAATCACTAAATCTAAGGCTAGACTGGGAGGATACTGGCTCTCACTTTGGAGCTCCCACTCACCCTTCACCCGAAGGCTAACCTTTGATATTAGTTACTAATTTTAGAACCAATCTGGGGATTTCAGCTTGTCACCCTGAAATCTCTACATTGAAGTCCATTAAAATATATTTCCTTATTCATTTGCACTCAATTCCCATGAACTACGCAATTCATCCATAGAAATTGAATGGATCTTTCATTATTGTTGTAGGACATTAAATCTTTTTAAACTTAATGTTCAACAACATATTTTAACATTTCAATTGGCCAAATCGAAAGTAAATTAGGTTTTAAATGAAAAACCATCACAATATTTTCATTACTTTAAAAGCACATCAAATCCACATTAATCCATCATCACATATCTATGCAAGAAGAAAGACAAGGGAGACTACTCAGAATTCATGGAGAAGATACAATAAAACATGGATTTTATATATCAAAGAAAAGTCATACAAACCACAAAAGAAAACACAACTTATCTCTTTCTCTTCCTTAATGCAATTCCCTTGAAATTCCTTTGAATCCTCTTCTCTCTTACAACACTTGATTCTCTCTTTAGAATGGAATGGAAGAAGCAATCTCTCACTTTACCCCTTCTCCTTCCCTCCTTAGAGAAGAATTCCTCTCAAATCCTTACTCTACAAACTCTTCTTTTAAACCCTAACACTTAACACTCACTAAAACTACTCTAGAACCACTGAAGAAGCACACCATTTTCATTCAAAAATAATTACTTATAAGATAGGGACGAATTCCCAAGAGTTTTCGTAGGCATCTCTTCAAAAAGTCATCAAAACTCTTCAAATTTGAACTCCACCGACTTTGGGCGTTGGCGCCGCCAGATAGGGAGCCGGCGGCGCTCTATCGTGCAATTTAATTCTGGGCTCTTTGGATTTAGGCGCCGGCGGCGCCAAATCAGTTTTTCACCATTTTGCTCCTTTTTGCTCTGGATTCGTTACTTTTTTCTTCTTTTCACTCCAATCACATAAAATCATCATACCTGCAATAAATCATGAAAAATACCTTTCTTTAAAGTGTAATATCACCAAAAATGATTAAAATTATATAGCAAAAACCGTATATATTTTTGGTGCATCATCTGGCTGACAACGTTAAACCAAGAGCTTTGTGGGAGGCAACCCACAGTTATGTTTAGTGTTTTTTTTTTGTTTGAATTGTTATTTTTGTTAGTTTGTCACATTATTGGGGCCTACCAATTCTTAAATATCATAAACAACATTAAGAATTGAACCGAATTGAAGTTTGGAATGAATTCAGGTGAAATGAAAATTTGGCCATAAAGTTGACTTGGCGTCGGACAGCGATGAAATCAGCGTTGAATCGCACGCCTTATCGAGTATTGGACAGCGTCCTATCGAGCGTCGGACTGCGCTGCTACCCATAAATTGGTTTTCTTGTTCTTAAATTCAAATTTTGGCGGTTTTAGGTGGTAATCCATCCATTTAAACTCTAAAAATTGTCCCTAAACTCCCAAAACCTCTAGAAAAACGTAAAAGGAATATCCCAAATCTTGTCCAAATGGATTCCAACTCGATCAAAACTTCAAGATTTTAAGTTTTCAACTGGAGAAAGTTTGTCAATTTTGAAGTGCAACGCCTGTTGAACAAAAATATTTCAAGGTCAAGGTTGATCAAGGAGCGAGGCTTCATGAATCGAGGTTTGAACTCTCCTACTACTCGAATTGAAGATATTATTTTTTAAAGATGTTGGGAAGTTCTATGTTACACTACTACCGCCGTAGTCTTATTGTGAAAGATTTATATGCAAATCTTCATGGGACTAATCAAGGATCAGTCTATGTGTGAGACAGGTTTGTCACATTTACTCCTGCGAAGATAAATGATTTATATATGATTGATAATGTACTGATCTACCACTATTCAAATTTTACCCCAACAAGAGACAATATGTATGATATATACAAATGTTTAACTGACAAGAATGATGATTGGGAGATAAAAGATAACAGGTATGTGAGATTTTCGACCACACTGCTGAATCTTACGTTGAAATACTTGCATTACTTTATATGTGCCAAGTTAATCACAACTATGAAAATTAGTAAAGTGACTAAGGAGTGTGCTACTTTGAATTATTATATTCAAACGTGAATGCTTATTGATGTTGGATCTGTTATTGTGAAATCTGTCTTGGGATTGATCGTACACTGAACAAAATATGGGCTTGGACATCCTTCCACCATATTTCTTCTCTGTAGCCATGCACATGTACCATATGAGAATTGGGAGAGAGTACTTATTCCCTGGAAACCATTAGATTGTACGGATCAATATAGTAACCAGGCAATTGGAGATTTGAATGATATGAGCATTATTGAAGATCAACCATCTCAGAGTTCACAACCTATTCCTCCTTAATTTCCTAAATGTTCTCAAATCATTTTGGAGAAAATTAAGAAATTGGAAAGAGAGATTCAACATCTAATGAATGCAATAAATAACATATTTGATATATTTGATCATTTGGATTGCAGATTGAAGGAGAACTTTGAGCATTTTGGACATCTTGAAGGAAGTCTAATACACTCGATGAAAAGGAAGGGTTGGATTGAGGATGATTCAACTGAAGAATTTACATATCGTCCCTTCCACAATCTATTTGTTCACGTTCAATCTATCGGAGATATCAGAGATAACGATAGTTCTGAGGAAGAGTAGAGACTTGAATATGTGTCTGAGTATTTGAATTTCATGCTTATTTTGTTTTGCTTAATTTTTATGTTTGAATATGCTTCCATGTTCTGTTTTCAGCGTCTGAGTGTCGTGGTTGTGAGCGACGCTGAAATTTAGTGTTTTATGATTTGATGAATGTGTTGAGTCAAGTGTCACCTATGTGTGATTATAATTTGGATTTTATATGTCAAAGTGATGTTTTATGTTGTTTGTGTAAAAATTATTGTTTATCATGGCTTAAATATGTTACTCGATACTTAATTTGGCTAATTAGATGTCGGTGTGGGCTTAAAATGATTGAAATTGCAAAAGAAATTCGGATCCCCAGAATTTGAACTAGCACTGGACGGCTCCACTACGAGCGCCGGACAATGCCTAAAGACAGAGAGTTTGGGCATTTGAGAAAAAATAGCGTCGGACGGTACTGAATTCAGCGCTGGACCACGCCAGTTACCTGAAAAGTCCATATTCCCTTAAAATTTGTGATTTTTGCCTGTGACCCGCCACTTTAAACCTCTCGATTATCTTCTACCTCCAGCAATCACCCATCTTCACACCTAGGACTTGGGAGCATTTGGATTTGGAGCGATTTCGTGGCTGGATAAGTGCGGATTTCTTTTTCTCTTGGTAAGAGCTTCACTTTAAACTAAATTTTTTCGATTTTGACTGTGGAAATCTCCTACATTAAGAAGATTCAAAATTTTGAGGTTTTTAGAGAAAATTTGGAGATTTTCCACTGTATTGAAGTTTTTTCTTACTTAAACTTACTTTGGAGCCTACTACATTGTAGTTTTGAGAATGATTTGGATTATTTTTGTATTTTTAGAAAAATGGCTCCAAAATTATCAAAGGGGAAGAGAAAATACAATTATAACGAGAGTAAGTTTGTGAATGTTAGAGCGCACGCCTGCTTTAGTTAGTATCTTACTTCTAATAAGTGTATTCAGGAGAAAGCTTTTGAAAACCCAAAAGGAGTAGTGGAAGAATTGATAGTGAATCGTTAGTGAGAAATTTTATGCTATTTTACTGTTGATGTGATGTTAGGGATAGTCCGTGAATTTTATGCCAATGTATCTTATACTAAGACTGAGTATGTATTTGTTAGAGGACAATTGGTAGAGTTTACCCTTGCACGCATCAACACTTTTTATCAGTTGAGCACCCCATTCTTGTGTGAATTTGAACATTTTGTTATTACTGACGAGAGGCTTGACATGGTTATGAACTATCTGACTGACGGAAAAGGGGAATGGAAGATTAAACAGAATCAAAGAATTAACTTCCCCCTTTCTTTGTTAAATCATGTATCGAAAGTCTGGCATTCTTTTATATCTGCAGGACTTATGCCTACTATTCATCACAGCGAAATGCTGAGGCCGCTGCAGATGATGATTGGTAGTGCTTATTTTTACTTTCATTGCATTTAGTATTTTTGTTGTATTAGTGATGTAGTTTTGATGTATTTGAGACTACATTTGTATTTGTTTTGTAATTTGTATCTATTGTGAAACTGTTCTTTGAAATTTGTGGAACTATGAATGTTGTAGTGTGATGTGATATCTGAACTCACATATGTATGTTTATTTGCTTCAAATTGTGATTGTAGCAGTTGGATGTCAAATTTGTGATGTATTGTTTATGTTTTATGTTTTTAAGCTTTCAAAATTCTTCACCCTACAAATTTCTAATATATTATGTGTAAAAAAGCTCTTAAATATTTCAGGCCTGCTATTTTAATTTTATGATGAAGATCTGCCTAAATTCAGAGGTATGAAAAACCCAACACATTGAGGTATGATTTATATATGTTTATGTCTTTTATTTCTACCTATGCTATTTTTATCAAAAAATCAAAAACTTAAGTATGGGGGAGGGAAAGAATTAACTGTTATTTGTTCTCAATTAAAAATATTTTCAAAAATAATAATATGACTTTTTGTAATAGAGCTTAATTCCATATAATTTTATTTTGATTTTATTTAAGTCTTTTAGTGGACTTGAATGAAAATTTTTGGTAGTGAAAGGTAATTTTGTAGGCTAAGATATTTGGTATAAAGGGATAGGACTATAGTCAACTATTCAGAGTAAGAAAAATTATATTTTTAAAATATTGAGAATCTTGAAAATTTATGTGACGGGAAAGGATTGGGACTCTATGATGAATCAATTATAAGCTAAGAAATATCTATAAGGTAAAGGTATGTGGTAAAGTTCCAAATTTAGGGAAAAAAAAGTGAAGTTCAAAAGTATTAAAGGCTATCTAGATATAGTACCCCTCACTTGAAAAGAAAACAAATGATTGAAAAAAAACACAATTCCTGAAAAGAAAAGAAAAAAAATATAGGATTGAAAAATAATATAAATGTGAAAAGAAAAGAAAATGTTAGGAGAAGCTTGAGGAGATACATAATTAAAAATTGGCTTCACTTGGACATACATAAAGGGAGAACTTAATTACTTTTCTGAACTTATATGTATGGATCAGCATCTTTACTAGTAGTGTTCCTATAAACTTCATTTCATGTAATTTTTTTAAGTGCCTTAATAGGACAATCTATAGTCATTTTTTAAATGAATAGGAGAGTAGAACTCTTAGACTTGATGAGTAGATAGCCTTACACCTGCAGAATTTACTTGAATTACTTAAAAATTTTCAGAAAACTTTTTTATTGTACTTACTTAAGGTCAAATTTATAGTATTCTAGAAGAAGAGTTCGTTATAGTAGATCATTATTTTATGCAGTAACCAAATTATTTGAGGACAAGTAATAGTAAACTTTGGGAGATCTTAATCTACTAAAAATATGATAGTTATTTAATGCCTATTTCATACATATTTTTTATGTTATTGCACTTTAAAGTAGGATATTTTTCATGATTTCATGCAAGTACAATGATTTCAGGCATTTGGAGCAAAATGAAGCAAAAAGGAGCGAATTTGAAATGAAAAGAGGCAAATTGTGCAAAGTTGAACTAGTGCCGGACAACGCCAAATCCAGTGCCGGATTGAGCCCAAAGATAGAGAATTTGGCAGAACGACAAAAAATATACTCGGACGGTGCCCTATCGAGCACTGGACCACGCCCATTCGCGATTCAAACCAGATTCGATGTATTTGGCAATATTTTGGAGGGATGCAAGAATAAACTCTGGGGAAGTCAGTTATATCCGAATTTAAACTTTTTTGGAACCTAATTATAGTGTCTCTTCAATTTTTTTATTATCTTTTCATTATTCTTGAGTGGAGAGTCCATTAGAGAAGTCTAGTGTTTAGTGTGAATTCTCTTCTACGGAGTGTAAGAGGAGAGGAAAAGTGAGAGATTTCTTCTTTCTTACTCATCTAAATAGAGACTTGAGTGTTGTAGTGAAGAAAGAAGAGGAGTCAAAGGAGTTTCAAGAGATTCGCTTGGTGAAGAAATTGAGATAAGTTGTATTTACTTTTCTTTATTTGAATGACATTGCTTTTATATATAAAATCCATCTTTCATCGTACTTTCCTCATGGATCTTAATTAGATTTATTTGTTTTCCTCCTTTCCATGTGATGTGTTGATGATTTGATGTGTAAATGATGTGCCTATTTTATGTGGAAATTTTGTGATGACCTATGCACTTCGCACTTAATTTACTTTTTGATCTGACCAATTGAATTGTTAAAATTTATTGTGAAACATATGTTCCGAAAGGACTGTGAGTTCTACAACAAAAGTGAAGGCCATATTCAACGTCCATGATTGAGTGATGTAGTTCATGGGGATTAAGTCAAATAAATATGGAAATATGTTTTGATGGGCATAGAATTGGAGATTTTATAGTGATAGGATGAAATCCCCAATTTGGTTCTAGGGTTTGGAAACTAAATCGAGAGTTAGCCTTCAAGAGAAGGGACGTGGAAGCTCCGTAGTGACAGTCGGTATCCTTCCAGCCTAACCACAGATTTAGGAACTGAACTTAGTATTAGCCAATGTTCTTTATACACTTGGAGGAGGGTAAAGAATGGCAATGCTCATATTTGGCACAATACAGTTGCATCACTGATCTATGTCATTTAATCAACATATTAGCATTGGAAAGCAGGAGGATTATTCCTTGCATTTAAACTTTTGTTATAAATTTAGTATTGTGTTAGTTAACTTAAATCATTAGAGTAGAACTTGTCTTGTTAGAAGTAGAACTACAATTATCTGAACATCTTGATACTAGTAGTAGTCGCTGCAATTATCTTGTGATTCGAGTTACTGGTTTCTCTGATTTGTTATATAAATTAACAAAATCTCCTCGTGGAATCGATAACCAGGACTCCACTAGAGCCCTGTATTACTTGAGCGATACGTATACTTATGTTCTAAATGTGTAACGTGTTATAATTTTTATTAATACATATATATATAGGGTTCGTTAATTCTGACATTTAAAAAAGTTGAACCACACTTCACACCTCACACTTGCATGTTGCACCCCATACTTCGCACTTGCACCTCGAACGGCAGCTCTGGCCTGGTCGGCACCTCATTTTGGCACGACCAGCAACCACGGTCTGACTGACTAAGCACAAGCATACATATATGCTTTTTGCATCATTTTGTGTGTTCATTTGCATGTGCATGTTTGTCTACTTGTATGATACCTTGCATCTTGTATGTGTTAGCTTGCATGCTCATTATCATTTGCTTGTGTTGCACATCTTCGGGCCTCTGCCTCCATGACACGCCCATTTGTCAGGCCCCTGCCTTCATGGTACGCCCATCTTTGGGTCACTGCCTCTGTGGTACACCCATTTGTCGTGCTCCTGCCTTCACGGTACGCTCATCTTCGGTTCACTACCTCTGCGGTACACCCATTCGTCAGGCCCCTTCCTCCACGGAAAGCCCATTCGTCAGACCCCTGCCTCTGCGGAGCCCACATCTTCGGGTCACTGCCTCTGCGGTACACCCATTCGTCGGGCCCCTGCTCCCGTGACACACCCACTCTTTTGGGTCACTTTCATCATGACACACCCACCTTTCCCGAGTTACTGCCTTCATGGCATGCTCTCTGTCACCACTTATGTGCATGATTATCTGTATTTTACATTTGTATGCTTGCATGGATAGTTAACCAGGCTCGATAGGAGAGTGACTCCTATGTTGGTCGCGATGCCTTAACGAGCATTACTTGCTGGGTCGATCCTGGTGAGCAATGTGAGTTAAATCATTGGGTTTGACACAAGTATGACTGTGCTAAGGGGCCAAGAGATCTAATCCGTGTCACATTGCATGTTGTGGGCTTTCATTTAATGGCTCTTATTTTAAATTTAAAGGATATATTAAATTTAAAGGAAAATTTATTTTTCTATACATAATACCCACAATACTTTAAAAATTATGCATGTAGAAACATAAGTCGTATATGAGACCAACTCCTTTCAAAATCTACCTTGGGTGACACCATTTAAATCTCTTGGATCTTTAGGACGTGATTGGCAAGGCGACCCTGTCAAAGTCATACTTTCCCCGAAGACTTACCCCACACTTAGATGTTGGTTATGATACTTTTTCATTATATGGTGTGTTAGGCTAGGGTTTAGGATGCTAGGTAGTCCATTTTTATGCCTCTGACTATTGTTATGTGACGTGTTTTTCTTGCTTTTGTGCTAACCACACGTCACCTTTTTGCACTCTTTTTTTGGTGTGCCTGCATGTTGCATATGAATAGTAGTATGTTAGGGTGTTCTTCTGTAGGGAGTCGTGCCTACGTATATGCACACACACAGGTACAGCTATGGGGAGCATTTAATGATTTGTGACCTTTTTTCTTGCAGATGCTATTTAGCTCCCCCAACTTATAAGACACAGCTCATTATACCCGTTGCATGATTTTCTTCGCTAACGATTATTTTCTGCAGGTTGAGGCTTTTATTTTCTCTTTTATATGTATTTGATAGAGTCCTTAAGTCGAGTTCTCCTTAGGTCGAGTCCTGTTGTAGAAATAAGATATGAGCACGGGTTCCGACGCGTTTGGCGCAGGAACCACGTGCAGCAGACCAGAAGCAGATGCTCGTGCCCCGTATCTTAATTCTACATTTGATATTGTTGTATAAATTTAGAATCAAGCATGTATATGGGGAGTCCGGCCGCTCTTTTCCTTTTTTTGGATATGTTCCCGACCCAGCTGCACCGGTCTGTTTATTATTTTTATCGACTTATTTTACTTTCTAAATTTGCATTTTCATGCATGTATGTTTGAATTGCTTTTCACTGTTTATTTTTGTGCCTCTGTGATTGCACAAAAAAATATAATCTAGGTTCATTAAGGACCCTAAAATTGTAAACTTTCTACTTAAAAAAATCCTAAATAAAACATTCAAGATAAATTAAAATTTAGGATTAAAATATTCAAGATTTAAAAACTGCACTTTTACTTTCCTACATATATTAATAAGGCCTCCACGATAATTAAGGACTACTCTAGATAATTGAATTCATATTGCATGTCCCGAGGAGGAGCCCCCGTTCTTCTCCAACCCGACTTGCCCAGCATAGATTTCTATCTAGGTGGTTTTCTAGTACGCATAGGGTGTTAGGAGGCTCCCTGACCCATGCGGGGTGTAAGTCCTCTTATTTGGAGTGTTTCCAGCTTTATAGTTGAACCTCTACTTCTCTTTCTTTCCTGAGGCATCCTTATCACTTTGGCAGGTATAAGTCCCACCTCTTGAAGCTCCAGTCGATAGTCGTAAGATAGAGTTTCCTGCCTTTCACCTTAGGGCTACTGAAGTGCCCGTGGACAACGTAATTCATGAATTGCTGACTGGGAATCTCAGGACGTATTGGGTCAACTACCTTCACAACCAGGTAGACTAATGTTCTTAGTGGCTTAGATGACGGGTCCCTGGTACCCTGACCCAGCAACATCTACCTTCTAAGGATTACATCTCCCCTCTTTTGACTACCCTTGTTGAGCCCTATCACTCATGTTGACTTCGTGGGTATTACCTTGACGGCCCGATATCGATGAGCTGTCGACCTTTTGGGATACGACGATTTGTCTTCTGCCCTTACGACCCGAACGTGCTTTGAAGTGTTAGGGTACCCCCACCGAGGTGATTATTGGTTATTCTATGGGCATCATATGCTGATAAGCCGCTATTCATTTGAGATGTGAGAGACTCACTTTCCTCCCAATAGCTTAGCTAGAGCTTTGATGCATATGGGCGATCCCACACGGAATAACCACTCCCTTTGATATCCTTTTTCCCAGGTCTATGATAATATGAGCAAAACCCCATTTATCGAGAGTATTCATGGGTATTCCCCAAGATGTAATTAACCAAGTGAGACATGTCCCCTTGGGAGTGCTCTTAACCCCAAAACAGGCATACACCTGAATCTATGGTTATGGGTAGCTTACGTAGGTATTCTTTCGTGGATGTTGGTTCAAGTCGCTTCCGCCTGATCATGTATGGGCAGACATACTTGACCTATCCTTGTGAGGTTTATCATATGTATAATCTCCACGTTTTTCTTTCTCTTGCCTGTTATATTTGTCGTATATCCATTTTTTTAGGTTCCTCTCTTCTCCGGACTACTCATATGAGCCGGAAGAGAGATTTATTCGAAGAAAGGAAGTGTACGACAATCGACAGACTGATGACCCCTTCAAAAAATAAAAGAGAGTAAGAATGAGGTATAAACAGATATTTGTGCACGAGCTCATCTTGTTTCTTTAACAATCTGTTGATTTGATATAGGGTATGTTTGGGGCAGCTACAACTTATTAAAAATAAAAGTTGTGAAGCTGCTAATAAATAATCTGGTGTTCAAAAAGCTGTAGTGGCTATTACAATTTTTTTTGCTGAAAAATTCAGACTGCAGCTAGAGAGCTACCACCGCACCTATCCAGGACTGGTGGGAAAACGCAGGGTGGTCTATGATTCATCCATAGCATCTGGTAGCTCGACAGCCACTCAGGACTGTACAACACTTTTTTGGAGCAAGTAGCTAGGTTTGGTAGCGATTCAACCCTACTTAAGAAAATTCACTCCATGAGGCCCATCCGAGATGTGAGGCATATTTGGATTCTAATCTTATGATTATAAGTCACCACAAATCTTTGGGTAGCCTCCCAAAGGCATAGGAAGTCATGGAGTCTGCCTATGCACACTACAGAAAAATTAGGGTTTGGAGCACCATACCAACATCGTGGTTCGGAACGACCATTGACACCAATTTCTCCAGCAAATGATCGATGAGAATACTTCATTTTTAAGTTATGAGACTATATATCACTCACATGGAGTCTTCCATAGCTTACAGATTGAAAAAATCATCTGTCGAGCGTTCCTAATAAAAATTAGGGTTTTGGGTGCCCAACGCCGTCCCCAGGCATCCAAGCGCCCAAAACACCTTTTTAAGTCATCGAGCCTAAGCCTCCAGAGGTCTAACAAGTAATTTAGACATTCAACACAGGCCCAACACCTAGGGACATTATTAACCACCTAACCAAATAGACAAAATTGCGGTGTCGTGCCGCACCGCCACCACACCGCTGCCCTAACATACCCTTACTATTAGCTCGAAGACTTAACTAGGAGATGAGTTACATTGATTCCCAAAGAGAATCATAATCTAGCAACCAGTTTTTTGTATTCTACTTGATTGTTGGTTTCATCAAAGTTGATCTGTATCATTTAATCCTAATCAACTTTGCCACCTGCCATGGGTCGTTGTCCTACCACCTGCCACAGTTGTAGCCTATCATCGTCACCACCGACAGTGCTTTACATTGATCGTACTTTTATCCTTAAAATTAAACACAAATGTATAAAATCCTATAATTGTTTTTATACCAAACCAAATAACTCCAAAGTTTTAAATATATTATATTTTAATTACAGTATATTTTCTTACTTGCATTCTCTTTTATGTAAGCAAAACTACTCTATGGAGCTTTAAGTGAGTTGACCTAGGACTTGCTTGCGTTGTATTCTCTCATTAGATTTTTTTTCTCTGGTGGAGCTTGGTCTATATCAGTGTGCTTAATGATTAAATGAAATTTCCCCTCAATTATTATTTTTGTAATTTTTTTAGTTTACATTTTTTTACGTAGATTTTTATAATGTGTATTTAGTCAAAGGGCTCCATGAAGGCACTTCATTGAAGTCAGTGTACACAAATAGGTAATATTGTTCCAATCAAATTTTGCATATGAGGAAGAATATTTAAAAATTATTTAAATTAAGTTTCAACATAAGGCTCAATATATACTAGAATATGGACATATATTTAAACATGGTTTTTTCATAGGCACAAAAGTTAATAGGCTTTACATACTTCAAACATCCATATTTGAAGATCAGTCATTCTCGAGCTAAGCACATCTGCCCAAATGGTCAAACTAAACTCATTTGTCGAAGTGGTTGAACTAAGCCCATCTATCGAATTGGTCGAGCTAAGCCCACCAACCAAAGTGGTCAAACTAAGCCCATATGTAGAAGTTGTTGATCTAGTCTGAGATATACGAGTTGCTAGAAAAAAAACATCATTACCTCATAATACATGTGTCGATCCTTATTTATGCAATCGTCTAATGCCCGCATGAAGATTGTTTCACCAAGGCACTGCGAACAGGTGTAATATTGTATGAAATGTAATTTTATATATTTTTTTCTCTCGTGTATAAAAGGGAGGTCAAAGGGAGCTTTCAAAGGGATCAAAGATTTAGAAATAAAAGGACATGCGACTCTCACACTCTCTAGAAAATCACACAATCTTTCTCTCTCTCTGTCTCTCTTGCTCTCATTGTTGGGAAACAGAAACCCTTTCTTTGGCTAATTCATGGCTACCCGAGAATCATAAAAAAATATAGAATTAGAAATACGAGCTCTAGCAACACATCCATCATCTTATTTCATATCTTTCTTCTAAAAGCATGATATTTACCAAGCTGTACAAACTCATAAATAAATGGGCCTACATTCTAAAAGGATTCAACATCCTAAAAGATGCAATGAGTTTGGATTTCATACTCAAACTCTGCAAGAAGATCCTTCTAGCTTCCTGAAGACAAGAAAATGATGGATTACATCACAAAGTTCGTGACACAACAAATCAATGAGATAAGGGAACAATTTTTTGAATGTTGTACAAGATTCAAGATAAGAACCCTCAGGATCCAATACCAAGGCTCAACCTAGAATTCATATGGGTCATCAGGGTCATTGGTTCATAGACAAGAAGCATCAAGTTAAGGACCACCGAGGCAAGAGCCGCCTATGCAGGACCTACCAAGTGCAGGACCTAAAAGGGCTCTTGATCTGAGTTTGTGAGATTAGAAGAAAGGGATGAACCTTAAGTCCCAGAGCTAATCTTTAGACAAAGGAGCTAAAAGAAGAATGAGGTAAAGACGGTTAGAGAATGCATTCTCAAGAGAGTTTATGGAAGCAAAGGCACCAAGGAATTTTAAGATTCCTTCTCTGAAATCTTATAAGGGATAGTCAGATCTCGCTGATCATGTATCTTCTTTTGAGTCAGCTTTGTGTCTGTTAAGGGTAAATGACATCCTAAAATATCATTTATTATTTATAATGTTGAAAGATTTGGAAGTATGCTAGTTCAATAACTTACCCGCGCGAGTCATCACCTCCTTCACAGAGTTCAAGTGTATATTCATAGCTCAATTTGCAAACAAGAGAAAGCCACCGAAGAACTCTCAAGCACTTTTAATGATTCGTCAGGATCTCGCATAGAGGCTTAGAAGCTTCATTATGCTTTTCTAGCTAGAGATGTTGGACATTCGAGATATAGAACTTGTTATTGCTCATGTAACTATGACTCAAGGCCAACACGAAGGTCTGTTCAGATATGCACTTGGCTTAAGAAATTTGATAACTTTGGTCGAGGTCTTGGAGCTCGTAAACAATCACATTTACTGTGAGGAATAAAATTCCATATGGCTCCTCTATACCATAAGAGCCTAAAGGGAAGTTTCAAAACTAGGCTTGTGGAGACCACATGAACCTAAGGCATCACTTTAGCAGGAAGAACTTCCAGAACACTTCTGACAAATGCTTTTGGTTAGAGGAGTGGAAAGGTATCGATAGAAGGTAATTGAAAGATCAATGGAATCTCACTTCCCTTATAGGATTTTAGAGAATGAATTCTGAACTTCCTTCGTGCCTCTGCTTTCGTAAGCTCTCTTGAAAATGTGTTCTCCAACATTATTTATCTCCTTTTTTGGCTCCTTTATCTAAGGATTTAGAACGTTCATGCTCTGTGACTTTAGTTCATTCCTTTCCTCTCTTCTATGTAATCTAGAAAATTTTTGTTTTGAATCTTGTATAGCATTCATGACTAGTTCCCTTATCTAATTGATCTACTGTGTCACGAATCCTCTGGTGTAATCCATCATTTTTTTTCTTCAGTAACATGGAAGGTTCTTTTTGTAGAGTTTGAGTATAAACTCCACATTCACCACACATTTTAGAATGTTGAATTCTTTTATGATGTAGGGCTCCATATTATTCATGATTTTGTACAACCTGGTAAAGATCTTGTTTTTAGGAGAAATGTACGGGAAAAGATGATGGATGTGTTGTCAGAGCTCGTGTTTCTCACTCTATACTTTTTTAAGATTCTTGGGTAGCCAGGAATTAGCTCAAAAAAAAGATTCTTTGCCTCCCGGCAATGGGAGAGAGAGAGAGAGAGAGAGAGAGAGAGAGAGAGAGAATGTGTGTGTGTGATTTCTTAGAAAGAGTGAGTCTTAGATGTCCTTTTCTTTCTAGATCCTCGATCCCCCTGAAGCTCCCTTTGGCCTCACTTTTATATGTGAGAGAAAAGAAATATAAAATTGTATTTCGTACAATATTGTGCATGTCTACAGTTTCATTTTGAGGTACTGATATTTCTTTATCCAGCAACTCGTTTGTCCCCAACTAGCTCAACCACTTTGATAGGTGGACTTAGTTTGATCACCTCAGCAAGTGGGCTTAGCTCGACCACTTTGGCAGATGGAATCAATTCAACTACTTCAGCATTTGGGCTTACCTCAATTATCTCAACAGGTGGGCTTAGTTCGACCTCTTCAACATGTGAGCTTAGATTGAGAATGACTTGATTTTAAATACATTTAGCCTTTATGTTAAAACTAAATTTACATAGTTTTGATATATTCTACGTAACATGAAATGCCCTAATAGAGTCCTTTGACTAAAGTACACATAAAGAATCAGTGCAAAAACATAAATTAAAAAAAATTATAATAACAAAGGAATAGTCGGAAAATTTCACATGCCCCCACTATGAGTGTAAGTCAAGCCTACTCGTGAGCCGACTCGATAGGCAGCTCATGAACTGAGCTTGATGATCTAACAAGCCAAGCTCAAGCTAGCCTTGGCTCGACTCACTAGCTCGTGAGCCGGCTCAGTTAAAAAGTTATTAATATTAAAAAAACTCAAAATATATTAAATTTGAAGACTTTCTTTAAAATATCTAAAAATAATTATATTTTATATTTTATGTTAAATATTTTCTTTTTTTTCTCTCCTACTTGCTCATTCTATTTGTCATGTTATTATAACATTACCTTAAATTAATATTATTTTCTATATTTTATAGTAAAACAAGTCAGGTCGTGAGCCAACTGAAATTCATAGACTTAAGCTTGAGCTCGAACTCGATAAAATTAATCAAACTCATACTCAAGCTCGAGCTCAACTCGACTCATTTACACCCCTAGTCCTCTCAACATTGCTAAGGCACCTAACAAGGCTCTCCTGTGAACTTATTTTCAAGTCATTCAATAAATATTATGAATATGCGGTTATCATTGACATTAGATTGTATTAGGAATCGTTGAGATACAAACATCAACCATAAAAATTTAATCATTAAGCACACCCGGCAACCATGAAGCTGTAGCCAAGCTCCATTAGAGCAAAAAATCCATTGAACGAACACTGGACAAGCAAGTTGTAGCTCAGCTCACCATAGGGTAGTTTGGCTTACTATAATTAAAATAAAGTCATAAAATAATTATAGGATTCTATACTTGAGTTTAAATCTAAGGGAAAAAATATCAAAGCAAAGCACTATCGGCGGCAATAGACGAAGACAGTGGCAGGGTGTAGCAGCCAGCAACAGGCAACAGTGGCAGCGGGCAGTGCCCGCCAACAAGAGAGTCTAACACTGTATTCTATTTTAATCCAATCAAATGTCAAAATTTCCATTACCATGCGCAAAACATGAACAAAGAAATTCTCAAAACAGGAAATAAAACACAATTTATAACCACCTAAAATTCTCATAACGAGATTTATTATTACTCGGGCAATATCAAATTCAAAATCTTGACAATAACTACTAAATCATTATCAACCAAACTAGTTGGCAGCCTCTGCTATTCACATTATGTTCTCATTATTAGACCTATAAGAAAAAGTTTACTAATTACATATATACCTCGGAAGACCATTTATCTTCATACCTTTCAAATGGTTCCATGGCAGGCACACCGGTTAGGCGGAGAGGATCAGGCTCTATGCCATAGTCTGTTAAAGGCCTGCGCTCAAGAACTGCATCATGACGCTGCACAAACTCTGGGATCTCAACCTGTCCCTTCTTTTTGTCTTCCCACAGGTACTGTAATCGGCTTAGATATTTGATTTTCCAGTATATGCTGCAAGGTTCAAAGCAACACATCATTTATATAGATCTATGTATAATTATAAATAATGATATGGTATTTTATGTAATGTGATCATTTACAATTATTCAATATTTAATTCATCTGCTAGTCTAAACACACTTACCTTAGCTCCCATCCTTTTCACAGCTGCCAACCTCATTTGTTTTCCCGTCTTAGCATTTCAAAACACTATAATTTACAACAACATTTTTGCCCAGTTAAAAAAAGGGGCATTTACATACATGCATGCATACCACCCAGTTCTTATGTATAAATACATATGTAACACTTAAGCTTTGATTTTTGCATTTCTATCACCCAAATCTTTCATATCATATCAAAATCGTCACTATTTTTACTGAAAAAAAAGAGTGAAATACACATTCATGCATAGGTAAGGTGGCATGTATGTAAAAATTCAAGTTTAGATGTTAGACATAAATACATAAGAATCGAGTGGTATGCATGTAAATCTTTCTAAAAAAAAGAAAAAAAAAAGAGGAGTTAAATATGGTTGAATCTCAATCTAAACATCTGACTCAACATGGATAGTGCAACAGATTTGAATTAACCTTGAACCGACTCAAATTTCAATCCTATCCAAAAAATTATTAGTATCATATTTAGGCTAGGATCTACCCGGACCAAACCAAACCAATTGACAAGACTACAATCAGTTGTGCTTAACAACTTCACTAATAAACATTTTACCCCCCTTGTAGGATGAAGTGTAATCCTCAAAAAGAAGGTACAGGCTTCATTATTTTTAATTTATATACTTAAAAAATCAAGTAATGATAATATAAAGTAAGGAATATGAAAAATAAAAAGTTCTCATTCTTAACAAAATACAATTTTTTATTATTTTCAATTGATCTCATTAATTTAACGCATCAAAATATAAACATATTAACATGAAGTTAATTATGTAATATTTATTCATACTTAACATTCTTAGAATAAATAAGTATTACACATCGAGATTAAAATGAGTTTAAACTTCAAAAAAAATATATGAATGGATTAAGTAATCCGAAAGAAGTGCAACAAATAGGTCGTATTGAGTAAGATCGATGGAAAAGTATAATGTCGATAAGATGAGATGAAAGACGAGATATTACGAAGAAGATGAAGATGAAGAAATGGCATAACTTTTTTCTGTCTTAAAACTACATAGTGGGATCTTGGAATAGATGGCAGCGGCAAGTTTTTTCTTTTATAATTAATGCATTTCCCATCCCATCAATTTTGAATAACATAAAATGTTGAATTGGGTTATTTGAACTAAAAAAGAAAATTTAAGTTTTTCCGTGATTTGGACTGCATCATGAAAGCTTAGGTAGGCTTCACACGCAAAAATAATTGCAAAGAAAACTATTACATAAATGCATATGTGCCGGCAGACGTAATTCAAATACAAGAAGATTAGGAAATCTTGAACTTCTCATTGCAAGAGAATAGAGATTGTTTGTGAACAATTTAATAAAATTCAGAATACAAATTACATAAAATCAAACTAAGGAATAGGCAAGTCACAACATTACCGGAAGAATGAATCGCAAAGATTTGTTATTACTACAACGAAAAGGAAACCCCTTCTGCAATTATAATAAGGCTCTACACCGTTTCAGTTAAATCTAACTGGTTTACATGTTATAAATGGTATGGTACATATTTATGCCTGAAGTTTGCCCAGAATTATTGACGTTTAACCAGAAGGAACAAATGCCTAAAAAAGTTACTATGAAATGAGACTTCAGCTTAATGTCACCTTTGAAGCACGGAAATTTTGGTGAAAGCGAGTCATGCATGCCATATATCTATCAGAAATCATATTAAAGAGATTTCACTGCAACATATTGAACATTTCTTATAGCATTTCACTAGCTTTTTTTTTATTTTTTATTTTTTATTTTTTTTTCCCAAATTCCGATGTAGTAGCTATTCCAGTTTTAACAACAGAGCCTCTAAAATATAAATCAATATTAGTTTGAAAAAAAGTTCAAAAAGGCATATTACATGTCACAAGAAATGAATAATGTTTGATAAATGACATTAAAATTCTAGCAATAAATAAATAAAACTATTCATGTTAATCCAAATAAAAGTTCGACGAACATAATTTAATTTGAACATTAGCAAATCCAGAAGAAGGGATGTTAAATCATCTTATCACAGCAGCCAATCAAAAAAAATGTTGAATTTTATTGATCAACACTCATACTGTAAATTCTAATGAAGTATGTGAAGAAAAATAATATTGATTTACATTTTGCAACATTAAGGGGCGAGTTGGACACTGGGATTTGAGCGCAAGGAAATAAAAAAAGGAGTACAGCACTTACATTGATGGTTGCAATTCATAATCAGTCGATAAAGTATTCGGATTTCATTTCCTTTATTTAGCTTTCCTTCAATCCAAACACAGGGTAGGTACATGATTAAGGAATATTGAAAGTGAAAATAGATGGGGAAAAAAAAAATCATTTTTTGACCGTGGGATGAGGTATCAATTATCATCCTTCTGAATGAAAGGGAGCATTTTTTACCATATTAAGTTTTAATTACTGTCCTTTTTGTCCATCATGCAAAAATCTAAACAATTAATCAAAACTATTCACATCAAGCCACATCATGAAAAGCAGTAAAGAGAATCGAATAATAAAAAAGGCTAATGCTAAGCGAGTACTGAGAGCTAATCAATTTAATCTATAGCCCTTTGCCCCCAAGTCCTCCCTACACCAGTAAACAACAAATCACAATGCACACATAGCCCCAAAATTGAAATATCTCCTCTACACATCCATCCTTTAGCCCTCTTCTACTATCATCACCCTCCTCTTTTCCCTAGCCATCAATTCCTCCCTTTGGACCAATCCAGCCCTACAACATCCCCATCTTCAGCTTCATCCCCACCCCAGTTACCCCTTGACCCATCTTCTATAGATTTGACCTATTCTTTATTTCATGGATGCACATCTACCACCAATTTTGAATCCACAAACATCTCCTCCCTAGCAAACAAGCCCGCCATCTATTTGTTTGCATGGTCCCACACAATCTGCCCTCCATCTCTTCCAAATCCACCGTGACAAGCCTCAACATCCTCCTCAGTGTGGACATCATTGTGGCAGGCATGGTGATGCAAGGAGTGGCTCAGTTTTTATAGCGGGAAGGTGGTGGTGTGATGTAGAGTGAGGCATTAAGATATTAAAGACTATGAAGATTTATATAAAACCACTCAATTCTTACATATCTAACACCTAAACTTCAATTTTTAAATATCTCGCCTTACCTATGGATGAAATGGTGTATTTTACTTTTTTTAGTTAAATAGGGATATATTTTATGCGATATGAAAGATTTGGCTGGTATAAATGTAAAAAAGTAAAGTTTATGTGGTAGATATGTAAATACATAAGAAATTAGTAGTATGTATGTAAATGCCCCTAAAAACTATCTAATTGTGGCTGTGACAGAAGTGTCTATGTTAGTGAAGATGGGGAGGGAGAGGAAGTGCTCTAGGGAGACAAGATTTGTAAAGTATTACGAGAGTCAACGACCCAATGAGCATGAGAGGGAGGTCAGTGCACATTCCTCCCAAACCAAAATAGCACTTAAGGAGCACCACTTCTTCTCTTAATACCACTAAGATTCTGAACAATTCGATAGATTATAGAAGCTAACCCCACCACAAGATACGAAGCTAAGAAGAGGAAACAATCTACAGAAACTGCATTTTATCTTATATACCAATCTAAAACTATAAATGAGGGTATTTTGGTCATAAAATTTCATTTCCTTCAAATTTATGTGAGAAATTTCATCACATGCGCGTTGCATGAGCTAAATTAGCCAAATATTGTTAGAACATTTTGTAAGAGACGGCAATTAACCTCAAAACAAATTTTTAAGTTAAGAACTATTTCAGACCAAAATAGAGATTTTAAAATCGTGAACCAACATGAAGAGCAACATAAACTTATGGGAAATGAATACACCCATATATATATAATTTTTTTTATGTAAAAAAATTCACAAACTATTCTCCTAAGGTTGACAAATCAGAAGAATAGATCTTGAATCATGGGCTATCATTACTATGTTCTTTATTGGAAACTACAATAACGATCATTTTCAACACAACTTTCCTAAATACACCAAAATAAAGCAAATGAATAACTTATGTACAGAAATCTATTAACTGTGCTCATAAGAGAGCTAGCATTATTCATAGTTATCTTCATCTAACCAAAATAATATATACCACCAATAGAACCAACTAAGTGAATTAGATAAACCATTTTAAAGATGCAGGTTAATTGCAAAAAAAGATAGCTATAGATATACAAAAATGGACACGCATATCATATTGGAACAAGCAAAGAAAATGCGAGTTTGGCATAACTATTGTGCTACTGATCTACGATAGTAGAGCTGACATCCTGATACATTATTCTAAAAATCTCATACTTAACCTCATTATAATACCACATTTAGCAAAAATTAATTGTAGCTCAGGAAAGTTATTTTTTAAAAAAAGGACTGAAGAAGTATTATTTCATCAAAAAGCTAACTTTTCACTTAAGAAAAGGCGGCCAAGTGTAGCGATTGCAAGTCTAGATCGAAGGCCAGGATGAAGAAAATAAATAACCTGAAGCCTTTCTTTATACTCAACAGGTAGATCTTCATATATCCACCTCAAGATAGACATTCCAGGGTTATTATTCTCCTTTTGCACAGTTGTATGCATGTACAAATTGCAGAATGGAACATCCTTCTGTTGCGTAATATTTTTTTAGGTAACGTCTATTTATAGGCAACATGGGTCTCTCCCCTGTTAATCCACCAACTGGTAAGCTCCACCGAAGTAAACCTTCTCCACTGCAAATGGTCCCTCTCAGGTCGGTTTGAATTTTCCACCTATCTTGTGATGCGCAAGAATAGGCCATCTGAGTACGAGTACGAGGTCACCAACTTTGAACGACCTCGGGCGGATCAATCTGTCATGGGCTTGGATCATTTTCGCTTGACAGAGCTCCAAATTCTGTTGTGCGAGTAATCTTCGTCCTTCAAGACTTTCCAATTCTGCAAGTCGTAGCTTTGCATTTTCTTCTGTTGTAATCTGATTTGCGACGGCGACTCTGAGCGACGGTAGCTGTACTTCTAACGGAAGAACTGCCTCGGTCCCATACACGAGGGCGTAGGGTGTAGACTGAGTCGGCGTTCTGACTGTCGTCCTTTTTTTAATAGTTGGCATAAAGACTTAGTAATTTTTTAAAAATCTTTAATATAACGTCTATTAAATCCAGCATGTCCAAGAAAACTTCTAACCCCTCTCACAGTGGTAGGAGGTGTTAGTTTAGTTATTACTTAAATTTTTGCAGGGTCTACTTTCATGTTATTTTCTGAAATTTTATGTCCTAATAGAATTCCTCCTGCAACCATAAATTGACATTTCTCCTAATTTAAAACTAAATTCGTTTTCTAGCATAACTTCAAAACTTTTTTCTAGATTAGTTAAGCATGCGTCAAAATACATTCCAAATACAAAGAAATCATCCATAAATATTTTTATTCCATAATCAATTAATTTACTAAATATGGACATCATACATCTTTGAAATGTTACAGGTGCATTACACAATCCAAAAGGCATTCTTCGAAAAGCAAAAGTTCCATAAGAACTAGTAAATGTGATGGTAGCCTGTATATCCATCTAAAAAACAAAAATATTGGTGCCCGGCAAGTCTATCCAGCATTTGATCTAAGAACGGTAAGGGGAAGTGATCTTTCCTAGTGGCAGAATTTAATTTTCTATAATCGATACATATGTACCACCCGATAACTTATCTAATAGGTATTAATTCGTTATTCTCATTTTCTTCGACATTCACTCCTCCTTTCTTAGGAACACAATAAATTGGGCTCACCCAAGCACTGTCTGAAATATGATATGTAATTCTCGTGTCTAGCCATTTTAAAATTTCCCTTTTAACTACTTCTTTCCTTATCGAATTTAATCTCCTTTGTGGATCAACTATTGGTTTGTGTTGTTCATCCAGTATAATTCTGTGCATACAGATCGAATGACTAATTCCTTTAATATCAGCTAATGTCCAACCAAAAAGCTTTTTTATATCTTTTTAAGGCATCTAACAGTTTTTGCTCTCGCAAGTCAATCAATTATGAAGATATGATAACAGGTAAGGTTGATGAGTCTCCTAGAAACACATATTTCATATGGTTAGGCAATGTTTTCATCTCAAGTTCAGGAGGTTTTACAATCGATGGAACTAGATTTTTATCTGCATTTTCAGTAATATCCAGCATTTCAAATCTTTTTGGAACATAATCCAGTTTTTTCTTCTATGATTCCTCAAAATTTTCTTCCGTATCTATTTCATCTTTATCTTCCAATTTTTTTAATTCTTGTTTCTTTTCAAAGTATTCTCTAAAATTTTTGTTCCTTAAATATTCGGAAATTTCCATTCGGAAACATCCATTTTCTTTTTCAGTAGCAGGGTATTTCATAGACTTCGCAATATTGAAAGTTACTTTATGATCATTAACTCTCTAATTAATTCTCCTTTTTTAGCGTCTATCATGGCTCTTCTGGTTGCTAAAAATGGTCTCCCTAAAGTTATAGGTATTTATTTATCTTCCTCCATATCTAACACAATAAAATCCACAGGAAAAATAAATTTAGCAACTTTTACTAACACATCTTCTATAACTCCCTTAGGATAAGTAATTGAACGATCAGCTAACTGAAGATTTACAGAAGTAGGTGAGACTTCTCCTAATCCTAATCTTTTGAAAATTGATATAGGCATAAGATTAATGCTGGCTCCCAAATCACATAAAACTTTTCCATAAAATCTTTCACGAATAGCACACGGTATAATGAAACTACCAGAATCCTTTAATTTTTCAGGAAGCTTTTTCTAAATAATTGCACTACACTCTTGCACTTCGCTAAGTGCAATAGTTTCATTATCCGTAAACTTCATTTTCTTATTGAGAATATCTTTCATGAATTTCACATAACTGGGTATTTTCTCTAAGACATCTACAAAGGGAATATTTATCGTTAAATTCTTAAGGATTTCTAAAAATTTTGAAAATTATTTATCTTTTTTATGTTGCTTTAATCTCTTAGGAAACGGAGGTGGTGGTTTTTTAGTTATTTTCATTGGTTTAAGTGGATATTCTAATTCTGGGTATATATGATCATTTTCTTATTTATTTTCCACTTTTTCTTTTCAGTTTCTGTTTCTTTTTGCACCTTGATTCCAATTCTTTTGCACTTCTTAATTTTATAGCCATTATTTGTTCTTTTCTTTGATCTTTAGGATTAATTTCAACATTACTGGGAAAATTTCCTGAAGTTCGGTTACTAAGCGCAGTAGCGATATACCCTAATCGATTTTAATATTTTTAATAGCGGTTCCTTGACTTTGTAATTGATTTCCTTGACTTTGTAATTGATGACCCATGTTTAATATTACTGCTTCCATAGAAAATTTCTTTTCCTTAAATTGATGGTTACTATTAAATCCTAGAGGATAAGAATGTATATAGTTAAGATTTCCTTGGTTGGAGGAATTTCCCAATGGGTTCATTGGGTTGTTTGCCCATTGCGAATTAATAGCAAGGTTAATATTGTTCCAATTTAAATTAGGACGATTCTTCCAACATGGATTATAACAGTTTGAATAAGGATTGTTTGGTCTGTTAGTGATTGCATTTAAAGTCTTGTAAGATGGTTAAACATTTACAATTTGCCCTAAAGAATTTTCCTCCAACACCGTAAGCGTTTAAGAATAGTTCATTGCATATTGGTCTAATTTCTTTGATATTGCAGCAATTTGAGAAGTCAACATAGATACAACATCAGATTCATGGATACTAGCCACTCTTTTAGGATTTACCCTTTCAGAGGGCCATTGAAAATTGTTGGTAGTCATCTCTTCTATTAATGAATAAGCCTAATCAAAAGGTTTTGACATTAATGAACCACCAGCCGCAGCGTCAATGATAGATCTATGAGATCCCATTAAAAAGTTTGAATTATTAACCAATCTGGTAACGCATGATGTGTCCATTTCCTAAGAAGATCTTTAAATCTCTCTCAAGCTTCATTTATTTATTCTCTGTCAAACTAACAAAATAATGTTGTCATTTCTAAGTTTAGCAGTTTTTTATGGAAATAAATATTTAGATAGAAATTTTTGTGAAAGCTCTCTCAAGTTCTAATAAATTCAGGTGCTAATGAATTTAACCACACCTTAGCCTTGTCCCTTAGCGAGAAAGAAAAAAGCTTAAGTCTAACGGCATGGTTCGAAACTCTGTCATATTTAAATGTAGCACATAGTTCTAAAAAACTAGTGAGATGTTGATCCATGAAAAAAATACCCATTTTTATGCCTTGATTTTTATCAAATTTTTAAGGATATTATGCTTTAATGAAAGGCTTTTTTGTGTTTTTGGATATAGGTGATGGAAAAATGTTCAAGAAGAAAAAAAAGTGAAAAAGGAGCAAAAATGGAGCCAAAATGCAAAATTGTCAAAATTATTGGTCTGGCACCTAGGCGCCAGAATCCGGCTCCTAGGCGCCAGAATCCGGCGCCTAGGTGCCAGAATCCGGCACATGGTCGATACGAGATCCGTCAAGATTTTTGACCACTTTTGGACGGTTATTTTGACGGTGTTAGCGGTTATTGGACCTTCTAGAAGACTGGCAGTTGTTCCTGGTCTATAGGACATGTAATACAATGTCTTGGAAACGGTTTTAATGCGAAGAGGTGCGATCCAAAGTGAAGAGGTGCGAAGAACTGGATACAGAGTCCGGCGCCTAGGCTCCAGACACACCTTCTAAAAGATTCATTGAATGTGGATACATTTTGAAGAGGTGCCTCAAGTCAACCCTTGAAGCCTATAAATAGGAGGGTACTCCTTCAGAGAAAAACGCCCAACTTAGCCCCAAGCCCCATACGTCCCTTTAGAGAGAGAAATTAGATAAATATTTTAGGGCCACTTTTATTAATTAGTGAGTTTATTTAGATTTTGTATTAAGAGTTTAAAGAGTTGGTGCTTTTGAAGTTTATTTGCTTTGGAGTTAGAAGAATTCAGAGGTTCAGTAGGAGAAACACTTGAGATAAGTATTTGTAATTTTATTCAAAGTTTTATTATCATGTTTTGTTGTTTAAATTCAATTTGTTCTGAGTAGTTAGTTTACTTTCTCCTTTCAATTATGAAAAGATAAAGAAGATAATATAAAATTCAATGAAGAATTAAATATTATTTATATTTTAAAAACATTGTGATGATATTAATACCGGATCTTCATTTACTTTACAAATTGATCACTTGTACCGTTAAAATCTATTGAAGAGTTTTGATACCTAGAAGGAGATGAATTCTTAACTAGTAGATATCATATGAATCCTTGGGTAGTCGAAGGCCTTGTGCGGGTTATTCAAGGTGAAGTACAAATAAATAGGAAGATATTACATAATGGGCGTAGAATTAAGAAGTTTTTAGAGTGACAGACTAAATTCTTGTGATTTGGTTTATAGAGAAGGAAAGGGTCACTAGTAGGGTCGACCATAGCTACCCTTGGACATCTAGTAGTGTGAGCCAAGATTAACCCATTCTACTAACAATACATCCGGACCTGATCTATAGGCTAGCCAATGTTCATTACACCTGGATCAAAGGGTAAAGAATATGAATGCTTCTATTTGGCACAATACCATAAATTTATATTCTCCATGAATATTATCATTATCTTATAAAATCTTGGATTAATTGAATGGAAGAAAGTTGTGTTCTTATTGTTATTTGCATCAATCATTTCATTACTCGCTTTATTATTGCATCTTTCATTATTGCTTTATTATTGCATCTAGTAAATTAAAAATATCAAATTTATAAACTATAAAATAAATGCATAAAAATAAAATTAAAATATTTAAATTCCATAACTCACTCCTTGTGGGATCGATACTGGGGTCTTTGTTTCAAAGCCCTATATTACATGATACGATACGTATACTTGAGTAGTACCCCTAGTGTGTAAAATTTTTTTGATAAAATTATATTTGTATACACTAGTTGTTATTATTATCTATTACATATATTTGAAATCATTAATTATTATATTTTTCACCAGCAGATTGCGGGTCAAGTTTTTGGCGCCGTTGCCGGGGATTGAATTTTAGTACACATATATATAGCATTTGGGTCAAGTTTTTGGCACCGTTGCACGGGGAGGAGTGGAGTCAAATTTTTAGATTTTAAATATTTTTATTTTATTTTATTCATTTTCTTTTTTTGTCAAAAATATAAAATACAAAAAATAAAAATAAAAATAAAATATATATATAAAAAAAATTTATATAAGTAGAGATTTTATTTCTTGTTAATTTACTTTTTATGCGTAGTGCTGGATCTGAAGGATTATTACCTTTAGATTCTGAATTAGAAAGAACTATTAAAAGAATTAAAAAAGGAAAACAAACTAAAAAAATTCAAGAGATGGCTAACTTACATAACAATTTACAAAATCCAATTGAAATTAATGAACAAAATATTTACAAACCATTAAGAGATTATGCCAACCCTACAGTTGATGAACTTCATAGTAGTATTCAAATACCTACTGTAGATGCTAATTCTTTTGAGCTTAAATCATCTATCATTCAAATGGTTCAAAATAATCAATTTGGAGGAACGTCAAATGAGGATCCAAATTTACACCTTGCTAGTTTTTTAGAACTTTGTGCTACCTTTAAATATAATAATATTTCTGATAATGCTATTAGACTTAAACTCTTTCCTTTTTCTTTAAGAGATAAAGCAAAAATGTGGTTGAACTCATTAGCAACAGGTTTTATTAAAACATGGGCTGAAATGGCACAAAAATTCCTTCCTAAATATTTTTCTCTTTCTAAAACTGCCAAATTAAGAAATGATATTACTTCATTTAGTCAATTTGACGGGGAGACAATTTATGAAACTTGGGAAAAATTTAAAAAATTATTAAGAAAATGTCCTCATCATGCTTTACCTGATTAGTTAATTATTCAAACATTTTATAATGGTTTAATTGGATCACTAAAATCAATTATTGATACTGCTGCTGGAGAATCTTTAATGTTTAAATCAATTGAAGAAGCTTATACTTTAATTGAAGAAATGGCTAATAATAACTTTCAATGGCCTTCTGAAAGGATTAATCCTAAAAGAATGTCAAGTATTCAAGATAATGAAGCATTTTCTATCTTAGCTTCACAAGTAGCTGCAATATCTAAGAAATTAGATAATTTTGCCATCAACATATCACATAATAACTCATCTAATATTGAAGATTCTTAAACTATTGAAACTTTGCAAGCTATTGCTAGTAAAAATAATCCGTATTCAAACTATTATAATCCTGGATGGAAAAATCACCCTAATTTTAACTGGAATAATCAACAACAACAATGGGGTAAAAATCAATCCCATCCAACTAGAAATTGGAATAATCAAGTAAATTCAAATTATAAACCACCTCGGATTTAATAATCAACGAGAAAAATTTATCAATAGAAGAATTAATTTTACAAATGAGTAATTAATTACAAAATCAAAATACTACTATTCGTAATATTGAGAATCAAATGGGACAAATCGCTAATTTAATTAATTACAGACCTCCAGGAACACTTCCTAGTAATGTTGAAATTAATCCAAAAGAAACTGGAAAAGAACATGAACATGTTAAAGCTGTACAACTTAGAAGTGGAAAGGAATTAAAAGAAAGAATGCATAATGAAATTGAAAAAGAGATTGAGGTCGAAGAGATTGAAAAACCTAAAGAAACTCATTCTCTAATCAAGATCAAACTGATATTTCTATTAATGTGGAAGTTGAAAAACCACCACCACCTTTTCCTCAAAGATTAAAACAACAGAAGCTTGATCATCAATTTTCTAAGTTCTTTGAATTTTTTAAGAAACTTACTATAAATATACCCTTTGCTGAAGCTTTGGAACAGATGCCAACTTATGCAAAATTTATGAAGGATATAATAAGTAAGAAACGAAAATTTGAAGCATTTGAAACTGTTGCATTAAGTGAAGAATGTAGTGCAATAATTCTAAAGAAATTACCTCAGAAACTTAAAGATCCTGGAAGTTTTATTATACCTTGTGCTATTGGAGAAAAATTTTGTGGAAAAGCTTTGTGTGATTTAGAAGCAAGTATTAATCTCATGCCATTTTCTATTTATCGAAGGTTGAATTTAGGAGAGATTACTCCCACCACTGTAACCCTTCAGTTAGCTAATAGATCTATCACTTACCCTAAAAGAGTTATAGAGGATGTACTTATTAAAGTAGAGAAATTTATCTTCCCTGTGGATTTCATTGTGCATGATATGGAAGAAAATAAAGAAATACAAATTATTTTAGGGAGACCTTTTTTAGCTACCGGGCGAGCTATGATTGATGTGCAAAAAGGAGAATTAACTATGAGAGTTAATGATCAAGAGATTAAATTCAACGTTCTTAAATCGATGAAGTACCCTGACAAAGAAAAATGTTATCAAATGGATATTTTTGATTTTATGATTGAAAAACACTATCGAGGAAAATGTAAAATCATTCCTGAAGAAGAAATTAAATTTTTAATTTATGAAAATGAAGAACTAAAAGAAGAAGAATTATTTAAAGAAACACATTATATTAAAGACAACTGGGAAACTTTAGACATAACTCAAATGATATACTTTTACCCTCAAATAAAAAAGCCCCTGAACTGGAATTAAAAATGTTACATTCACATTTAAAGTTTGCATTTCTTGGAAATTCATTAACTTTACCTGTTATTATTTCTTCTGAGCCAAGTTTAGATCAAGGAGAAAAATTAATAGGAGTGTTAAAGAATTATAAAAAAGCTTTTGGTTGGACTATTCCTGATATAAGAGGAATAAGCCCTTCCATTTGTATGCAGCCCTTCCATTTGTATGCATAGAATTTTAATGGAAAAAAATTTTAAACCTACTATTGAACCGCAAAGAAAATTAAATCCTATCATGAAAGAGGTTGTTAAAAAAGAAATTTTAAAATGTTTAGATGTTGGAATTATTTATCCTATTTAGGATATCCAATGGGTAAGTCCTATTCATTGTGTTCCGAAGAAAGGAGAAGTAACTGTCACTATCAATGATAAAAATGTACTAATTCCTACAAGACAAGTTACTAGATGGTGAATTTGCATTGATTATCGGAAGTTAAATGACACGACTAGAAAGGATCATTTTCATTTACCTTTCTTGGATCAAATGCTTAACAAATTAGCTGGACACTCATATTTCTATTTTCTGGATGGATATTATGGCTATCATCAATTACTTATTGCTCCTGAGGACCAAGAGAAAACAACATTTACAAGTCCTTATGAAACATTTGTCTTTAGAAGAATGTCTTTTGGTTTATGTATTGCACCTGCAACTTTTCAAAGATGTATGATGTCAATATTTTGTGATTTGATTGACAAAGAAATTGAAGTATTCATGGACGATTTTTCAGTTTTTGGAACTTCTTTTGAGTCTTGTTTGGAAAATATTTCCAAAGTTCTGAAAAGATGTGAAGAAACAAATTTAGTTCTTAACTGGAAAAAATGTCAATTTATGGTCACAGAAGGCATTGTACTTGGTCACAAAGTTTCACAAAAAGGGATGGAAGTTGATCGAAGCAAAAGTAAAAATTATTCGTTGAACAAACAACCCCTACTACTATTACTGATGTGAGAAGTTTTCTAGGTCATGCTGGATTTTATAGAAGATATATAAAGAATTTTTCTAAAATTGCTAAACCTCTTTGTCATTTATTAGAAAAAGAAGCTAAATTTGAATTTAATGAAGACTGTGTTAATGCTTTTAATATTTTAAAAGAAAAATTAATAACTACACCTATAATTATTGCTCCTAATTGGAATAAACCATTTGAATTAATATTCAGTACAATTGATTTTGCAATTGGAGCTGTATTGGGACAAAAATATGAGAAAATTTTCAAAATTATATATTATGCTAGTAAAACTCTTACTGAAACTCAAAGAAATTACATTTCTACTGAGAAAAAGCTTTTAGCTATAGTATATGCCTTTGATAAATTTAGACCTTATCTTCTTGGTACCAAATGCATAGTTCATACTGATCATTCCACTATTAAATATTTAATGACAAAAAAAGATGCTAAACCTAGACTGATAAGATGGGTTTTACTTCTACAATAATTTGATTTGCAAATAGTGGATAGAAAAGGAACGGACAACCAAATTGCTGATCATTTATCTAGAATTAAGAATGACGTCATTACTGAATAAAATATAAATGAGAAATTTCCTGATGAACATTTTATGTTATTCAAGAATACCAAACACCTTGGTATGCAGATATAGTTAACTATTTTGTTAGCAATATTTTACCTTATGGATTGGATAACAAATTTATTAAGAAATTTAAAAATGATGCTAAATCCTATATTTGGGAAGATCCTCATTTATTTAAATTAGGAAGAGATTCTGTAATTCCTAGATGTGTACCTTATGAAGAAACTTATGCTATTATTCAAAAATGTCATGATTCTGAATTTGGAGGACACTTTGGAGTAGATAAAACTGCATTTAAAATTTTAAATTCAGGATTTTATTAGTCTACCTTATTTAAAGATGTGAGACCTTATGTGAAAACATGTGATCGATGTCAAAGGATGGGAAATATATCCAAGAAAGATGAAATGCCTTTAAACTATATATTGGAAGTTGAAGTTTTCGATATATGGGGTTTAGACTTTATGGGACCATTTGTACCATCATCTAGAAAGATTTATATTTTATTAGCAGTTGATTATGTTTCAAAATGGTTTGAAGCTGTAGCTTTACCAAGCTGTGATTCTAAAAGTGTTTCAAAATTTTTAAAGAAGATGATTTTTTCAAGATTTGGAATGCCTAAGGTAATTATCACAGATGGTGGAAGTCATTTTAGAAATATAAGAATTAATCATTATTGCAAAAATTTGGAATCAAACACAGAATTGCAACTGCATATCACCCACAAACAAGTGGAATGACTAAAGTATCAAACAGAGAAATTAAAAGAATTTTAGAGAAGACTGTTAATCCTAAAAGAACTAATTGGGTTGATAAACTTGATTCTGCATTATGGGCTTATAGAACAGCTTATAAGACACTAATCGGAATGTCACCTTATCGGTTAGTTTATGGTAAACATTGTCACTTACCTGTTGAACTTGAATATAAAGCTTATTGGGCGATAAAGGAGTTTAATTTTGATTTGAATACTGCAGGAAAAAACGATTATTGCAATTAAATGAGATAGATGAAATAAGAAATGAATCATATGAAAATACAAGGATTTATAAAGAGAAAATGAAAATATTACATGAAATAAAGATTTCAGGAAAAATATTTGAGCCTGAACAAGAAGTATTATTATTTAATACTCGTTTAAGACTTTTTCCTGGAAAATTAAGATCAAAATGGATAGGACCATATATAATTGAAAAAGTATACCATTATGGAGCTGTGGATGTTAAAGATCCCAAAACGGGAAAAATTTTTAAAGTTAATGGATTAAGACCGAAACCTTATTTGAGAGATTTTAAAAAGATTTATAAAGAGGCTTATGAGTTGAGTCTACCTGATTAAAAGCCTTAATTAGGTCGGGCTGACGACATTAAACCAAGCACTTTGTGGGAGGCAACCCATAGTTATTTGTTGTTTTGTGTGTTTTTACATTTTTAATGTAAGGTCATGCCTCAGTCTTGTTTAATTTTATATTATTTTAGAAAATTTGAATGCTAACAAGTCTTTATTGACTTAAGCTGAAAATTATCTCGAATTATATAAAGCTTAGACATTGGATCACTCTATTTCATATATGAGTAAAAAGAAGATCAAGTTAACCTTCATTAGGATTGCTTATAATTTTTGTTACTGAGTCTATATTGATCTTACCATTCTAAACTACATATTTTGGAGAATGAAACTTTGAAATTTGATGTTAAGCGAAACGGAGTCGAACATGGTTCCGGCGCCTAGGCGCCAGATTTGGCGCCTAAGCGCCAGAGTAAAACTATGTATCGATGAGTCCGGTGCCTAGGGGCCAGATTTGGCGCCTAAGTGCCACAGTTACTGGATCGTGTCAAAACTGAAAATTTTCAGTTTTTCACACGAATTTCTCTTATAAATGACCCTATCTTCATCCCCAAACCTTATGCAATCATTATTTCAACCCATACACTCCATTCTTGAGAAATTAGAGAGGATTTTTGAAGAAATGAAGAGGAGAAATCTTGGAGAAGAGGCTAGAGACAAGGTTTCAAAGGATCCTCAACCCTACTTCAATGGTTTCATCGTTGTAAGTTTGGAGAAAATTTCTAGTCGTCTGGATAAGTTTGAAGCAGAATTTAAAAGCATTGGAGATTGCCTCCAAGAGATGTATCATCAAATTGAACATCTGGAATGGCAGGCGAAACTTCAATTTGATCATCTAGCGGCTTATCAAGATGCTCAAGTGGAGATGTATGCGAAGAACAATTGGATCGACGAGAAAACGGCTAAGGATTTTCCGAGAGCATTAGTATTCTTCCCCAGAAGGCCTAGCAATCTTCATTGTGAAGATAATGGGAGATAGTAATGTGGTGAGATTGTGATTTATCTAGTGTGTCGTTGTATCGATTTAGTGAATCGATTGTGTTTGTATTTGTGTTTGCTTTCATGTTCAATGTGTGTTGTATTTGCTTTCAAATTTATGTTGTTTGATTGTTGTTAGAACTTGAATCATGTTATGACACTTATCTGAATTGTATTGAGCCCGAAATTGAAAATCATGAATGGAATTAGAAGAGTTTGATTTAAACTTGTGTTTAATTGGTGGATTTAATTTTTAATTTTTAAAATTTTTGGAAAATATTTTGGAAGATGGAAACTGAAGCAATACTCTTATATGAGTGATTAGAAGTTTAATTTATAAATTTTGGTGGAAAATAAAATTTTTAAGAGATTTTTTTGGAAAGGCGAGTCTGGTGCCGAGGCGCCAGAATTCGGCTCCTAGGCGCCGGTTCGGCCTACTTACCCGAAAAACACCATTTAAACCCCCATTTCCATTTTTGATGCCTAAGCTTCATCTTCTTCCTCTTTTTCGTGAAAACCCACCTCCAAAATCTATTTTGAGATCAAAACATCAAGATTTTGAGCCTGAAATCACTTGATTTCTTCATCTCAAGGTCAGATCTACACTCTAATCCATTTATTTTTTAATTTCACCATAGTTTTTCTTATTTTTTGCTAAAAACCGAAATTTTGAGAAAAATTTTGATTTTTAGTGTTTCTCCATGAATTTATAAACTCATTTTAAGTTTCTTAAGCTTAAAAAGAGTTTAAATCTTTGATTCCTTAATTTATTTATGTTTTCTTTCACGTTTAGATGGCACCGAAATCTAAGCGAGGAAAGGCATAAGAAAATTTTGACAGTAGCAAGTTCGCGACTGCGGCAGCACATTTTCGATATCACGAATTTGCGACGTCCAGGAAATTTATCTCAGAGCGAGGCTTTTACAATCACGGTGAAATGATCGAGAACATGATCGTTGCGCACAACTGGCAACGATTCTGTTATTTCACCGTTGTTGATATTATTCCAGTCTTGCACAAATTTTATGCTAACTTTTTGAATGCGGAAGACTACGAAGTCTTGATCAGAGGTGTTGGAGTAGGATTTACTCCAGAAAGGATCAATGTTTTTTATGGACTGCCACCTACCATCGAGTGCCACATTACTGCTTTATTATTGCATCTAGTAAATTAAAAATATCAAATTTATAAACTATAAAATAAATACATAAAAATAAAATTAAAATATTTAAAATCCATAACTCACTCCTCATGGGATCGATACTGGGGTCTTTATTTCAAAGCCCTATATTACTTGATACGATACATAAACTTGCGTAGTACCCCTAGTGTGTAAAATTTTTTCGATAAAATTATATTTGTATACAACACTAGTTGCTATTATTATCTATTACATATATTTGAAATCATTAATTATTATATTTGTCATCAGCGGATTGCGGGTCAAGTTTTGGGCGTCGTTACCGGGGATTGAATTTTAGTACGCATATATATAGCATTTGGGTCAGATGTAAGTTAGGATCTTTATTTGGTGTACCACTAAATTGATTATTTTACACTATTTGGATTATAGCAGGTTTAAGTTCGAATGAATTAGCAACTACATCAGGATTTTGAATAGTAGAGTGAATTTCATCTGCTATAGGGTTAGCATAATCTCTTAAAGGTCTAGGTTGATGTTTATTTTCAATTTCTTGGTTGTTTAAGTTGTTCGCCATTTGGTTCAAATCTCTATGTTCACTTTTTTGTTTTCTGATTTTTCTTAACAGTGCGTTATAATTTCGAATCGTAGTATTTTAGAATTTCAATTCCAAATCTACGCATACAAAATTAAAATCAACACACTAAAATACAAATAATTAAATACATAAATAAGTTTTAATTTAAGTAAAAGTTTTCAAATACTCCTAAATTGTATGTTACTCAATTTACTTCCCTGGTAACCACGCCAAAAAATTGACCGCGACTTTCTTAGGTGATAAAAAATAATATAACGTTTAATAGTAGAAAGTCACTTTATCAACGCAAGTAAACGTATCACTCAAGTAATACAAGGCTCTAGTGATGTCCTGATTATCGATTCCACAGGGAAGTTTCAAAGATAATAAAATAGGACAGAAAATAATATTGAATCATGATCCGGTGACTTTATGTATACTTAATAATACAAGAGTTTGAGACTGCTACTAGAAGATTCTAATCCTAAGCAACAACGCTAAAAACTTGATCTCAACGTGTACTTTGATTAACGTTAATAGATTATAAAAATTAGTTCTTAGATATTCAATAAAGGAAAAGTCACTCTTTTATCAATGTAAGTATACGTATCGCTTAAGTAATTCAGGGCTCTAGTGGAGTCCTGGTTATCGATCCCACAGAGAGAATATTAGAGGCTAAGGACTTTATCAGAAAACAAATTCAAATCACAACCAATTTGGTTTACTACTGACCCATAATTTTTTATTATGATATTTTTAATTTAATTGCAACAGCGCCAAAAACTTGACCCAGCTATATTATATGTATAGAATTTGTAATTGTTTATGTTGTGGATGCTACGCAAGTATACATATCGTATCAAGTAATACAGGGCTCTAGTGGAGTCCTGGTTATCGATCCCACATGGAAAGAGAAAATTAAATAACGACTAATTTTAAAATAATAATAATAATAATAAAACTAGTATACGAAAATTTGGAATTCTAAATTTAAGCGCAATAAAGTAAACTAAGTATTCTAATCAGGTAACTTAATTAAGTATAAAATTAATAAGTACTGAAAGTGCAGGAAATTAAACTAATTGCTAAATAAGTCTTAACTATTCAGAAAGAGTATATTTCCCCTTGTTTAGAAATTTAAGTGATTGATGAATTTAAATAGATAATTTTAAGGTATTGTGACAAATAGGAGCATTCATATTCTTTACCCTTTGGTCCGAGTGTAAAGAATATTGACTAATCCTATGTTTGATTATCGAATCCGTGGCTGAGACTCGGGAGGATACCGATCGCCACTTCAGAGCTCCCACGTTCCCCTCGCCTGAGGGCTAACATCTACACTTCAGCTCTCAAACAATAGGACCGAATTGAATATTTTAGTCTGTCACACTAAAATGCTCAATTCTATGCCCAGTGATATTATTTCCCTATTTATTTGCACCCTCCTTCCAAGGCTTTTGAATTCCCCGAATATCAGATGTAATTTTTACTATAGTTGATATTCAACACATTTTAACAAATCAAATGGCCAGTTTGAAAGTAAATTAAGTTTTAAGTAAAAAATATCACAATTTATTAATATATAAACGTACTTCTATTTTTAGTTCATCAAGTCACTTAATTTCATAACGAGGAGAAAGACTAATAAACTACTCGAATGCATGGGAACTAAACTAAGCATGGATTTCATTTAAAGTTAAAAACAATAAATACAAATACTTATCTCGATTTATACTCAAGCAGACTCCTTGCAGTTCCTTTGACTCTTCCTTCCAGTACAGCAAGACTCACTAAAAACTCACTAAATACTCACTAAAGACTCAAAATAACTCACTTATAACACTTAAAGACACAAAAATTGCACTTAATAATTCTTAAAGACTCTCAAACTTAGAACACACCCTAAAAGACACACAACACTTAATTTCGGCCTCTATATATAGAGGTGAGCAAAGGACCAAGAGGTGTGTAAGCATCCCTTCAAAAAGTGTCCAGGTTCAATGTATCTGCGCCATTTGAACTAGTTCGCCGTCGGCGACGAACTACCTCACCGTCGGCGACGAACTACCTCGCTGTCGGCGAGGCTTCTAGAAGATTTTCAAACCGCGCTAGCTCGCTGTCAGCGGGCTCGTGCTCGCTGTCAGCGAGACAGTTATAATTCCTTCAGACATGTCTCCTTGTAGCCTCGCCGTCGGCGGGCTCGATCTCGCCGTCGGTGACTCAGCACAAATTTCATTATTTTCTTCCTTTTTGCTCCAAATTAGCTCCTGTTTTATGATTTTTGCTTTTATCACCTAAATTCTCCATTCCTGCAATAAAATAAAGAAAATACCTTTCTTTAAAGTGCAATTTCATCAAAAATAGGTATGAATTTCTTAATAAAATTTTCGGCGATCAAAATCCCCCAAACTTACTTATTACTTGTCCTCAAGTAATTTTAGTACTACATAAAAATAATGAGTTTTATAATAAGATTTTTCAATTTAAATAACTATGAATTAGATTAATTAATATCATAATAAAGTTTAAATAAAAATAATTCATGTAATTTAATTAATCTTATAGAAATAAATTATTTAGTTATCAGGTCTAAGATTTCTAGCTTACTATTCATTTTAGGAATGACTATATTTAAAAGAATAACTACATAAGATATTCATATGATAAGAAATTCAAGAAAATACTATTAGGTAAAATTCTAATCCATAAACATAAGTTTGGAAATATCTAAGTTTTTCCTTTTAGGTTAATTCAAATGAAGCCAATTTTTGATAAGACATCTCCTCAAGCTTCTCCTCATTTTTCTTTTTCTTTTTCTTTTTCTTTTTCTTTTCCTTTTTCTTTTTCTTTTTCTTTTTTCTAATGAGGATTACTGTATCTGGAGAGCCTGTTAATAATTTTGAACTTCATTTTCATCTTTCTAAATTTGAAACTTAGAAATAATTCTTAGCTTATATATACTTCATAGTTTTTACTTCATTGATTTTCAATCTTTTCTTTTTCACTTGAATACTTAAGAATTTTAATTTTAAAATATAGTTTTCCTTACTAAAAATAGTTTACTATATTCTTATTCCCTTTAACCAAATATTTTATTCTATTTAATTAATTAAAGCACTAGAAATATTTCATTTAACCTTTTATAATAATTAAATAAAATAATTCATATTAATTAAATTGAAAAATTTGCTATAAAAATCATTTTATAATAATTTGAAAATAGAAATTGAGAACAAGTTAATAACTAAATTTTTATTTTACTCCCCCCCCAAACTTAAATTTTTATATCTACTCTAAATAATGAAAAAGAAGGAAAGTAAATAAATCATACCTTTGAAGTTTAGGTATTTCTTTTTTTTTCTTTGAAATTTTTGCAGGCTTTTTCATTTTTCATTGAACCTGTACTGTTAGTATTCTCCATATATATATAACAATTTAAAGAAAATGCAGGGATAAAATCCGAGATAAGTATTAAATACAACAATTAAATTAACTCTATGCTACACATATGAATTACTAACATATTAAAACAATTTAACTAACATATTAACAATTTTAAAAACTTAAAATAATACAAAATAAAATAAAAACATACTAAAGAAAACTAACATCCTATTTAACATAAAAACAAATGCAATTAACTAACACAAAAACAAAATCTAAACTATTATAACAATTCAAGCAAATTAATCTAACTAACATCCAATGTCTCAAAATATAAAGTACTGAATATTACAAACATATAAAGTCCTCAAAATAACTTAACACCAAACAAATAAAACAAATAAAGTCCTAATCTTCAGCATCAAAGTCCCAAACTATATTATCATCCCCTCCTCGATCCGTAGGTCGAGAAGACGAGCAGGATGATACCGAGTATACACGGGGCAATCCGGAAAGACAACATCTAAATCTCCACTCCTATAACGACGTTCGAGCTTCATTGTATGCAATTTCGTATTCCGAATGTCGCTGGAGGTACTCACTATCATAATCATTTCTCCTCTCCAGATTATCAATCCTTTGATCAAAATGATCAAATCTTCTCCCCATTATTTCTCCAAACTGCTCAAAACTCCTCCTATGCAGGGTTAATTCATTCATCAAATCTTGTAGGGTAGGGGTGGTAAGCTCAGGAGGTTCATAGCTAGTAGAGGGTATATCTCTACTTGACTGAGTGAAATAACTTCTCACTCTTGATCTCCATCCTTCATGCGATTCATACTTCTTGATATTGGCAGCTGTGAGTGGTTTCATAGGTTCCACCCATTCTTCATCATCTCTAGCCTCAACTCCGGAGAGTTGGCGAGTGCAAAAATTAATTCAGGGTGTCCCAATCCAGCTCCACTCTCATTTTGAGGAGTGGCTAGAATGTTTTGATAAATAAATCTCCCAATGTTGATGCTTCTATTTTTCTGAATACAGAAATTCAGAATAGCTCTATCTCGTGTTACCTCACTGTGGTGATATGTGGGTGTACGGCTTATTTTTTTGGTTGTGTGTTTTATTTTGAAAAGGGGGTCACCTAACAGAAATTGTCAGCAAATTTTTAATTTAATTTAAATAAATAATTTGAAAAGTAGTATTTGATTTTAAAAATAATTTTAAGTTTGAAAATTTTAAGATATGAAATCAAACTGATCTCACATCCCAAATAGTTTATATAAACGAGCACCGCACTACAAACCGTGTATCTATCCCTAAGGATAGACACATCGCTCGATGGTGGGGCTCGATTAAATAAACTAAAAGATTTGTGACATCCGTTTGGTCCGCGAACCAATTTTATAAGCCGACAAATTCCCCGCTTAATATGAAAGCATTAAGCGTGGTTTATATTACCCGGGTTCTTTAAAATTCCTTATAAGGGCAAGCCCCTATAGTTAATTACATCTTAAGTGACGGGAATCACCTAAGAAAACTCTCGATAATAATCAATAATTCTGCTCTTAAGAATTTCAAAGTTTAAATTTTCAAGGGATTGCATTTTGGAATTTCAATAGGGAATGGATCAAATTTGGAAGATTTTATTTTGGGAATTCAAAGGAAGAAAGGTAGGAGAAATCACAGATTCGAAGCGAACTTCGGTAATTTCCCGACTATCCTATTATTTGGCTTAGATTTAGGAAAGTCCTAATGTTTATTTAATGTTTTGATCTTGCCAATTTTAATTAATTAGGGCTTATGTTCGTATGACATGATCATACAAATAGCCTCGAAGATGTGAGGGTTTATGTCGTATCGGACGACTACCTCGGAGTCCTAAGACCGGTTAGGGCTTAATTTGCCATGCAAATGCCTAACGAAGAGTTGAGGATTTATGTTGCACTAGGCAAACTACCTCGAAATCCTATGGATTGGTTATTTAATTCTAAGAAAGTTTTGTTGATGTAGATTTTAGTTTTGCTAACGACGATGGCCGTGCTGCCCACCATGCTCCGAGCTCCTTGTTGTTGCAGAGGTTTAGTTTTAGAAGTGATAAATCAGGAGATGAGAAAAGTGTTTTGGTTTAGAGAAATTCTTAATTTCCAAGTGTTTTTAATTTTTTTTTAATTAAAACAAATCTTAAAGTTGATTATAACAACACCGATTAAGATCCCACTGTTCCTTCCTTCCGGCATCGTTATTTTTATCGGATTCACTTTGTCCAGATGAATTTGCTAAACTCAACTGAATGAGTTCCACACTTTCATTTAGACCGTGGGAAATCTCGTTAGCAACACGTAGGTTACATCATCCGAGAGTATTCCCGATCATCCAACAGGACGTTTTAATTTAGTTGTAATTGTAGTTTTGTGTTCTGTTTGTGATTAAATTTTGAGTTGTTTTATATTTTGAAATGTTGTGGCGGTGGATTTTATCTTGCAATGACTTTTAATTTAGTTTTGGTTTCAGTTTTAGGGACTATCCTAAAGGTGCGGGTTTTCATGCAACAGTTGTTTATCATGCAAGAAAAGTAAGTGCAATGCGATTAAATAAATTGCAATAAAATAAAAGCGTACCTGGAGGGTCTTCCCGTCATCCCAAGCTGCACTTAAACACAATTTAGAATATTTAAGCAAGTTCCTAGGTAAAGCTAAAGGGAGGGTTATGGTTTTCTACCAAGTTCCTAATCCTATAGCTAGTCATTTCCTATGACGTCTAGGTTCTTGTGTTTTGGTTTGAGGACGATTTACTTCATCAAAGAACAATTAAGTTCAATTGTTCTTATAAGTATCATATTATATTGAGGAAGTGCTTAAGAAGAATCTTAAACATCTTTTCAATATTGCTAGAATTGTTTTAAGTCCAAATGAATTTAATTATACAAATGAATTAATCGTCCGAGAATTCAAGTTTTATTGTTATCTTGCTCAGTGAACTAGGACATTTGAATATCCTATAAGTAAAGTAACATTTCATTTAATGTTCTGTTTAGGAGTTATGATAACCAAAGTTTTCGAGGGCAGATTGGTGTTCAAATGGTTTGTGATTTAATTTCAGTTATCGGATTTAAATTTGGAATAGTGTTCAAGTTACTTTATATTTAATTTCTTTAAATCTTGGGTGATGTTATTTAATTCAATTTAATTTAACTTTAATTTAATTTAATTTGGTTTAGTTTTAATTTTAATTTTTAATTTTAATTTAATTTTTAATTTAAATTTAATTTTATTTTAATTTGATTTTTTTTTTATTTATTATTTTTTTTATTTTAATTTCATTTTATTTAATTTATTTGATTTGATTGAATTTAATATGTTTTAATTTAATTTAATTTAATTTAATTTATTTTATTTTATTTGATTTAATTTAATTTGTTTAATTTGTTTGATTTAATTTAATTTAATCTTTAATTTGATTTTATTTTTAATTTTAATTTAATTGAAAATTTAAAAGAGTTTAATAATTTAACTTTAATTTAATTTAATGATTAAATCCTTTAACATTTTAAAACATAAATTTGAATTATCATTTTTAATTAGGAATTAAATATTATTGAGATGATTAATTTAGGGATTTTTAAATTAAAGAATAAATCTCTTCCTAATAATATCCCTATTTAATAATTCCAATTTTATTATTCTTCCAAATTTAATCAATTATTTCATTAAGGTTTATTTTAATTATCTTCAAATCACTTAGTAGGTTTCTACCCTTTAATTATTTCAATTTCAATCATCCAAATCAGATTAGGATCAAATATTTTATTTGTTAATTTTATTAAACCTAAAGTTTTAATTAAGGGTTAAATTTTTTAATTACCATTTTGCCCCTCAAGCTTAATAATTTCATAACTCATTAAATTGAGCTTAAATGAACTTGAAATTTTTATGTGACATTACTCATATGTCAGTAAGGACATGAGAGGAGAAAATGTGATTTTTCTCTATTTAATTTATTTATATAATTATTTTTGGTAGAAAATAGGGATTTCCAAGGAAAATTTAATAACATGACCAAGGGAGAGTTTCTGTCCTTAAGAAAATTATGGGACATTCCTAATGACCAGAGGACCACTTGGACAAATTTTGGTGATTTTTTGAATTATATTATTTTTATTATAATTATTTTAAGTTTTGGATTATTAATTAATTTAAAAATAAAATAAAGGTTGAAAAATTAATTTTATATTTTTCAAAACTCTCTCTGATATCAAGGAAACCAGAGAATCAATTTTTATAATTTTCTGATTTTTCTTTGATTTATTATAATTATTTTAGTGAAAATGCTAGAAAATACATTTTTTAATTTTAAAATTACCCTAGGGCTTTAAAATTTAATATCTCATTAAATAGACCTAAGAAAAATATGGGGTTTGTTCCTAAGTGATTAAAATTCAAAATGTGACATTTTGGTGAATTTTATTATTTTTATGATTTTTTTATTTTTTAATTATTAAAATATTAAAATAATACCAAAAAATCAACTTTTTTAGAAAATTAAAATTTTAATTTTCTTAAATTTCCTTGATATCATAGAGGCTCCAAAACCAATTTGGTGAATTTTTGAAAGGTATTTTGAAAGTTATGAATTTTTAAAGTTCAAATTGACTAAATGGCTTAATCAACCCATTTAGTAGGGCTAACCAAGCCCAATTGACCTCAAATTTTTATTGTGGGTTCCTCTGATCCTCAAGGTCAGTGGAGAATTGATTTCAAGTCAATTTGATGTATGGTTAGCTCTAATTAATTAGGGATCTATTTTGGGTGTTTATGTCAATTATGGTTATTTTAAATGAATTAACTCAAAACCTATTTTTCCTAGGGTCCTCTGGTCATAAGAGACATCACAAAATTTTCCTAGAATTTATTTCACAACATGCTAATTATTGGAATTAAAATACTCAAAACAGTAACATGAATTTGAAAAATCAATAACTTCTCATAGGGATGGCCTCTGACTTTGGAAAATTCAGGGAATGTTCCCAAATTCGAAGGCTTCAAAAGCCCTATGGTCTCATGCCATGGTGAATTTCCTATATGCATGGAGAATGAAAAGAATGCAGAAGGGAAATAAATCATTAAAAATAAAATACTTAATGAAATTAAATAATTTCTTTTCCACATTATTCTCCTCTGTTCACTGAGCAAGAGGGTATTTTTATTTTATTTTTCTGATTTTTCTACACAAATTTATGGATTTTTGAAGTTTAGGGAAATAAATAAATCAGAAAATACCCTAATTTTCTATTTATCCACGTGGCGCCGCGTCAACCTCGGCAGCTCCGAAACGCCGCGTGGCACTCTCCGATTCGACGCCGCCATCTGACTCAGCACTCTGGGGGCCCGCTGTGTCGTTCCATCTCCTGATCCGACGCGATCCTGGCCATCCGTCCACTCGTGTATTAAATGAACGACATCCGTTCATTGTCCCCAGGCGTCCTAACCCGAGAGCCGTCCGTCTTCTAGGCCTAAGATCTCACTCGATACTTGACCAAATTGAACGTTCTTATGCTCTATGGATTCGTCTCGAGAAGACGAACACATCCATATGGTTTATGTGGCATGAAATCGACTCAATGAAAATGGAGAATGTTCAGAAGCTCGGGAAGAAGAGTGAGGCCATACCTTTGCTCAGAGAAGTGTGGCTTCGATATGAGGGTTGTGTCACCTTTGATTGGATCCTAGCAAGCTCCGGATAAAGTCTCCTGGTCTGGTGAATTTCCTAGCTATGAAAGTGACCACAGCCGATCACAAAGCTTGGAGGCTGGAGCAACTGGGTGGCCTGGAGATGGGGCTTTCGATGGGAAACTTCTCCTATTGGTCCGAGTGAAGGTGTAGGACCAGATCAATTTGAGGATTGGCTCACTGTGGCAAAGTGTCCTGGTTTTGGGTGAAATTTCGGTTGAGAAATCGGATTCCGTTGGTGGGGATTAGGGCAAATTGACACCGGGATCAAGCTGCTCTAAGTATGGAGAAGGGTTTGGAACAATTTTGGCGAGTTTCGGCAAGGTTTGTGCAAATCTCTTCTCATGGCCGTGAGGAGGTCGGGTTTAAATAGAGGTGGCTGGAGAGCCTCACGAGAGATGGCGAGGGCAGGATCAGCCTGCTCTGGTCATGGGAAGAACGACCATGGTGGCCATTGGGCATGGGGCAGCTCGAGCAAGGTGGAATTCCAAAGTCGGCTCACATGTGAGCTCTCGGGTGTGGTGTTTTCCGGCGACACTGGTGGTGGCCGGCCGGGCATTGGTCACCATCGTGGTCGGTGAGGTCAGAGCTTGATTCCTGTGAGTTCAATTGATGGTTTCCATGTGTAAAGGTGGTGAATTGAAATGGAATGGGAAAGGGGTGATTTTGGCTTGGTTTAGGTCAACCCAAGTATTTGTTCTTGGTTCACCATCCAAGGCTTAACCTTGGGCTGAGGGGGAATCATTTGGGTCAGCTGAATTGTGGTAGTGAAGTCCCCATCCATGGTGAGGTGGCTAAACATGGTTTAGAGTATATCATGCTTAAGGTAAAAAGAGCTTAAAAAGGGTTTAAGAAAGAGGCCCTCTCTCTTACCATTAATGGTTTGGTGAGGTGGAAAGTGGATTCCATGGCACTCATGGCTCCTATGGGGCTCATGCATGGCTTCATGGCTTGTCTTTGGCTTGGGGAAAAGCTTGGTCAATTTCATGAAAATGGATCTTAGAAATTTTGGTAATTTGATGGGAATTTGTATGGGGCTTAATTTGGAATCATTTGATGATTGATTTGAACTTAGGGATAATTTTAATTAAGGGTATGATGAGAAGAACTTGTCATATGGGCTTTAATATAAAATTTGGGCTTTTAGGAAGGTTTAAGAAAGTGGGCTTTTGGTTTTAATATATATATATATATATATATATATATATATATATATATATTTATGGATTGGAATTTTGTGAAGGATTGGGCCAAACAAATGTTGCGTTTAGCTCATGGATGTGTCATGAGTGACTTGAAGCAAATTGGGAGTGATTTGGGTTTGAATTGGGTTGAATTTGGGCTTCTTTGGTGAATGGGCCAATATAGGTCAAATTGGGCTAACTTGGGCCAATGTTGGGCTAGGGTTGAAATTGATGTAAAATAAATGTTGTGAAATGTTTATTGGAGTGTTTCAAAGGGGTTTTGGCTTTGGTTGGGCTTTGATTTTGGGGTTTGGGCTTATTTGGGTTAGGTTTGGGTTTAGGTCAAAATTGGTCCTTTTGGTTTTGGGTTGAATTTGAGTGGGGTTTGGGTCTAAATTTTGGGCAAATCATGTTAGAGTTTTGTTTTTAGGGATGTTAAGGAAGGTTTAGAAAAGATTTGGGGTTAATTGGAGTTGAATTGGGTGAGTTTGGGTTAGGTTTGGGTCATGGGTCCAAATTGGGCTTTAAGGCCAAAAGTGAAATTAGATCCAAATGTCAATCAAATTGGACTTGGATTTGGTCTAGATTGGTGTTGGGATAGTTGAATTGAAGTTTAGAATTGAATTGGACCAGTATTTGGGTCAATTGGGTAGGTTTGGTTTGACATTGGGTTCATTTAGGGTTAAAATGGGTCAAATTGGGGGTTTTGATCAGAGTGTGGTAAATTGACCAAATTAGCCCATAGTGTAGTTGAAAAAAATGAAATTGGGAATATTTGGGATTTTCTGGAATTTTCTGGGAATTTTCTGAATTTTTGGATTTTTGGGTCAAGAGGGGTATTTTGGGTATTTGGAGGGTATTGGGAGGTATTTTTGGAATTTTTGGTATTTTTGGGTATGGATGATCAATTTGACTAATGTGGGAATGTTTGGGATTAATTTTGAGGATTTTGGGTGATTTGGAAAATTTGGAGGATTTCAAGGGTTTTTGGTAGGCTAGGCGGGTGTAGGGTCTCGGGGGTCAAAAATTGAAAATTTGGAAAATTGAAAATTTGGAAAATTGAAGATTGGGTAAATTGAAGATTGGGTAAATTGAAGATTGGGTAAATGTAAGTGGAATGAAATCATTTTGGTTGAGCTATGAAGCCATATCAAGCCCACATGAGCCATGAAGGGACTCATTTGAGGCATTCACTATGTTGTTCCTAACCCTCTTAGCCAAGGGCTTAGGGGTTAAGGACCATCCATGTGAGTCACATTTATGAGTCAGGAGGTCAAGTTAGGTATGGGTGTGCTTCTAGGATGTGTGTGAAAGTGTAGTGTATAAGTGTAGTGTGTGTGTAAGCCGGCCTCTTCACTGGACCGAGGCCACCTGGGGTAGTCTCAAGGCCGAAGAGTACTATAGGAACTCATCCTTTAAACTTCCACATTTGATTTCAACCCTCTAGGTGATTAGGGGTCTACGGTCAAGTTTGTGGAGTTTGCGGGGAGTTAAGAAGTGGTTTGAATTTCTAAGTGGTGGGTCCCGACTCTAGTCCTCTAAGATAGTCAAAGGAAAAGCCTAAGGCTAGATCCTAAGTACTAAAAAGAAGAAGAGAAGACCTCATCAAAAATGAGGTCAACAAATGGACCCCCAATAGGTGTGGTGAGCTGACGGAGCACACCGCGCGTATTGGCATTGACCGAAGCGATCAACAAAACCAACACAAACGTCCGAGTGACAAACTTAGGACGAAGTAGAAGAGTTTCCACTGGGGAGTGTCAAGCATATCTCTGAGACTGGAGATTCCTGAACTCTCGCTAGGGAAAGGAAAAGAAGGTGAATCCCAAATCACATGATCTGGGAGAATTTCAACTTAGATTTTATTTTGTTTCAGTTTAAGTTTTGATGTGTGAGCTTAGATTTTAGTTTGGAGTTTTAATTTAGATCGAAGTTTGTTAAAATTAATTAAAGGGATTTAGACTTGAAATGAAAATTGGAATTTTGTGGTTTTAGATGTAACATCTTCAACCTTAAAAGAAAATTGAATTGATTGGATTGAATCATTGCAATGAGGAGAGGTCTCAGAGCAATGTGGTATCGGATGTAAAATCCTTAACCTCAAGATTTTTATTTTGATGTATTTCATCGCGATAGGGAAAGAATCCTAAAGCAATGCAGTTTCGGATGTGAAATCCTCAACCCCAGGAATTTGACTTTGATGTATTTCATTGCGATAGGGAAAGGATCCTAAAGCAATGCAGTATCGGATGTAAAATCCTCAATTTCAAAAGTCTGAATTTGATGTATTTCATTGTGATAGGGAAATGATCCTAAAGCAATGCAGTTTCGGATGTAAAATCCTCAACCTAAAAGTTTGAATTTGATGTATTTCATTGCAATAGGGAAAGAATCCTAAAGCAATGCAGTCTCGGATGTAAAATCCTCAACTCCAAAAGTTTGATTTTTGATGTATTTCATTGCAATAGGGAAAGAATCCCAAAGCAATGCAGTCTCGGATGTAAAATCCTCAACTCCAAAAGTTTGATTTTTGATGTATTTCATTGCAATAGGGAAAGAATCCCAAAGCAATGCAGTCTCGGATGTAAAATCCTCAACTCCAAAAGTTTGATTTTTGATGTATTTCATTGCAATAGGGAAAGAATCCCAAAGCAATGCAGTATCGGATGTAAAATCCTCAACTTCAAAAAGTTTTAATTTGATGTATTTCATTGCGATAGGGAAAGAATCCTAAAGCAATGCAGTCTCAGATGTAAAATCCTCAACCCAAAAGTTTGAATTTTGATGTATTTCATTGCAATAGGGAAAGAATCCTAAAGCAATGCAGTCTCGGAGTAAAATCCTCAACTCCAAAAGTTTGATTTTTGATGTATTTCATTGCGATAGGGAAAGAATCCTAAAGCAATGCAGTCTCGGATGTAAAATCCTCAACCCAAAAGTTTGAATTTTGATGTATTTCATTGCGATAGGGAAAGAATCCTAAAGCAATGCAGTCTCGAATGTAAAATCCTCAACCCAAAAGTTTGAATTTTGATGTATTTCATTGCAAAAGGGAAAGAATCCTAAAGCAATGCAGTCTCGGATGTAAAATCCTCAACTCCAAAAGTTTGATTTTGATGTATTTCATTGCAATAGGGAAAGAATCCTAAAGCAATGTAGTCTCGGATGTAAAATCCTCAACTCCAAAAGTCTGATTTTTGATGTATTTCATTGCGATAGGGAAAGAACCTGAAACAATGCAGTCTCGGATGTAAAATCCTCAACCCCAAAAGTTTGATTTTGATGTATTTCATTGCAATAAGGAAAAAATCCTAAAGCAATGCAGTCTCGGATGTAAAATCCTCAACCCAAAAGAATTTGATTTTTGAATAGTCATTGACTTTGGAAAGATTTGTAGTGTTGATTTGAAAAGTGTGGAATTTTGGTGTTTCGAGAATTTCATGAAAGTTGTAAAAGACTTTCATGGAAGGAAATGGATTAGGAGGGAATATGTAGATGTTACATATCCCGTTCAAAAGAGTTGATCGGAAGTCACTGGTTTGGATTGGATATAATTTCTCGCCATCAGATTCGATCCGTGTCAATGGAATCAACCGCTTCCATCCCAGACAAGGGAGAGAGTAGAACAGATTGAATTTCAGATTTGGAAGGTTGAGTTTGAATTTGATTGAGGTTTGATTTAAAATTTGGAAAGATTGAATTTGAAATTTAATTGAGATTTGATTTTGAATCTGGAAGGATTGAATTTGAAATTTGATATAAAATTTGATTTGAAATTTGTGTTCATTTTGTCTGTCCTTTAACGATTCAAATTTATTTTATCGTTTATTTAATGTTCATGTGAATTTGGTGTTCATCATTTTTAGATTTTTAAGGAAAGTTTTCTTTTATTCTTTTTTTTTTATTTCTTTTCTGTCCTTTGTTCGAAGTTCATTTAACTTTAATGGCGTTTCCCAGTCAATTTGCACAAAAGAGGTGAAGGCAAAAAATGTGACATGGTGACTTTCATTCCAATCATGTCGAAGATACATCATACAACTCGATCTGGAATACATCTCATACAATCCATGTAGACTTAAAACGGACTATGTATGATCTTTGTCGATCCATCCAAAAAGATATCTGTCATAAATCCATGTCTGAATAGTGGGGTACATGGTCAATAACATCACCTTCCAAGCCATCCTTGGCAAGGATGCCGTATGGATGTACGTTGGAGGTGTGATATTTTCCATGTAACTCACAGCTCGTAAGGTCGGAGGCTCTCTAGCTCCGGGTCCGGCTGGAAGTGGTAAGGTGTCTTCTCGTCGTCCATCCTTCGAAAGTAACCGAGATCCACTTCACTGGTACTCCTGGTATGCAATGCTTAGCGACATCCGCTCCGTTGCCTTTCGGTATCATGACGGAACCTACCGGTAATGGTCTCTTCATCGGCCCTCGGAACTCACCCGGGCCTGCTTATCCGGAGGTCGGATCCGAACATGATATTACATTCATTCGGAAAAGAAACCGTGCGAAAGGTCGACAAAGTCGTGGTGATCTATGTGCGGGGGTATGCGATCACCACCGCTTGTAAATATTAATAATGCGAGTTGTTGGGTATGCAATCCGCTGGCGGTACCCTCCATGTTATCAATCTTTTTACCATTCTCTTGATGACTAATGGCATTGGATCCACTTAGCCATGACGGAGTATCCCTGGTGGGTTTCCCTTCCTGTCTTCTGCGAAGTTGTAGCAGCATCCGCATTGTATCGTAATTCTACCTTTCCCTGGCATCCATCTCCGGAGTTCTGATTAGGTGTTTTCTCTTAGCCGGCCCGCTCGGCCCATTCTTTTCAAATCCCGGATGCAGTCCACGATTTGTTGTTGTTCGTATTCTGAGAACACGTCTGTATGTAGCTCGAGGCCTTCTAGTATATTGATCCTTCTGCCTCTGATTCTTTCGAAGTATTCAAAAGTTTTCTTTTCGACCTTTTGCATTCTTTCCAGCTCGTATTCTGGAATAATCTGCAAATGGCGGGGTCTGGTGACGTATTGTGGGATATACGGCTCAATTCCTTCACGTTCTCCTACATACCTAGGCTCTTCGGGGATGATGTCCGTCGGAACATCTTCCGGGGTTGCTTCTGCAACAAGGTCATGCATTACTGGTGGTTCTATCTGGTGGCGTGGTAGCCTTCTTTCTTCTGATCTTCTTGCGATTTCCCTAGTCCCTTCTGTTATCCTAGGAGCTGGCCTCCTTTCTTCCGGTACCTGGTGAACTGGCGTCCTTGAGGTATATGTACTGGCAGTAGAAACTGCCTCGTCGCGCTGGCCCGCGGCTAATTTGGTTAACATCTTGAGGATGCTGTGATTTTTATTTCTTCGTTGCGTTGCTGTGAGAGTAGCTCTTCGAACTTCCTGAGTTTCTGTGGGCACGGCGCTGACAAGCCTGCCCTCTACTGTAGCGACTACAGACTTGATTTTCTTGTCTTCTTCAGTGTTTATTTTCCTTTTCTTGCTGCTGGATTGGTGGCTTGGGCCAACCACTTTCATTACTGTATGACTGGGCAGTTCCTCTCGGTCAACTGGGACCCAGTCACTTTCCTCGTCTTGCAGGCGCTGCGGTGCGAAGTCCGAGTCAATCTCGATTATCGCTCCATCTTTCACCCTCTTTTCGTCGAGTGCAAGGCTTACGCCATTTCTAAAGTTCGGGACCAACCGCCCGTTCGACATTTCCCTGCGAAAAGACAAGGAAAAGGATCAAGGGCTGTACTAAGAACAAGAACATTAAGAAAATGTTTATTAAAGACAATTTTTTATTATTCCTTTTATATTTTTAAATTCAACAGGAATGAAGTGGGAAAAGATCGGAAAAAGATTTTGATATGGAAGAGAAATCAAGGAAAACCTTATTATCATGATTTTATTTATTTTAGCACATTTTTTATTATCTTTGGGTTCGGACCCAGTCATAAGTAACTACTTTGCCCGTGCTTCTAGGGATGAAGAATTCATTCCTTCGAAACATCTGGTAGCATAATACTTTTTCAAGTATCGTCCGTTGATCGGAAGCATATGTCGTTCCCCTTGGCGAGTTCACTAGGCGGTAGGAGCCTCCCGAGTGAGTCGCCTCAACCACAAACGGTCCTTCCCAAGTGGGTTCAAATTTTCCTTCTATCTTGCGGTGTGCAAGGATAGGTCTCTTGAGAACGAGAACTAAGTCACCAACTTTGAAGGTTCTTGGGCGGACCAGCCTGTCATGGGCTTGAACCATCTTAGCTTGGTATAATTCTAAATTTTGCTGCGCTGCAAGTCTTTTCCCTTCCAGGCTTTCCAATTCTTCTAGTCATAATTTGGCATTCTCTTCTGTCGTGATTTTGTTTGCAATCGTAATTCCGAGTGAAGGAAGCTGAACCTCTAAAGGAAACACTGCCTCGGACCCATATACCAGAGCGTAAGGTGTAGCTTGAGTAGGAGTTCTGAAGGTTGTCCGGTAGGCCCATAAGGCTTCTAATAACTTCTTGTGCCAATTTCTTTTATTATGGTCCAAGGTTTTCTTTAAGATTTGAACGAGAGTTTTATTAAAAGCCTCAGCCAGGCCGTTTGCTCTTGGGTAGTAAATTGTTGAATATCGCCAGTCGATTCCGTGTCTCCTGACAAAATTGTTGATTTGTGTGCTTCGAATGCCGACCCATTATCCGAGATGATTTGCGCGGCACTCCGAAATGGTAGACAACTTGGTTCTTGAAAAAGCGTAGCACGTGGTGTGCTTTAACTTCTCCGAGTGGAGCTGCCTGCGCCACTTGGAAAAGTAATCCGTAGCCGCAAGAATGAAGCGATGTCATTTTGAAGATGGTGGTTCTATTGGACCCACTATATCTGTGCCCCAACATTCAAATGGCCACGACGCAATTGTCGGATGTAACACATTTAGAGGTTGGTGTAGAACCACTCCGCGCACTTGGCATTGGTGACAGTTCTTGGCGATTTTCATGCAGTCGGTCATCATCGAGGGCCAGTAGTACCCTAGTCTTTTAATTTTCATTTTCATCTTCGGACCCGACTGGTGAGCGCCACAGAGTCCCGAATGCACCTCTTTAACAATTTCACGGGCCTCGGACCCGCTTAGGCACCTTAGCCACATTTGATCAAAAGACCTTCTGTATAACGTGTTGTTTATTAATGTGTAGGATAGAGTTCTTTTCTTGATCTGATGGGCTAACGACCTATCATCTGGTAGTTTTCCTGTTTGCAGGTAGTTCATTAATGGTTGTCGCCAATCTTCTATGTTTTATCGTCATTGTTGCAACTGATTCTTCTTCTTTTTCGATTTATGTATTGTGTCTATGTCGAGCTGTGATAGGACTCGACGTCCAGTGAGCCGACACTTCCACCGACTCATCTTGCAAACGAGCAAATTCTTTTGAGAGACGAGCTAACGCATCTGCTAAAGCATTTTCTTTTACGGGAATTTTGTAGATTGTCACATTCGGAATTTGTTCCAACAACTGTATGGCATACTGGAAGTATTGCTCGAGTCCTGGCTTTAAAATTTTGTCTTGTCCGGCGATCTGTTGAATGATTAACTGCGAATCCCCGTAGATGTTGATGTTTGTTATCCCCATTTGAATAGTTAATTCTAGTCCTGTTATGAGGGCTTCGTATTCTACTTCGTTGTTTGTACATGGCTCTGTCAAGTGGTAGGAGTATCTTAACATCCCCCGCTCCAGTGTTATAAAGATTAGTCTGATTCCTGCCTCACCGGGCACTATCACTTGCGATTCTTCGTCTTTGTGTGCTGAAGATGCTCCGTCAAAATATAATTCCCAACGTCGATCATCAGGGTCTTCTAGGCTCATTATTTGTTCATCTGGCAAATCGTCATTGAGAGGAGATTTTGCCGGCAGAGGGTGTGCTGCGAGGAAGTCTGCTAGGACTTGCCCCTTTACGGCACGAAGAGACACGAAAGTTATATCGAATTGCAATAATATCATCGACCATCTGGCAAGTCTGCAGGAAAGTGTTGGACGAGTCATCAAGTATCGCAATGGATTAAATTTCGAGATCAGGTTGACCTTATGAGAAAGCATGTAGTGCCTGAGCTTTTGAGCGGCGAAGATCAGGGACAAACGGTGCTTTTCAATTGCGGGATACCTTATTTCCGTCGGAAGTAAACGACGGCTTAGGTAGTAAAGAGCATTTTCTTTACCCTCATCATTGACACAGGCTAACGGGGCCCGAGAGAGTCGTCTAAAGCCGTGGTATAAAGTATCAGCGGTCTACCTGAGACTAGGGCTGCTAAGACAGGAAGTGTCATTAAATATTGCTTAATGTCCTCGAAGGCCCTCTGGCATTTCTCTTCCCAAATAAATTTGGCATCCTTTTTAACTAGTGTCGAGAAAGGCTGACACCTACCTGACAAGTTTGAGATAAAGCGTCGAAGATATGCCAGCTTCCCTTGAAAAGATCGTAGTTGCTTTGAGGTTTTGGGAGGCGGCATTTCTAAGATAGCTTTAATCTTTTTTGTATCGATTTCAATTCCACGATGTCGGACGACGAATCCTAAGAATTTCCCGGAGGTAACGCCGAAGGCGCATTTTAAGGGATTCATCTTAAGGTTAAATTGTCTTAATCGTTCGAAAACAATTCTCAAATCATACGAGTGGTTGTCCTTTACTTTGCTTTTGATGACCACATCGTCCACGTAGCGTTTGACTTGATTGTGGATGAGATCATCAAAAATTCTTGTCATCGCTCTACGGTATGTTGCTCCTGCGTTCTTCGGTCCGAATGGCATCCTTTGTGTAGCAATATACTCCGATCGGCGTTCGAATGCTTGTAAGTTTTTCATCTTACGGAGCCATTTTTATCTCGTTGTATCCTGAAGATCCATCCATGAATGAGAATATCTCATGTGTCGAAGCAATGTCGATCATTAATTCGGGATCGGTAGAGGAATTCATCCTTTGGACATGCCTTGTTTAAATCTGCTGAAATCCACACAAATTCGATCCGACCATTCTTCTTTCGATCGGCACCACATTGGCTAACCAAGTCGGGTATTGTTCTTCACGGAAAAATTTAGCATCTATTAGCTTTTTAACTTCGGTTATGACTTGTTGTTCGATTTCTAGATGCATTCTTACGGGACCTTGTCGTGACGGGACGAAGTAGGATCCACTCCTAGCTTATGGACTGCGACCTGCGGAGCTAATCACGGCATCTCGTCATAATTCCAAGCAAAACAGTCCTTAAATTCAATTGATAACTTGATTATTTCTTCGGAGTCTTCTTTATTGAGTAAGGAGCTAACAAAGGTAGGTCTAGGCTCTTCGCTAGTACCTAAGTTAACTTCCGTTAACTCATCTATTGTAGATTTAATCTCTTCTTCGAATTCTAGTGGAGCATCTCCACTTTGTAAATCTTCAAATTCTTCTGTAGTTTCCATGCGGTTTTCATTGGACTCGCAAGTGACAACCAAGAAAAATTCGGTATCGTCGGCCGATCCTACCGTGTCGAATCCGAGATCATGCTTTGAATTGGGTGGACGGCCCGAGTTATTCCATAATTTTTCAAAATGATGTGATTGACCTTTTGTCCATTGTCGAGGTAAGAAACCACGTTGAATTAAATTTTGAACACGGGGAGAGTACCACTCGAAAGGTAATTTCATTAATTCGATGAAGTGACATCTTCAAGTTGTACATTATTTTCAATTTTGGAGGAAGGAGCACCACGGTAGAATTTGATTGGCTTTGCACCGCTGCTACGTACCTCTTTGACCACCATACCCTCGATCTTATTAGAATGGATCGGGGTCAGGGTCATAGTATGTACATAGTGGTTAATCTTCTCGTACATCGATTTATATTCCTCATTCTTTTCATCTTCGAGAGAGATCTGAATTGCGGCTTCTTCCGACTTATTGTCGTTGCTTCTTGCTGATCTCTTTTTCTTCTTCAAAGCTGTCTTCCCGATCAACATTGATTGCTTGGTTTCCTCTGTCCAAGCTGTCCTAACGTCTCTGCCATGACCTCGTCACCGGCCTCGACCTCGGATGCGAGTTGTGGAGAAACCTTCACCATCTCGCCGTAAGGGAGTGGTGAGTGACTGTTGGACTAGAACTTCAGGTTCTTCGTCGTCCCGAACTTTCTTTGCTTCATTTGTTATGGTATCTCTGGAGAAGATTGTTTTTTTTGGAGGTGCATAATAATCTGCATCTTCATGGATTCCAATTTCATGTACGGAGAATGGTTGTAAGTCACCTTTGATGCACTTGTTCCCCTCCATCGTAGTATTTGATGCACCGATGTAGAGATGATGGTACCATCCTTGTTTTCATGTATCCATGGTCGGCCCAGGTAGAGCGTTGAACGACGTTTCTTAATCGATTATGTGAAATTTTGCGGTTGTCTTTGCTAAGTCACCGGTCTTCATTAGTAGTGTTATCGATGCGAGGGCTCTTTCTCCTTTACGGTTGAATCCTCTTAATAACATTTTGTCGGCTTCGAGCTCGCGAGCATTAATTTCCAAATATGCTAGTGTTCGAAGACTCATTATATTGATTGATGCTCCTGGATCCACCAATACTGCGGAGAGTGTAAACTTCCCGATTGTGGCCGAAATGTACGGCGGTCGGTTGTGGTCTGCGCATCCCAAGTAGTAGGTCATCGTCTGTGAAGGTAACACCTCGCTGTTCTTTTAACGAGCAAACCTCATCTAAGGACTCTCCGGCCATTTGAGCTAAGCAAATTTCTGGATCAAGTAAGGCCTTGATCAGAGCTTCTCTCATCTCCTTTGATAAGATGAGAGCGTCGTAGATGCTCGATTTGGCTGGTAGTTTCCTAAGATGGGCTAGCACGTTGTAGTCCACTTTATTTCCATGTGTCTCGATTTCTTCCCGAATGGGTATTTCTTCTACGGGGTTGGTTCTTCTTAAACAACCACTGCTTTCCTTTGTCCTTTGGACCCATTCTCGGAGGTAGAACTCTTCCACTTCTTAAGTTAACTTCGTAATTTCTTCGACTCTAGTGTTGAGTTTGCTAGTGTCTCCTCTTGAATCGGAATGACGGGTTCTTCGGATTAGCCTCGGAGTACGAAGGCTCTAACTCTATTGTATTTGGAGCTCCTCGAAACTCGCAAATAGATTCATTGCTTGTTGAACTCTCGTAGCCTCCTTGATGGATGTCATCTTTGTCATTGCGATCGTCGAGATTGTGTATGATTTGAGAATTGTCATTGGTATCGAAATCGATGTCCGGATTGTCACTAGTTACGTAATCGTTAGAAACAGTCAAAACGTAGCCAACGCCATAACCCTTATTATTATAAGATCCCACCGGAGTGAGCGGATAATCATACGAGTCGGAGGTTCGAGGAATTTCTCCCCAGAATCCGAAACAACTATCCTAGGATAAGCGGCCCCTAGTCAGCCTTAGGAGCCTCGGTCTTCTCTTCTTCATCAATTTTCTTCTTCTCTTCAATTGTCTCCTGTTGAGGTGGTTCTTTTATCGCAAGTGATAGTGTCAACTTAACAGGTTTCGAACTCTGAATTGAGGCTCGCACCGAAGCGGTTTGGATGTGATCCAAAATCTTTTTTGAAGACCTCGTCCAAGCGGTAGTCCATCCATCATCAGTTGTATAGGGATGCTATCGGAACGATGAGATCGGTCGAGACAACATTGACGGAACCTCCTTTACGGGGTTCCTTCATGTACTCCTTCGGGATTATTATATTCCCTTTCGAAGATTGTCGTTGAGCCAACTTTTGAAGGTAATACAATCTTCTATCTTGTGTCCGAAGCATCCGGTGATAAGAGCAAAAGTTGGGATCACCTTTCTTGTTGACTTCTTACGGTCTCTTAGGCTGCAGCGGTTGGAAATGCGGAGTCTTCATCAGACTACGGAATATTTTCGGCACTGCCTCATTCTTGAATGGATATTCCCTGCTCAGAAGCTCCCTTAATGTACATTGCGGACTAGGCGATTGTTCATATTGTGGAGATGACTGATAGCTAGGTCAGGGTTGCTGGTAATTCTGTTGAGGTTGTTGCGGCCGTTCTGACGATATTTGTATCAGTTGCTTGCCTTTATCGACTGCTGCAATGATCCCAGATTTCTTTTCAAAAGTTTTCACAGGCTTTTGCTTGTTTGTCTTGTCGGCCAAACTTAATTGCTTCGCCTCCTCTTGCAAGCTTCCGGCCTTGCTTAACAACTTCTCGAAAGTCTTAATAGTAAATCCCATGAGGAGAAGTGCTATCGGGACGTGAATGTTTTTAAGTAAAATGCCGATTGCATGTTGTTCTTGTAGTTGTGGTTCACACTTCATACTTAGGTTTCTCCAACGAAGTATGTAATCCACCAAAGTTTCGTTCGGCTTCTGCTTCTCTACCACTAAATCACCTATAGTGATGTGGTGCTGAGCTCCGGAAAATCGCTTGATGAAAATGTTTTCTAATTCTGAGAACATCTTCACCGAACCATTCGGTAATTTTGCATACCAATCAAAGGCGATCCCTGACAGGCTGCTGACGAATTGTCGGAAGAGTAATGCATCGCTCCCGCCGGCATTGCAACAAGCGGCACGAAAGTGTGCAACATGCTTGTCGGGGGTTCCGGTTCCATCGAAGGTCTTGAACGAGAGGTGTTACGAAGCCTTTTGGGTATTGGACGGCGTCGAATTCTTCGGGGTAAGGTCTACCGGTCCGAATGGATGCCCCGCTCTTTGATTGTGCTAAGGCTTCTCGCATTTCTTTGTTCCACCAAGCTCTTGATATCCTTTTCTAGAATCATGCTTTGTGTTGTATCTTTCTTTAGCTGATCATCCCCGTTGACGGACGTAATCTCCTTTCCTCCGTCTACGATGTGAATGACCTACGGGGGTGTACTATCTTTGGGGTTGCGCTTGACTTTGGAGAGTGGCTAGGGCTACGACCATCTCTTCCATCCTCTTCGCCATTTGGGCGATCGTATCGTCTTTCTCTTGAAGCTGTCTCCTCATCACTTCTGGCTCCTCTCTTTATGCGGTACGCAGGAGCACCTTGTGAAGCTGACAAAGCTCGCGTTTCGACCATGTTGATATCTGCATACTCATTGTCCATGAATTCCGACGAATCAATCTCATCTCCGAATTTCTCTTCTCTTTCTTTTGCTAATCGTCGAATATCAATCCTCAACTTTTCCATAGCATCCTCTAGCGGTCCTTTACGCGCATCCTTGCGGTTGTCGTGTGATAGGCGTCGGGTTCCCTTCTCACGAGTCCCCTTTCTTGCAATAGCACTTTCTTCGGATTCAAGTCTCTGACGAGACTTTCTTTTTCGAGTTGTTGTTTCAATCTTAATTGTCCGGTAGTGGGACGCCACACCATCCTTCTAGCGGCGGAAGGTCTAGGACCGGATGGTACGTCGGCCCAAATCTTTGGAAGGTGGTATCCTCCCTAATCTGCAACACTGAAACGACGACGGGCGGACTAGCCTTCATCCTTTTATTTGGCTTTTACGTAACGATGGCGGGTTCTACTCGTGGCCCGAGACGGGATTTGGTCGCGACCGCCCTATCCTTCTCGAAATTTACGATCTTCGGGCATTTCTCTTTCTTTGCTAGCTTCTCGATCACGGTACGTAGTCGGGCAAATGGTGTGATCCTAGCCCTTTTCTTTCTGCTGTCGTTGTAGTATGCTGGTCGAGGTAATGTAGAAACAATCCTGCGGACTTTTTCCTCATCAGCTGCGGCGGAAAGGGGGTAGAATCTACTTCCTTCCAAAAAGGGTGTATCTTCGGGCAATGGTATGTATTCGGGGAGTGGTGTGTACTCGGGGATTTACGGGATTTCCTCCGGAAAGCGACTTCGGCGGCTACGGCCTTCACGGCGATCTTTCTACTTCGTTCCTTCTTTGGGTCCGTGTTAGTGATGGAATTCTCGAGGCTGGACCCGATTTCAAAACGAAGGTCTCGCGGGAAGGTGCGTACCCTCCACGGTAACGGGTTCACCATAGTTCTGGATTTCCTTCCCCTTTAATTTGGCGAGAAGGCTGGGGTAGGTGCGAGAGATAACTAGACCGGTGGGGGTAGCGAGAGCAGGTCCTTCGTGGAGAGCGGTTCTCCTCTCGGTCGGAATCTTCGCGGGGAGGAAACTCTTGAGTTGACCGAAGGTTGAACTCGATCGGCGGCTTCTCGGCTTCGGATACTTTGTTTGTCGGCGCGAAAAGGAAACGTCGGTGATTTTGACATTTGTGTTCTCGAATCCTTGTCCAAGCCGGATGATCCCATTGTCGGGCGGTTCATCCTTGTAAACGGCGAAGTCCAGTCCATTGGTGAAGGAGAAAATCAGCTTTGGGGCTTCCATTTCTGCAGGGTACATTCTGATTGTCAGTCCCAAGTTATGCTTCTTCTCATTAGGACGAAAAGAAAGGAATCGAAAAGAGTCTGAACACATTCTTGTTCATGTATTTATAAGGATGAGTTATTTATTAAAAGAGTCATTCATTAGAGGGTTTGTTTATTTAGAACGGAATGTTCAAAGGTGTAGAGAAGGTAATGAATCTGATTCAGAGTTGGAAAGGAAAAGAAAGTCTTATGAAAGACTTCTCGACTCGAAGGATTACTCCTAAACTAACACCTATTGGGGGTCCACCCTACCTCAGAAATCAAGTAAAAGGATCTCGGAACCTCTCTATTTAGGGGTGTCTAAACAGTGGCTCCAAAATCCAAGAGAATGTTGGCTATACTCGTTCAAGGTAGAAATGAACATAGTATTCCAACGGAAAGAAGGGTAGCTTGATCCATAAGGGACATGGATACACTACCAATTTTCGAAAGCAGAATTGTCCGATTAAGAATGGAGAGAGGAATTGTCCCCAGCGGAGTCACCAGAAATTGTACGGCTTATTTTTTAGGTTGTGTGTTTTATTTTGAAAAGGAGGTCGCCTAACAGAAATTGTCGGCGAATTTTTAATTTAATTTAAATAAATAATTTGAAAAGTAGTATTTGATTTTAAAAATAATTTTAAGTTTGAAAATTTTAAGATATGAAATCAAGCTGATCTCACATCCCAAAAGTTTATATAAATGAGCACCGCACCACAAGCCAGTGTATCTATCCCTAAGGATAGACACCTCGCTTGATGGTGGGGCTCGATTAAATAAACTAAAAGATTTGTGACATCCGTTTGGTGCGCGAACCAATTTTATAAGCCGACAAATTCCACAGCTTAATATGAAAGCATTAAGCGGGGTTTATATACTACAGGTTCTTTAAAATTCCTTATAAGGGCAAGCCCATATAGTTAATTACATCTTAAGTGACGGGAATCACCTAAGAAAACTCTCGATAATAATCAATAATTACGCTCTTAAGAATTTCGAAGTTTAAATTTTCGAGGATTGCATTTTGGAATTTCGATAAGGAATGGATCAAATTTGGAAGATTTTATTTTGGGAATTCAAATGAAGAAAGGTAGGAGAAATCACAGATTCGAAGAGAACTTCGGTAATTTCCTGACTATCCTATTGTTTGGCTTAGAATTAGGAAAGTCCTAATGTTTATTTAATGTTTTGATCTTGCCAATTTTAATTAATTAGGGCTTATGTTCGTATGACATGATCATACAAATAGCCTCGAAGATGTGAGGGTTTATGTCGTATCGGACGACTACCTCGGAGTCCTAAGACCGGTTAGGGCTTAATTTGCCATTCAAATGCCTAACGAAGAGTTGAGGATTTATGTTGCACTAGGCAAACTACCTCGAAATCCTATGGATTGGTTATTTAATTCTAAGAAAGTTTTGCGATGTAGATTTCGGTTTTGCTTGACGACGATGGACGTCTTGCCCACCATGCTCCGAGCTCCTTGTTGTTGCAGAGGTTTAGTTTTGGAAGTGATAAATCAGGAGATGAGAAAAGTGTTTTGGTTTAGAGAAATTCTTAATTTCCAAGTGTTTTTAATTTTTTTTAATTAAAACAAATCTTAAAGTTGATTATAACAACACCGGTTAAGATCCCACGGTTCCATCCTTTCGGCATTGTTATTTTTATCGGATTCACTTTGTCCAGATGAATTTGCTAAACTCAACTGAATGAGTTCCACACTTTCATTTAGACCGTGGGAAATCCCGTTAGCAACACGTAGGTTACATAATCCGAGGTATTCCCGATCATCCAACAGGACGTTTTAATTTAGTTGTAATTGTAGTTTTGTGTTCTGTTTGTGATTAAATTTTGAGTTGTTTTATATTTTGAAATGTTGTGGCGGTGGATTTTATCTTACAATGACTTTTAATTTAGTTTTGGTTTCAGTTTTAGGGATTATCCTAAAGGTGCGGGTTTTCATGCAACAGTTGTTTATCATGCAAGAAAAGTAAGTGCAATGCGACTAAATAAATTGCAATAAGGTAAATTGCAATAAAATAAAAGCGTACTGGAGGGTCTTCCCGTCATCCCAAGCTGCACTTAAACACAATTTAGAATATTTAAGCAAGTTCCTAGGTAAAGCTAAAGGGAGGGTTATGGTTTTCTACCAAGTTCCTAATCCTATAGCTTAGTCATTTCCTATGACGTCTAGGTTCTTGTGTTTTGGTTTGAGGACGATTTACTTCATCGAAGAACAATTAAGTTCAATTGTTCTTATAAGTATCATATTATATTGAGGAAGTGCTTAAGAAGAATCTTAAACATCTTTTCAATATTGCTAGAATTGTTTTAAGTCCAAATGAATTTAATTATACGAAATGAATTAATCGTCAGAAATTCGAGTTTTATTGTTATCTTGCTCGATGAACTAGGACATTTGAATATCCTATAAGTAAAGTAACATTTCATTTAATGTTACGTTTAGGAGTTATGATAACGAAAGTTTTCGAGGGCGATTGGTGTTGAAATGGTTTGTGATTTAATTTCAGTTATCGGATTTAAATTTGGAATAGTGTTCAAGTTACTTTATATTTAATTTCTTTATGTCTTGGGTGATGTTATTTAATTCAATTTAATTTAACTTTAATTTAATTTAATTTGGTATAGTTTTAATTTTAATTTAATTTTAATTTTTAATTTTAATTTTAATTTAATTTTTAATTTAAATTTAATTTTATTTTAATTTGATTTTTTTTATTTATTATTTTTTTTTATTTTAATTTCATTTAATTTAATTTATTTGATTTGATTTAATTTAATATGTTTTAATTTAATTTAAATTAATTTAATTTAATTTAATTTATTTGATTTAATTTAATTTGTTTAATTTGTTTGATTTAATTTTATTTTAATTTTAATTTTAATTTAATTGAAAATTTAAAAGAGTTTAATAATTTAACTTTAATTTAATTTAATGATTAAGTCCTTTAACATTTTAAAACTTAAATTTGAATTATCATTTTTAATTAGGAATTAAATATTATTGAGATGATTAATTTAGGGATTTTTAAATTAAAGAATAAATCTCTTCCTAATAATATCCCTATTTAATAATTCCAATTTTATTATTCTTCCAAATTTAATCAATTATTTAATTAAGGTTTATTTTAATTATCTTCAAATCACTTAGTAGGTTTCTACCCTTTAATTATTTCAATTTCAATCATCCAAATCAGATTAGGATCAAATATTTTATTTGTTAATTTTATTAAACCTAAAGTTTTAATTAAGGTTTAAATTTTTTAATTACCATTTTGCCCCTCAAGCTTAATAATTTCATAACTCACTAAATTGAACTTAAACGAACTTGAAATTTTTATGTGACTTCACTCATATGTCAATAAGGACATGAGAGGAGAAAATGTGATTTTTCTGTATTTAATTTATTTATATAATTATTTTTGGTAGAAAATAGGGATTTCCAAGGAAAATTTAATAACATGACCAAGGGAGAGTTTCTGTCCTTAAGAAAATTATGGGACATTCCTAATGACCAGAGGACTACTTGGACCAATTTTGGTGATTTTTTTGAATTATATTATTTTTATTATAATTATTTTAAGTTTTGGATAATTAATTAATTTAAAAATAAAATAAAGGTTGAAAAATTAATTTTATATTTTTCAAAACTCTCTCTGATATCAAGGAAATCAGAGAATCAATTTTTACAATTTTCTGATTTTTATTTGATTTATTATAATTATTTTAGTGAAAATGCTAGAAAATACATTTTTTAATTTTAAAATTACCCTAGGGCTTTAAAATTTAATATCTCATTAAATAGACCTAAGAAAAATATGGGATTTGTTCCTAAGTGATTAAAATTCAAAATGTGACATTTTGGTGAATTTTATTATTTTTATGATTTTTATTATTTTTTAATTATTAAAATATTAAAATAATACCAAAAAAATCAACTTTTTAGAAAATTGAAATTTTAATTTTTTAAATTCCCCTGATATCAGAGAGGCTCCAAAACCAATTTGGTGAATTTTTGAAAGGTATTTTGAAAGTTATGAATTTTTAAAGTTCAAATTGACTAAATGGCTTAATCAACCCATATAGTAGGGCTAACCAAGCCCAATTGACCTCAAATTTTTATTGTGGGTTCCTCTGATCCTCAAGGTCAGTGGAGAATTGATTTCAAGTCAATTTGATGTATGGTTAGCACTAATTAATTTGGGATCTATTTTGGGTGTTTAAGCCAATTATGGTTATTTTAAATGAATTATCTCAAAACCTATTTTTCCTAGGGTCCTCTGGTCATAAGAGATATCACCAAAATTTCCTAGAATTTATTTCACAACATGCTAATTATTGGAATTAAAATACTCAAAACAGTAACATGAATTTGAAAAATCAATAACTTCTCATAGGGATGGCCTCGACTTTAGAAAATTCAGGGAATGTTCCCAAATTCGGAGGCTTCAAAAGCCACTATGGTCTCATGCCATGGTGAATTTCCTATATGCATGGTGAATTAAAAGAATGCAGAAGGAAATAAATCATTAAAAATAAAATACTTGATGAAATTAAATAATTTTTTTTCACATTATTCTCCTCCGTTTGCTGAGCAAGAGGGTATTTTTATTTTATTTTTCTGATTTTTCTACACAAAGTTATGGATTTTTGAAGTTTAGGGAATTAAATAAATCAGAAAATACCCTAATTTTCTATTTATCCACGCGGCGCCGCATCAACCTCGGCAGCTCTGAAACGCCGCGTGGCGCTCTCTGATTCGACGCCGCCATCTGACTCAGTGCTCTGTGGGCCCGCTGTGTCGTTCCATCTCCTGATCCGACGCGATCCTGGCCGTCCGTCCGCTCATGTATTAAATGAACGGCATCCGTTCATCGTCCCCAGGCGTCCTTACCCGAGAGCCGTCCGTCTTCTAGGCCTAAGATCTCACTCGATACTTGACCAAATTGAACGTTCTTATGCTCGCATGGATTCGTCTCGAGAAGACGAACACATCCATACGGTTTATGTGGCATGAAATTGACTCGATGAAAATGGAGAATGATCGAAGCTCGGGAAGAAGAGTGAGGCCATACCTTTGCTCCGAGAAGTGTGGCTTCGATCTGAGGGTTGTGTCACCTTCGATTGGATCCCAACAAGCTCCATATAAAGTCTCCTGGTCTGGTGAATTGCCTAGCTATGAAAGTGACCACATCCGATCACAAAGCTTGGAGGCTGGAGCAACTGGGTGGCCTGGAGATGGGTCTTTCAGTGGGAAACTTCTCCTCTTGGTCCAATGAAGGTGTAGGACCAGTCAATTTGAGGATTGGCTCACTGTGGCAAAGTGTCCTGGTTTTGGGTGAAATTTCAGTTGAGAAATTGAATTCTGTTGGTGGGGATTAGGGCAAATTGACACTGGGGATCAACTGCTCTAAGTATGGAGAAGGGTTTGGAACAATTTTAGCGAGTTTCGGCAAGGTTTGTGCAACTCTCTTCTCATGGCCGTGAGGGGTCGGGTTTAAATAGAGGTGGCTGGAGAGCCTCGCGGGGTTGACGAGGGCTGGGATCGACTGCTCTGGTCATGGGAAGAATAGCCATGGTGGCCATTGGGCATGGGGCGGCTCGGCAAGGTGGAATTCCAAAGTTGGCTCACATGTGAGCTCTCGAGTGTGGTGTTTTCCGGCGACTGGTGGCTGGCCGGCCGGGCATTGGTCACCATCGGGGTCGGTGAGGTCAAGCTTGATTCTGTGAGTTCGATTGATGGTTTCCATGTGTAAAGGTGGTGAATTGAAATGGAATGGGAAAGGGGTGATTTTGTCTTGGTTTAGGTCAACCCAAGTATTTGTGCTTGGTTCACCATCCAAGGCTTGACCTTGGTGAGGGGGAATCATTTGGGTCGATCTGAATTGTGGTAGTGAAGTCCCCATCCATGGTGAGGTGGCTAAACATGGTTTAGAGTGTATCATGCTTAAGGTAAAAAGGGCTTAAAAAGGGTTTAAGAAAGAGGCCCTCTCTCTTACCATTAATGGTTTGGTGAGGTGGAAAGTGGATTCCATGGCTCTCATGGCTCCTATGGGGCTCATGCATGGCTTCTTGGCTTGTCTTTGGCTTGGGGAAAAGCTTGGTCGATTTCATGAAAATGGATCTTAGAAATTTTGGTAATTTGATGGGAATTTGTATGGGGCTTAATTTGGAATCATTTGATGATTGATTTGAACTTAGGGATGATTTTAATTAAGGGTATGATGAGAAGAACTTGTCATATGGGCTTTAATATAAAATTTGGGCTTTTAGGAAGGTTTAAGAAAGTGGGCTTTTGGTTTTAATATATATATATATATATATATATATATATATATATATATGGATTGGAATTTTGTGAAGGATTGGGCCAAACAAATGTTGCGTTTAGCTCATGGATGTGTCATGAGTGACTTGAAGCAAATTGGGAGTGATTTGGGTTTGAATTGGGTTGAATTTGGGCTTCTTCGGTGAATGGGCCAATATAGGTCAAATTGGGCTAACTTGGGCCAATGTTGGGCTAGGGTTGAAATTGATGTAAAATAAATGTTGGGAAATGTTTATGGGAGTGTTTCAAAGGGGTTTTGGCTTTGGTTGGGCTTTGATTTTGGGGTTTGGGCTTATTTGGGTTAGGTTTGGGTTTAGGTCAAAATTGGGCCTTTTGGTTTTGGGTTGAATTTGAGTGGGGTTTGGGTCTAAATTTTGGGCAAATCATGTTAGGGTTTTGTTTGTAGGGATGTTAAGGAAGGTTTAGAAAAGATTTGGGGTTAATTGGAGTTGAATTGGGTGAGTTTGGGTTAGGTTTGGGTCATGGGTCCAAATTGGGCTTTAAGGCCAAAAGTGAAATTGGATCCAAATGTCAATCAAATTGGACTTGAATTTGGTTTAGATTGGTGTTGGGATTGTTGAATTGAAGTTTAGAATTGAATTGAACCAGGATTTGGGTCAATTGGGTAGGTTTGGTTTGACATTGGGTTCATTTATGGTTAAAATGGGTCAAATTGGGGGTTTTGATAAAAGTGGGGTAAATTGACCAAATTGGCCCATGGTGTAGTTGAACAAAATGAAATTGGGAATATTTTGGATTTTCTGAAATTTTCTGGGAATTTTCTGAATTTTTGGATTTTTGGGTCAAGAGGGGTATTTTGGGTATTTGGAGGGTATTAGGAGGTATTTTTGGAATTTTTGGAATTTTTGGTATTTTTGGGTATGGATGATCAATTTGACTAATGTGGGAATGTTTGGGATTGATTTTGAGGGATTTTGGGTGATTTAGAAATTTTGGAGGATTTCAAGGGTTTTTGGTAGAATTTGGCGGGTGTAGGGTCCGGGGGTCAAAAATTGAAAATTTGGAAAATTGAAGATTGGGTAAATGTAAGTGGAATGAAATCATTTTGGTTGAGCTATGAAGCCATATCAAGCCCACATGAGCCATGAAGGGACTCATTTGAGGCATTCACTATGTTGTTTCTAACCCTCTTAGCCAAGGGCTTAGGGGTTAAGAACCATCCATGTGAGTCACATTTATGAGTCAGGAGGTCAAGTTAGGTATGGGTGTGCTTCTAAGATGTGTGTGAAAGTGTAGTGTATAAGTGTAGTGTGTGTGTAAGCCAGCCTCTTCACCAGACTTGGCCACCTGGGGTAGTCTGAGGCCAAAGAGTCCTATAGGAACTCGTCCTTTAAACTTCCACATTTGATTTCAACCCTCTAGGTGATTAGGGGTCTACGGTCAAGTTTGTGGAGTTTGCGGGGAGTTAAGAAGTGGTTTGAATTTCTAAGTGGTGGGTCCCAACTCTAGTCCTCTAATATAGTCAATGGAAAAGCCTAAGGCTAGATCCTAAGTACTAAAAAGAAGAAGAGAAGACCTCATCAAAAATGAGGTCAACGAGTAGAGTAACGAGTAGAACAAATAAAGTAATGCCGGGCTTTGGAGATCGCATTTAATTTAGAAAGAGGAAAATTCACTCTTTCTCTCGCTTAATTTTCCAAACTCCGGTTCCATCAGTGAGAAAGCTAATGACTTCCTCCAGTGGTCCTTCCATCGTTCCAAAAGTTTCATACTCGCTAAAGTGCGAGTCATAAATTTTATAGAACGCGTTAATTCTTGTAGCATTGAAATCTACAAAAAACCCTCGTACCTTTACTGGTGCATCTTCAGCTGCAGTCAAATTGGCATAAAAGTTTTTAACCACTTCTACAGCTGCTCTATATTGAACGTAACAGAAATTCTCCCAACCTCGTTCCTTAATAATCCGCTCTACTTCTCCTCCCAGATTTTTGAAAACCCGATCCGCAATGCACTTTCTCCCTTGTATGTTTTAAAAATATTTGCTTTGTGCTCGTGCATTGATGAATCGGTTTTCGTCGAATTCTACTCGACGTTTTTTTATCGTGGAGCCATACGATCGATCTGTGAAAATCGTGAAAATTTTCACTAAACTTAAAAATAATTCTAAGAAGGCTTCCTACAACATTTATAAGCAATTTAAATCAAATTCCATCGATTTCCACCGAATATTTCTTCCACATTTTTATTTTTCCCAAAATTTGCAATGTGGTGAAAATATATGGTGAAAATAAAAAATTTTTGCATAGGAGTGAAACTCTTACCAAGGGAAGATAAAATCCGGTGTCAAAAAGTGTTGAAATCGCTTCAAATCCAAGATCTCTCGAAGCCACTAGGTCGGTTTTGCGAAAATGAGAGGTTGGGGATGATGAATAGTGTTTTTGACCGGTCAAAATATATGTTTTTCCCGACCTCGCTGTCAGCGAGATTTTTCTCGCCGTCGGCTAGCTAATATTTTTCAGAACCAAAAACTCTCGGGAAAAATCCGCTGCCGGCGAGAAATTCTTCGCTGTCAGCGAGATCGATCTCGCTGTCGGCGGGATTTTTCTCGTCGTCGGCGAGATTCCAAAAATTTAAATTTTTTAAATTTGTCACTCATGTTCGTCCTTGATTTGCCTTATATTATATTTCCGATCACATCATTTATTAATTTAATATGAAGATTAGCTACTTATACACAAACAAATTCACACAACACAACAAATTAACTTTAATATTGAAATCCATGAGAAGTACAAACTAACATAATTTTAAACTCTATAATCGAACTTCGAACATCAATTCTTACTACTAATCGAGCATCGCAAACCAATCCACGACACACTAAATGCCGATACAAAACTATGACGCATATCTCGATTAAGTTTGAGATATTCAAATCATCACTCCACACATAATAAAATCTAAATCAAATCAAATAACATAAATACAAACATACTATAGAAATCTTTACTACTACTCTTCGAAGGTCGGAATCCTCATCTTCTACGATATTTCCGATATGACGATGATGCACAAATAAGTTATAGAAAGGCTCGAAGGGAAATTCCGAAGCGATTCTTCGGTGATCCAACCCTTCGTCTCGGTAAATGAAGAAAGCTAGCTTCTAGGTGTCCGGAATGATCAAAGTGTTCCTTCATCCTCCGATCGATGTGATCAAATAAATTAGATATATTCTCGATTGAATCTCTCACTTTTTGCAGTTCTTTCTCCATTCCTTTAATTTTCTTCATAAGTAACACCGTTTTATCTGAAATAGGCCTTCCTATAGGTTTATTCTGTGAAGCTCTATCAGAGATAAATGTAATATCATCATTATTGTCCAAAGTAGGGAACATATCTGTAGGATCAAGCGGCTTCCAAGGTAACAGAACATTTTCCCAAGCTTCATAAGAAACTTGGTACTGACTGCATAATGCAAAAATAGCAGATGGGTGTCCTAGTCCGTGAGTTGACCCATGCACAATTAAACCCAATGCAGACTTAACAATTATTGATCCAACATCAATAGGCAATCCATTTTGAATGCAATAATTCAATATAGTGCATTCCTTCGAAACCTTGTTTACTCTCATAGTAGGTAACAATTTAGATGAGATGAAAAAGTGCTAGTGCTTTGAGACAGGATTCAAAAGTGATGTAGAGAAACTAACATACCCGTCTTCACGCATTTCCCGATCTTCCGGTTCATCGATCGGATATCGAAATATCTCATTCATATTATATCGAGAAGGCACAAAATTTGAATAGTGACATACCGGGGTGTTTTCTATAGAGAATAATTCATTTACTCTTGATGGAGTAAACGTCACCCATCTTCCTCGGACGTAGACATTCCCATTGTTGATCGCATGTAAGTTAGAGTAGAACTCTTTCACAACTTGGAATAACAACGGCAGACGTGGTGTAACAAAATACCTCCCAGTGCCGCTGCGCGATCGTTTCTTCTATCTTTGTAGTGGAATTCTCTAATCCTCGATTGACAAATCCCCGTTCCTTGATAACTCTTTTCTTTACCAAAACCTTATTGAATATCCGCTGCGCTTCCGCACCCACAAACTTCCTCCGGTTAAACACTCCAGAATTAGAGGAATCTAAGAATTTTGAGGCCATTATGGTGAATGGAAGGAATTATAGTGAAGAAGGCAGATTTAGAATGATTTAAGAATGGGTTTTCACTAAGGAATTGGTGTTGAAACCTTCCAAATCGGCATTCATAGTATAAATAACTCATCTTTATAACTTCCTCGCTGTCGGCGAGAAGTTTCTCGCCGCCGGCGACTCAGTTATAAAAACTGCCTCCCATGTTCTCGCTGTCGGTGGGACATTTCTCGTTGTCAGCGAGATCGATAAATAAACTGAATTTAATTTAGGCGCGAACCTCGCTGTCGGCGAGTATCGACCTCGCCGTCGGCGAGATTCCAAAATAATGTCTAATTTCGCTCTCTCTTCTCGTCCTAAAGTTTCGAATATGTGATGATTCTTAATAATAATTGAGTAGTAAAGTTTCAATAATATAGACTAACTATTAAGATACAATAAAAATAGATAACTAATATGGGTTGCCTCCCATAAAGCGCTTGGTTTAACGTCGTCGGCCCGACCTAATTTCAATTATTAATCGAATTCGACTAAGCATTAAAGCCTCTTTATATTTAGGTCTTATACCTTGAAAATATGGTTTTAATCTATGTCCATTAACTTTAAATTTATGTCCGGTTTTGGATCTTCAATTTCTATAGTTCCCTATGAAAATATTTGAGTTATGGTGAAAGGACCTAACCATCGAGACTTCAATTTTCCAGGAAATAATTTCAATCTAGTATTATATAGCAAAACTTCTCGTCCTAGTTCAAAATTTCTCGATTAATCTTCCGATCATGCCATAACTTCATCTTTTCTTTATAAATCCGATCATTATCATATGATTCATTTCTTAATTCTTCCAATTCATTTAATTGTAGCAATCTCTTCTCACCGACTTCCTTCATATTATAATTAAATTCTTTAATCGCCCAATATGCTTTATGTTCTAATTCAATTGGTAAGTGGCATGTTTTTCCATATATAAGCTCGTAAGGAGTCATTCCGATTGGAGTTTTATAAGCGATCCTACAAGCCCATAATGTAGTGTCTAATCTAATAGACCAATCTAACCTATTTGGGTTTACTGATTTTTCTAAAATACGTTTAATCTCGAGATTAGATACTTCGACTAATCCGCTGAGTACTATGGATGATAAGCGAGTGGATATCTTATGAGTAATATTTTATTTTTCTACTAGTTTGTGAATGTATTTATTTCTAAAATGAGTTCCTCCGTCGGTGATAATCACTCTCGGCATTCCAAATCTAGTAAAAATATTTTTCATCGAAATTTTGAAACACTCTTAGCATCACACCTAGGTAAAGCTTGTGCCTCGATCCATTTGGAAACATAATCGACAACTACTAATATATATGAGTTTCCAAACGAAGGAATAAAAGGTCCCATAAAATCTAATCCCCAAACATCAAAAATTTCAACTTCTAATATAAAATTTAGAGGCATTTCGTTTCTTCTAGATATATTTCCTACTCTTTGGCATTTATCGCAATTTTTAATATATATGTATACATCTCTAAATAGAGTAGGCCAGTAAAATCCAGATTGTAGAATCTTATTAGCAGTTTTATCAGTCCCAAAATGTCCTCCAAAATCAGAATCATGACATTTTTTGAATAATTGGTTCAGTTTCATCATAAGGTACACATCTTCTAATAATTAAATCCTTACATTGCTTATATAAATATGGTTCATCCCAAAAATAGGTTTTCGTATCATGGATGAATTTTTTCGTTGTTGCAAAGTTAGCATAGGTGGTAAAATATTACTAACTATATAGTTTACTATATCGGCATACCATGGTATTTTCCATTCATTGATATTATATAGTTGTTCATCGGGAAAAGCGTCTATAATTTCATTTTCAATATCGAGATAATTCATGATTTTCTAATCTTGATAAATGATCCGTAATTTGATTATCGAGTTCCTTTCTTATTAACGATCTCAAAATCGAATTCTTGCATTAATAGCATCCATCTAATTAATCTTGGTTTGGAATCTTTCTTTCGCATTAAATATTTGATAGCGAGAATGATCGGTATGCACGATACATTTTGTTCCGATCGGATAAGGTCTAAATTTATTAAAACCATATACAACCGCTAATAATTCTCTTTACGTAATCGTATAATTTATTTCGAGCATCATTTAGAGTTTTACTTAGCATAGTATATAACTTTAAAAATCTTTTCATATCTTTGCCAAGAACTGCTCCTACGACATAATCACTAGCATCACACATAAGCTCGAATGGTTTCTCCCAGGTTAGGTGAAACTATTATAGGTCTTGTAATTAATTTTTCTTTTAAGAGTTCAAAAACATTCGGGCATTCGATTGTAAATTCAAATTTCTTATCCTTTTCGAGAAGTTGGCATAGAGGTTTAGTAATTTTTGAAAAATCTTTTATATAGCGTACGTAGAATCCGGCATGTCCAAGAAAACTTCTTACCCCTTTTACCGTAGTTGGAGGTGGTAATTTAGCTATAACTTGAATTTTTGCAGGATCCACTTCCATGCCTTTTTTCCGAAATTTTATGCCCTAATACAATGCCGCCCTCAACCATAAATTGACATTTCTCCCAATTTAGAACTAAATTTGTCTTCTCACATACTTCTAATACTTTTTTAAGATGAGTTAAGCATGTGTCAAATGATGTTCCAAATACAGAGAAATCATCCATAAATACTTCTATTCCATTGTCGATTAACTTACTAAATATAGACATCATACATCTACGGAATGTTCTTGGTGCATTACATAATCAAAAGGCATTCTTCGAAAAGCGAAAGTTCCATAAGGACTAGTAAATGTAGTTTTCTCTTGATCCTCAGGAGCAATTTGTATTAGATGATAACCGGTGTATCCATCTAGAAAACAAAAATACTTATGTCTAGCTAATCTATCTAACATCTGGTCTATAAATGGTAAAGGGAAGTGATCTTTCCTGGTGGCGGTATTTAGTTTCCTATAATCAATACATATACGCTGACCGGTAACTTGTCTTATAGGAATAAGATCGTTATTTTCATTAGCGATGATGATCACTCCTCCTTTCTTAGGAACACAATGAATTGGGCTAACTCAAGCACTGTCAGATATAGGATATATGATACCATTATCTAACCATTTTAAAATTTCTTTCTTAACTACTTCTTTCATTATCGGGTTTTATCTCCTTTGGGGATATGCTTTAGGTTTATGTTCATCATCTAAAATAATTCTATGCATACAGATTGAAGGACTAATTCCTTTAATATCTGCTAAAGTCCAACCAAAAGTTTTCTTGTATTTTTTAAAGTTTCTAAAAGTTTTTGTTCTTGAGATTCGTTTAATGCGAGATGAAATAATAACTGGTAAAGTTGAAGAATTACCTAAATAAGCATATTTTAAATGATCGAGGTAATATTTTTAGCTCGAGTTCGGGAGGTTTAATAATTGATGGAACTATATTCTTGTCAGTGTTTTCAGTAATATCCAAAAATTCAAATCTTTCTTAAATATAATCTAGTTCTTCATTATTATCTTCAATTAATTCAGTATTTTCTTTTTCTAATTTATCTTCGTAATATTCCTTAAAATGTTCTTGTTGTAAATGTTTAAGTATTTCCATCCGAAAACATTCATCATCTTTTTCTAGCGCAGGATATTTCATTGATTTTGCAATATTAAAGGTAACTTTTTGGTCATTTACTCTCATAGTTAATTCTCCTTTTTGAACATCAACCATAGCTTTTCCAGTAGCTAAAAATGGTCTTCCTAAAATGATAGGAATTTCTTTATCTTCCTTCATATCTAAAACAATAAAATCTACTGGGAAGATAAATTTATCCACTTTTACTAACACATCTTCGATAACTCCCTTAGGATAGTTAACAGAACGATCGACTAATTGAAGGGTTGTCGAAGTAGGTGTAATTTTTCCTAATCCTAATCTCTTAAAAATCGATAGAGGCAATAGATTGATGCTTGCTCCTAAGTCACACAAAGCTTTTCCATAAAATTTTTCTCCTATAGCGCGAGGTATAGTGAAACTACCGGGATCTTTTAATTTTTCAGGAAGCTTCTTCTGAATAATAGCACTACACTCTTCACTAAGTGCGACTGTTTCATTAACAGTGTATTTTCTTTTCTTATTTAGAATATCTTTCATAAACATAATTTGGCATCTGATCTAAAGCTTCGACAAAAGGTATATTGATTGTTAATTTTTTTAATATTTCAAGGAATTTAGCAAATTGTCTATCTTTTTTATGTTGAGCTAGTCGTTGAGGAAATGGTGGTGGAGGTTTTTCAACAGAAATTTTCATAGGTATTAAAGGATGTTCTAAGTTTGAATCTTGTTGAATTGTTTCCTTTTCAATTTTCACTTCCTCTTTTTGGCTTTTAAGTTCTTTTTGAATTTGAGGTTCTAATTCTTTCCCACTCCTTAGTTGTATTGCTTTAATTTGTTCTTTTCCTTGTTCTTTAGGATTTATTTCCACATTACTAGGAAAAGTTCCAGGTATTCTATTATTTAGCGCGATAGTAGATATGTCCGAGTTGAGTTTCGATATTTTTAATAGATGTTCCTTGAATTTGTAATTGATTTCCTTGAATTTGTAGTTGATTTCCTTGATTTTGTAGTTGATGACCCATATTCAAAATTAATTCATCCATAGATAATTTCTTATCTTTGAATTGAGGGTTATTGTTATTAAATCCAGGTGGGTAATTGGGTTTATAGTTTGGATTTGCTTGATTAGGTTGATTCATCCATTGTTGATTAGATGTGTTATTCCAATTAAAATTTGGATGAGTTTTCCAACTGGGATTATAATAGTTTGAATAAGGGTTATTAGTTCTATTATTAATAGCATTTAAAGTTTCATAATTAGATTGAGATTCTATGATTTGTCCAGATGAGTTTTCTTCTAAAGTAGGAGAGTAGTTCATTCCAAAATGATCTAATTTCTTAGATATATCAGCAATTTGAGAAGCTAACATAGATATTGCATCGTTTTCATGAATGATGGCTATCTTTTTCGGATTTACTCTATCAGCGGGCCATTGGAAATTATTTGTTGCCATTTTTTCGATTAGTGCATAAGCTTCACCAAATGGTTTAGACATTAATGAACCTCCAGTAGCAGCATCGATGATTGATCTTAAAGATCCTACTAATCCATTATAAAAGGTTTGAATAATCGACCGATACTGGTAGAGCATGATGTGGGCATTTTCTAAGAAGTTCCTTAAATCTCTCCCAAGATTCATATATTGATTCTCCATCTAATCGACAAAAGAAGTTATATCATTTCTAAACTTAGCGAGTTTTAGATGGTGGAGAATATTTGGATAGAAATTTTTGTGATAATTCTCCCCAAGTTTTAATAGATCCAGAGTGCTTAACGAATTCGACCACATTTTAGCCTTATCCCTTAATGAAAAAGGAAAAAGTCTAAGTCTTATAGCATCGTCAGATACTCCTTTATATTTAAAAGTAGAACAAAGTTCTAGAAAACTAGCAAAATGTAAGTTAGGATCTTCAGTAGGTGAACCACTAAATTTATTGTTTTGTACCATTTGGATAATTGCAGGTTTAAGTTCAAATGAATTAGCAGCTACATCAGGGTTTTGAATAGTTAAATGAATTTCATCTAATGTAGGGTTGGCATAATCTCTTAATGGTCTTTGTTGGTTCATATTTTGAATTTCAGGAATATTCGCCATTTGTGTTAAATTTATTATTTGTTTCTTTTGTTTTCTAATTCTTTTAATTGTATGCTCTAATTCAGAATCGTAAGGTATTAAATTTTTGTTTCTAAATTTGCGCATACAATTTTTAGAATAGATATTAATTTATTTATTATGATTATTCTAAAATATTCCGTTACTCTAGTAAATTTTTCTTACTTTCCCCGGCAACGGCGCCAAAAACTTGACCCACAATTTTTTATTATGATATTTGAAATTTAATTGCAACGGCGCCAAAAACTTGACCCCGCTATATTATATGTATAGAATTTGTAATTGTTTATGTTGTGGATGCTACGCAAGTATAAGTATCGTATCGAAGTAATACGAGGCTCTAGTGGAGTCTCGGTTATCGATCCCACGGGGAAAGAGAAAATTAAATAACAACTAATTTTAAAATAATAATAATAATAAAACTATTATACGAAAATTTGGAATTCTAAATTTAAGCGCAATAAAGTAAACTAAGTATTCTAATCAGGTAACTTAATTAAGTAGAAAATTAATACGTATTGAAAGTGCAGGAAATTAAACTAATTGCTAAATAAGTCTTAACTATACAGAAAAAGTATATTTCCCCTTGTTTAGAAATTTAAGTGATTGATGAATTTAAATAGATAATTTTAAGGTATTGTGACAAATAGGAGCATTCCTATTTTTTACCCTTTAGTCGAGTGTAAAGAATATTGACTAATCCTATGTTTGATTATCGAATCGCGGCTGAAGCTGCGAGGATACCGACTGCCACTTCGAGCTCCCACGTTCCCCTTGCTCGAGGGCTAACATCTACACTTCGGCTCTCGAAACAATAGGACCGAATTGAATATTTTAGTTCGTCACACTAAAATGCTCGATTCTACGCCCGATGATATTATTTTCCTATTTATTTGCACCCTCCTTCCAATGCTTTTGAATTCCCGAATATCGGATGTAATTTTTACTATAGTTGATATTCAACACATTTTAACAAATCAAATGGCCAGTTTGAAAGTAAATTAAGTTTTAAGTAAAAATTATCACAATTTATTAATATATAAAAGTACTTCTATTTTTAGTTCATCAAATCACTTAATTTCATAACGAGGAGAAAGACTAATAAACTACTCGAATGCATGGGAACTAAACTAAGCATGGATTTCATTTAAAGTTAAAAACAATAAATACAAAAACTTATCTCGATTTATCCCAAGCGGACTCCTCGCAGTTCCTTTGACTCTTCCTTCCAAGATACAGCAAGACTCACTAAAAACTCACTAACTCACTAAATACTCACTAAAGACTCAAAATAACTCACTTATAACACTTAAAGACACAAAAACTGCGCTTAATAATTCTTAAAGACTCTCAAACTTAGAACACACCCTAGAAGACACACAACACTTAATTTCGGCCTTTATATATAGAGGTGAGCAAAGGACCAAGAGGTGTGTAAGCATCCCTTCAAAAAGTGTCCAGGTTCAATGTATCTGCGCCATTTGAACTAGCTTGCCGTCGGCGACGAACTACCTCGCTGTCGGCGAGGCTTCTAGAAGATCTTCGAGCCGCGCTAGCTCGCTGTCGGCGGGCTCGGGCTCGTTGTCGGCCGAGACAGGTTATAATTCCTTCGAAATGTCTCCTCGTAGCCTCGCCGTCGGCGGGCTCGATCTCGCCGTCGGCGACTCAGCACAAATTTCATTATTTTCTTCCTTTTTGCTCCAAATTCACTCTTTTTTTATGATTTTGCTTTTATCACCTAAATTCTTCATTCCTGCAATAAAATAAAGAAAATACCTTTCTTTAAAGTACAATTTCATCAAAAATAGGTATGAATTTCTTAATAAAATTTTTAGCGATCAACTACTATGTCACTAATATTTAGTACGATAAAGTATGCAAGTAAACTAATGTTTTAATTAAACTAATACTATTAACTAGAATTTATAAAGCGAGGATCAATATATAAGAAAGCGTCCTTCTCCTTGTAATGAGAATTAAGTGAACGATAATCTGATTTAGTTAAAACTATATTGTGTCAAATAAGAACATACCTATTCTTTACCCTTGCTCAAGTGTATATAGAACATTAGCTAATCCTATGATTGCTTACTGCCAGACTGGCTAGGCTGGGAGAATACCGACTCTCACTCTAGAGCTCCCACGTTCCCCTCATTTGAGGGCTAACATCTACACTGCAACACTCAAACAATAGGACCGAATTGAGTACTTCAATCTGTCACTCTGAAATCTCCAATTCTACGCCCAATAAATTATATTTCCCTATTTATTTGCACCCAATCTTCAAGAACTTCACTGCCTCGAATCTTGGATGTGATCTTCACTTTTAGTTGCAACTCAACATTTTTTTAACAATTCAATTGGTCAGATCGAAAGTAAATTAAGATCGAAGTGAAAGATCATCACAATGTCTTTAACATACTTTTAGCACATCCAAATCAAATCATCTTCTCACAAAATCTCAAGACAAGAAGAAAGACAGAGAAATCTACTCAGAACTCATGAAGAAGATACGATAAATCATGGATTTTAGATATAAAAGCAACGTCATACAACTACTACAATAAAACACAACTTATCTCAAATTCTTCCCCAAGAAAACTCCATGAAGTTCCTCTAAATCTCTTCCTTTATTTACAACACACAAAATTTTCTCTTTGAAATGACAAGGTGGAAGAAATCTCTCACTTTCCTTCCACTCTTACAATTTCTCAAGGAAATCCCTCACAAAACTACTCACTTACACTAAATTGGACTCTCCAAAACTAATGGCGACTCTCTGAAATTGGTGGAAACTCTTCAAAATTGATGGTGACTCGCCAAAACTGATGGGGACTCCCTTCTTTTCGGCCTCATTCTCCTCCTTTTAAAATTGTAGAAGACTTTTCCAAGTAATGCCTAAGCAACCCTCTAAAAATCGTTCACATTCGATGAATCCGGGGGAGAAACTGAAATCTCACCGTCGACGACAACAATCTTGTTGTCGGCGAGACAGTTCAATTAATTAATTTGACTTCTCAGGAAAATCCCGCCGACTGCGGCATCGATCCCGCAGTCGGCGGCCAAGGCCAATTTTGCACATTTTGGTCCTTTTTGCTTCAAATTCGCTCCTTTTTGCATCTTTTTGCTCTAATGGTCATAATTCCTTGTATCTGCAACAAAACATCAAAAATACTTTTATTTAAAGTGCAATGTCATCAAAATCAGTATAAAATAGGTATAACATATTTTCCTTTGATCAAAATCCCCCAAACTTAACATAATAATTGTCCTCACATAATTTTAATACTACATAAAAGTTATGATTTATAGTGGAAAAATTTTTAATTCAAATATATATAATTTAATCTTAAGTAAAGATCAAAGTGAGATTTTCAGAAAGATTTCAAAGTAATTACATTAATCCTGTAGGTGCACTTAATCTAGTAATCAAGTCTAATATTTCTAGTCTTCTATTCATTTCAGAAATGATTATACAGTGCGATATTAAGTCACTTAGAATAATCAAAAGATAGCAAATTCATGAGAGCACCATTAGTAAAGATACTAATTCATAAATATAAGTTCAGGAATGTATTAGGTTTCCCTTTAGGTAGATCCAAGTGAAGCCAATTTTTAATTAGGCATCTCCTCAAGCTTCCCCTCACTTACTTTTTTCTTTTGCATTTGGATTGATTTTCAATCCTATAAATTTTTCTTTTTCTTTTCAGGAATTTTTTTTCAATCCTTTCTTTTTTTTCTTTTTCTTTCTTTTTCAAGTGACGATTACTATATCTGGATAGCCTTTAATTATTTTGAACTTCACTTTTCTCCCCTAAATTTAAAAACTTCAACATTTCTTTACCTTATAAGTAGTTCATAGTTTTATAAATATACATCATAGAGTCTCAATCTTTTTTTCTCAAGTGAATTCTTAAGATTCTTAATATTTCAAAAATATATTTTTTCTTATTTTGAATAGTTAACTATAGTCTTATTATTTTATACCAATTATCGTAGCCTACAAAATTAATTTTCATTACTCAAAATATTTCTTCTAGTCTACAAAGATATTTAAATAAAACTAAAATTTAATTATCTGAATTAATTTTTTTACACAAAAATCACTTATATAATTTTTGAAAATATTTAATTGAGAACAAATAATACTTAAATTTCTTTTCTTACCTTTTCTTTTCTTTTCGCCCAAACTTAAATTTTTCAATGCATCAAAATTAATCTAGGGCAAAAGAAAATTTTAAATGTAAATCATACCTTAGCACTTTAGGCATTTCAACTTCTGAATTTTTGCAGCTTCTTTATTTTTCTGGCTTTGATGACCTGAATTATTAGGAGCTTTTCTACACATAAAATATTAGAGAATTTGTTGGGTAATTAACTTAGAAATAAACATAGTCTCAAGCATTAACAATAATAACTGACTAAATGAAAATTAACAAACACAAATCTCATCACAATATTAAAATACTACACATCACAACTACCAAAGTCTACTAATAAACTACAAGATCACATAGTATCTAACACAGTGCAGCACAAACTACAGAAGTAATCGCATCACAACAATAGTCACAAATGTCTAAATATGCAGTTTACAATACAATACTACAGTATGAAAACAACAAAACACAAGTACAATCATATCACATCACAATCTGCACTCATACATCGAAATCCCATCATATATCTTCATCTCTCTGATCTGCATGTGGATCAGACTGGTAGCGAGTATAGCGGGGGCACTCCGGAAAAGTAATATCAGGCTCTCCTCTCCAGTGGCGGGCCTGAGCATCGTAATAAGCAATCTCAAAGTCAGAATGCCTCTGTAAATACTCACTGTCATAGTGGTATCTTCTCTCTAGTCCACCAATCCTGTCATCCATCCTTTCTAAAGTCTTCTGTTGTAGGGTCAACTGATCCATAATGTCTGAAAGGGTAGGGGATCTAGATGTAGAGGGTTATGCATAACTAGTAGAGGGGATGTCTCTACCAGTAGAAGGTGCAGCACTCCTACTCCCGGATCTCCATCCTTCATGGGATTTGTAGGTGCGTATATTCGCCTTACTAATGGGTTTCATCGAAAGAACTCATTCTTCATCATCTCTGGCTTCAACTTTAGACAACTGACACAATGCATAAATGAGGCTAAGATGTCCTAGTCCTCCTCCTGATTCGCTCTTCGATGTGGCCACTATATTATTGTAGATAATTTGTCCCACATTTATCATTTTGTTGTTTTGAATACAGAAATTTAGAACAGCCCTATCTCTACTCACCTCACTGTGCTGATAGGTTGGCAGCAATGTGGAAGAAATAAAAAAATGTCATGCCTTAGAGGTGGCATTCATCATAGAAGCAGAAAAATTTACCCGTTCTCGCTGCTTCAGCTTCCAAGCTCCTTTTCCATTAGTGAGAAAGTCTATAACATCGTTTAGTGGACCCTCCATTATACCAAAGTTCTCGTATTGATAGAAAGAGAAGTCTTGGAGTTCATAGAATGAGTTGGTGTGGGGAGCATTAAACTCGATAGAAAATCCTCTTACCGAACAGGCCTATCTTCAGCATAACTCAGATTTGCATAAAACTATTTCACGAACTCAACTGCAGCCTTGTTCGTGGTGTAGCAGAAATTCTCCCATCTCCGCTCTTGTATAACTCGCTCGACTTCTCCTCCAGGACTCTCGAAAACTCGATCCAGGATTCATTTCTTCGCCTGCATCATTGTATTGTACCTCGACTGAGTTTTTGCTCTAATTGATCAGCGATTTTAAATATACTTATATATCTAATAATTCAACACCACTATTAAAAGATATAAATCCTCAGCAACAGTGTCAAAAATGTGATTAGGAGCATAATTTTAATTTTAGTAACAATTAAATATTATAATCTTTTGATCACAGAGTTACCTTTAAACGCAAGTATACGTATCTCTCAAGTAATACAGGGCTCTAGTGGAGTCCTGGATATCGATCCCACAGAGAATATATTAAAGCCTACGGACTAGGATTATATAAACCAATTCATAATCACAACTAAATCGAATTGCCTATCTGTCATTAATACGCAATGAACAAAAATATAAAATTTGTATTTAAACTAGTTTTACTAACAATTTACTAATACTACTAAAGTTAAGTTCAAATATATAATAACAAGATTCTTTCTCCTTTGTTAAGATATTTAAGTGAAGCGATAATTAGAATTAGTTTTTATATGTGTTGTGCCAAATATGAGCATACCTATTCTTTACGCTTTGGTCCAGGTATAAAGAACATCGACTAATCCTATGTTTGGTTACTGAATCTGCGGCTAGGCTGGGAGGATACCGGCTCACTTCGGAGCTCCCACATTCCCCTCGCCTGAGGGATAACAATCTACACTTCAGCACCCAAACGATAGGACCAAATTGAGGATTTAGCCTGTCACTCTAAAATCTCCAATTCTACGCCCGATTTATATTATTTCCCTATTTATTTGCACTTCTCCTTTCAAGGATTTACCCGTCTACCTTTCAAAGATAAATATGATACATACTAGTTAAGAATTCTTAGCCCACGGTCAGATCTTAAGAATTCTTCACATATTTTAACAATACAAATGGCCAATTCGTATGGTAAATTAAGTTTAGGTATAGTATCATCACAACTTCTTTATAATTTGTTAAATAGACTAATTCATATAATCATTTCACAAAAACATCAAAACAAGGAGAAAAACAGAACAACTACTCAGAATTCATGGAAAGGATGCAAAAAAACTTCGATTTCATATAATAAAGTAAAGTTCTACACACTATAGTAAATAAACACAACTTATCTCAAATTCCTCCCCAAGCAAACTCCTTGAAGTTACTCTGAATCTCTTCCTTTCATTACAACATGCGGAATTCTACTTCGAAACAGTAATGCATAAGAGATCTCTCACTTCCCTTCAACTCTTACAATCCCTCAAAGAATTCCTCACAAAATCTCTATTTGAACTCACTCCTCACTAAATAACAACAACAATTACTCACTAATAGACTCTTTAGAACACTTTGGACTCACTAGTAATTACGTAGGAGACCACTTTTTCGGCCTAATTTGGTTCCTTTTAAAGTTATAGAAGAGACTATAAGAGTCTTGCAGGCACCCCTTTGAAAATCGTCCACATTCGATATATTTCTGGAAAGAACCGTCGATCACGCCGTCGGCGGCCTCGAACTCCGCCATCGGCGGCCTTCTAGAAACAGTACTTTTAAACAGGCTCAGTCGTTGGTGGCCTCGATCTCCGCCTTCCACGATCTTCCTTGGAATTAATTCTGAACTCTCAGGAAAATCACGCCGTCGGTGCCCTAAGTCAATTTTTCATAATTTGGTCTTTTTTTGCTCCAAATTCACTTCTTCTTGCATATTTTCGTTCTTTTGTCCTTAAATCATCATCCCTGCAAAAAATACCAAAAATACCTATCTTTAAAGTGCAATATCATCAAAATCAGTATAATATAGGCATGAAAATCTTAACATTTTTTCCTTGGGTTAAATTCCCCCAAACTTAACTATTACTTGCCCTCAAGTAATCTTTAGTGCTACATAAAAGTTATGATTCATTGAGGTAAAGGTTTAATTCAGAAATACTATAATTTTGATTTAGATAAATATTATAGTAAGAATTCTCAGGAAGATTTTCAAATAATAAGATTAATTCTGCAGGTATAAGGTTATCTAGTCATCAAGTTTAAGTGTTCTAGTTTTCTATTCATTTCAAGAATGACTATATGTTGCAATATTAATTCATTTAGAGTATTCAGAAGATAGGAAATTCATGAAGAAACTATAAGTAAGAAACTAATCATAAATATAAGTTCAGAAATGCTTTCAGTTTTTATTTTATGTTAATCCAAGTGAAACCAATTTTTGATAAGGCATATCCTCAAGCTTCTCCTCACTTATTTTTTTTTTCTTTTTTTTTTTTTTCTTTTCAAGGATTGTTTTTCAATCTTTTTTCTTCTTCTTTCTTTTTCTTTTTTAAGTGAGGATTACCATATCTGGATAGCCTGTTAATAATTTTGAATTTCACTCTTCTTTTCCTAAATTTGAAACTTTCAAATATTCTTTATCTTATATGTACTTCATAGTTTTTACATTATTGAATCTCACTCTTTTCTTTCTCAACTAAATTCCTAAGATTCTTAATATCTCAAAATATAGTTTTCTTTACTTTAAATAGTTAACTATAGTTTTATCCCCTTATACTAAATATCTTAATGTACAAAATTAATTTTTATTATCAAAAATATTTCTTTGAATCTATTATAATATTTAGATAGAATCTAAATATAGTTATCTGAATTAAATTTTTATCACAAAAATCATATTAATAATTTTTGAAAATATGTTATTTGAAAACATATAATAGTTAAGATTGTTCTTCCCTCCCCCAAACATAAAGTTTTCTATAAATAGAAATAGTACATGGTGGAAAGAAAAATTCTAAATATAAAATTCATACCTTTGCACTTTAAGCATTTTTGTCTTTTTGAAATTTGCAGGTTCTTCTCAAAATTTCTAACTTCAACTAACCTGTAATATTAAAATCCTTTCTACACACATAACAGTTTAGAATTTGCTGGGGTAATGAAATTTTAAAATAAGTATTTAAAACTAACATCGAACAAAAACAACTAACTACACTACACAGGACATATGCATTTCACAACACAGAACAAACAGTTTACTAATTTAAACTAAACAGTTCACAATTACAAATATTCATCACAGATATCACAAACATCTAGAAATAAAAATGCAAACTACCAAACTAACACATATTACAGAAAATAAAGCATAGTCCATAGTATATAATACATATCACAGTTCATCAAACAAAACTAAAAACAAACAAATACATCACATCACATATAAAATCTCAATCATCAAATTCCCATACAACATCCTCATCACCCTAGTCAGCAAGAGGATTGGGCTGATACTGAGTATACCTGGAGCATTCTGGAAAAATCACATCTAGCGCTCCTCGGTAATATCTAGCCTGAGCATCGTAATAAGCCATTTCAAAATATGAATGCTTTTGAAGATACTCACTAGCATGGTCATGTCCTCTCTCTAGCCCTTCAATCCAGTGATCAATTCTCTCCAGTTTTTCATCCAACTGTTCAGAACTTTTCCTGTGCAGAGTCATGGCATTCATAAGATCATATAAAGTAGGGGGACTAGAGGCAGGAGGGCCATAACTAGTAGAAGGAATATCTCTACTAGTTGAAGGTTCATTGCTCCTACTTCCTGAACTCCATTCCTCATGGGATGCATAATTCTTTATATTTCCGTTACTAATGGGTCTCATAGGATAAACCATTCCTCATCATCTCTTGCTTCAACTCTAGATAGTTGACAAAGTGCATAAATGAGGCCAGAATGCCTTAAATATCCACTTGTCTTACTCTTCGTAGTAGCCATAATATTCTTATAGATTATTCTCCCCACATTAATGCTTCTATTGTTCTGAAAATAGAAATTCAGAACAGCTCTCTCTCTCTCTCAAGACTTCACTATGATGGTAAGTAGGTAGCAGAGTCGAACAGATAAAATAATGCCATGCCTTAGCAGTGACATTCATCATGGACAATAGAAATTTATTCTGTTCACGATTTTTAATTTTCCAAACACCTTTCCCATCAGTGAGAAACTCGATAACATCGTTCAACGGTCCTTCTATTGTTCCAAATATTTCAAACTCACTAGAAAAATAGTTGTAAAGCTCATAAAAAGTGTTAATGCGATTAGCATTAAATTCGACAGAAAATCCCCTTACTTGGACTGGTTCGTCCTCAAGTAGAGTCAGATTGGAGTAGAACTCTCTAAAAACTTCAATAGCAGCCTTTTGGTTGTATAACAAAAGTTCTCCCATCCTCTCTCTTTGATTACTCATTCTACCTCTCCTCCAGGATTATCGAAAACACTATCTTGTATACACTTTTTACTTTGGTAGACTGAATTGTACATCGATTGTGCCTTCGCATTCATGAATTGAGTTTCGTCAAATTTGAGTCTTTTCTTTTGTCTTGGAGCCATAGTTTGATATATCAAATAACAAAAATTCCAAACTAATCTCCAAAATAACAATACAATGGCTTCTAAAGGGGGTTTAAAACAATTTCCATGAATTCCTTCCAAGTCTTTTCTCCACATTTTCAATTTTTCCAAACTTTCTTAATGTGGAAGAAATTCATGGTGAATATAAAAAAATTTTACATAGGAGTGAAGCTCTTACCGAGGGAAGATGAAATCTGGTGTTAGATTTTGTTGAAATCACTCCAAATCCAAGATCTCTCAAGCCCTAGATCAACTTTTCGGGTAAAAAGGGGAAGAAGACGATGAATAGTGGCATTTGACCGGTCAAAATCGCGGTAAATAAGTAATTTTCGTGATCGCGCGTCGGCGGGCTCTATTGAATTAATTCTTGTTCTTCTCGGGAAAATCGCGCCGTCGGCGGCTTCTAACGCGTCGTCGGCTAGATTCTCAAAAATTGATCATTTTTAAATTTATCCAATTTCGATCAATTTTAAGCCTCGTCATCATCCGTTCGATCCTTTTTATCATATATTTTAAGTGATTAAGTGATGTATTAACACAAATAAATGTTCACACAACAAAACTTCATATTTATACATTAAATCCAAGTGTTTGCAACACACAATACATAACACACATAAGTAGGTATTCTTTCAGCCTAAATCCATCTAATCAGCGTCGCAATCCAAACCACAACACTCAAAACGCTGAAAACAAACAATTCAAACTTAATCTCATCTATACTGAGATTAAAAAGCAAATTAAAGAAATAAAACACACACACAAACATTGTTCATATCAAACACAACATATTCAAGTCTACTACTCTTCAGAACAAGTGCTGGTCTTTCCTCTGATATCTCCCATTGCTTGAATGTGGATGAACAGGTTATAAAAAGGTCGGAATGGGAATTCTTCAGTTAAATCTTCATCGATCAATCCAATCTTTTTCATCAATCGCACCAAACTCACTTCGAATTGCCCAGTATGATCAAAATATTCTTTCATTCTCCAATCGATGTGATCAAAGAAATCAGACATGTTGCTAACTGTACTCGTTAAGTTCTGTACCTGATTCTCTAGATTCTTGATTTTATGCAAGAGCATCGGCGTCTTGTCTGCTACTAAATGTTGAACTAGAACATAATTCTACAATGCTTGATCAATAATCAAGTCTACATCACTCTCTCCATCATTGGCTGGGAACATCTGAGTTGGGAATAATGGTTTTCAGGGTAGCAGTATCTTCTCCCAAACTTCATACAACACTTGAAACAAACTAAAAATCGAGAAAATTGTGGAAGGATGTCCAAGCCCTTGGGATGATCCTTGAACGATCAGGCTCAAAACAGACTTCACAATAATCGATCAAATATCAATGGGTCATCCCATTTGAATGTAGTAGTTCAAAATTGCACTTTCTTTCGTGAAATTTCCAATTTTCATCATCGGCAATAATTTCGCAGAGATGAAAAAGTGCCAATGATTTGAAATGTGATTTAAAGTGTTGCAGAGAAACTGACATATTCGTTCTCTCTAACTTCTCAGTCATCGATTCCTTCTGTTAAATATTGGAATATTTCATTCATCTTTTCTCTTGTTGGACGAAATTCAAATAATAACAGACTGGAACATTCTCAAGCATATATAACTCATTAATTCTTCCAGAATTGAATGTAATCCACCTACCTCGCATATAGACGCTTCCTTGGTTGATTCCATGTAAATTGACGTTGAATTCTTTAACCACTGGAACGATTACTGTGGTAGTAGTGTAGCAAAACACTTCCCATCTTTTCCGCACAATCATTTCTTCAATTGGTGACGAAGGATTGTTTTGTCCTCTATTGACAAATCCTCTTTCTTTTATCAATCTTTTCTTCGAGATTACCTTGTTGAAAAGTTACTGCACTTTCGCACTGACAAACTTTCTCCAGTTGTACACTCGAAATCTTGGGTTATCAATCGAATTGGAAGCCATTTCAGAAGGATTTGAGAGGGTATTCATTTGTTTTTTGGAGTTTGGAGTGTTTAGGAACCGTCCATAGGAGTTTATAGGAGACGAATTCGCTAAAAACGGCCAAAAACTATCGTTTTGAACACGAAAAACTGCTCACTCACCGATCTCGCTGTCGGCGGCCTCGAAGGCACCGTCAGCAATCCTTATGCAATTAAATACCATAGCTCTCGGGAAAAACCCGCCGTCGGCACCCTAGGTAAAAATTTGCATAAAAATGCCATGGTCCAATACGTTCCAAATTTTCTCTATGGATTCAAATTCTATGAATATCAAAGGGTAAATATAAGTAGTAGGACTTAATATTACTACAAATTAACAATAATTTCAAACAAACACATAACTATTAAAGATAACTATGGGTTGCCTACCATAAAGCATTTGGTTTAATGTCGTCGGCCCGACCTATTCAGGTGTTATTCAGGTTGACTGAGAATTAAAACCTCTTTAAAAATTGGTCTTTTACCTTCAAAATATGGTTTTAATCCATTTACTCTAAATCTATTCCCAGTTTTAGGATTTTTCAATTTCAACTATTCCATAAGTATAAACTTGAGTCACAGTAAAGGGTCCTAACCAACAAGACTTCAATTTCCCAGAAAATAATTTCAACCTTGTATTTTAGAGCAAAACTTCTTGCCCTGGTTTGAATTTCTTTCGGTTAATCTTCTGATCATGTCTTAACTTCAATTTTTTTAATAAATTTTGTTGTTATTGTAAGATTCATTTCTTAATTCTTCTAATTCATTCAATTGCAACATTCTCTTCTCACCAGCAATTTTCAAATTATAATAGAATTCTTTAATTGCCCAAAATGCTTTATGCTCCAATTCTACTGGTAAGTAACAAGTTTTTTCATATATAAGCCTGTAAGGAGTCATACCAATAGGAGTTTCGTAAGCAGTCCTGTATGCCCATAATGCAGTATCCAGTCTCGCAGACCATTCTACTCTATTAGGATTTACAGTCTTTTCTAAAATCTATTTGATCTCACGATTATAAACTTCAGCTAAACCATTAGTTTGAGGATGATAGACAGTAGAGAATTTATGAACAATACTAAACTTTTCTGCTAATCTTTGAATGTATTTATTCCTAAAATGAGATCCTCTGTCAGTGATAATCACTCTCGGCATTTCGTATCTTATGAAAATGTTTTTTCATTAAGAATTTGAAACACTTTTAGCATCATAATGAGGTAAATTTTGTGCTTTAATCCACTTTGATACATAATCAACTACAATCAAAATATATAAGTTCCCAAAAGAAGGAATAAATGGTCTCATGAAATCTAATCCCCAAACATCAAAAATCTCAACTTCCAATATGAAATTCATAGGCATTTCGTTTCTTCTAGATACATTACCTACTCGTTGGCATCTATCACATGTTTTGATATATCTGTAAACATCTCTAAAAAGAGTAGGCCAATAAAATCTAGCCTGTAAAGTTTTATATGCAGTTTTATTAATCCCAAAATGTCCTTCAAAATCAGAATCATGACATTTTTGAATGATCTGTTCAGTTTCTTCATAAGGCACGCATCTCCTAATAATAAGGTCATTATATTGTTTATATAAAAATGGTTCATCCCAAAAATATGATTTTAAATCATGAACAAATTTTATTTGTTGTTGCAATGTTAGCATGGGTGGCAAAATATCGCTTACTAAATAATTTACTATATCAGCATACCAAGGTATTTTCCACTCATTAATATTATAAAGTTGTTCATCAGGGAAACTGTCTATTATTTCTTTGTCGGTGTCAGATAATTCATTATATTCTAGTCTCGACAAATGATCAGCAATTTGATTTTCAGTTCCTTTTCTATCAATCACCACAAAATTAAATTCTTGCATTAAAATTACCCATCTAATTAATCTTGGTTTAGTATCATTCTTTTGCATCAGATATTTAATAGTAGAATGATCGGTATGCACAATATATTTAGTTCCAATTAAATATGATCTAAATTTATCAAAAACATACACAATTATCAGTAACTCTTTTTCAGTAACTGTATAGTTAATTTGACCATCATTAAGACTTCTACTAGCGTAGTATATAACCTTAAAAATTGTCATATCTTTGACCAAGAACAGCTCCAATAGCATTATCACTAGCATCACACATTAGTTCGAACAGTTTCTTTTAGTCAGGTGAAACTATTACAGGTGTTGTTATTAGTTTTTCCTTTAATAATTCAAAGGCATTCAAGCATTCTTCAGTAAATTCAAATTTCTTATCTTTTTCTAAAAGTTGGCATAAAGGTTTTGTAATTTTTAAAAATTCTTTAATATAGCGCCTGTAGAAACCAGTATGTCCAAGAAAACTTCTTACCCCTTTCACTGTAGTAGGAGATGGTAATTTACTATTACTTGAATTTTTGCAGGGTCTACTTCCGTGCCATTTTCTGAAATTTTATGCCATAATACAATTCCTCCTGAAACCATAAATTGACATTTCTCCCAATTTAGAACTAATTTAGTTTTTTTTGCATAGCTCCAAAACTTTTTCAAGATGATTTAAACATGCGTCAAATGATGTTCCAAACACAGAGAAATCATCCATAAATACTTCTATTCCATTGTCTATTGATTTACTAAAAATAGACATCATACATTTATGGAATGTTGCAGGTGCATTACATAGTCTGAAAGGCATCCATATAAAAATAAAAGTTCCATAAGGACTAGTAAAAGTTGTTTTCTCTTGATCCTCAGAAGCAATAGGTATTTGATGGTAACTAGTATATCCATCCAGAAAACAGTAATACTTGTGTTCGACAAGTCTATCCAACATTTAGTCTAGGAAAGGAAGAGGAAAGTGATCTTTCCACGTGGCGGCATTTCATTTTCGATATTCAATACAAATATGCCATCCAGATACTTGTCTGATAGGTATTAATTCATTATTTTCATTTTCTTCAACAGTTATTCCTCCTTTCTTGGGAACACAATGAATTGGACTTACCCAAGTACTATCTGAACTAGGATATATAATTCCAGCATCTAACCATTTTAAAATCTCTTTTTTAACTACTTCTTTCATTATAGGGTTCAGTCTCCTTTGAGGGTTAATTCTTGGTTTAGGTTCTTCATTTAATAAATTCTGTGCATATAAATCGAAGGACTAATTTCTTTAATATCAGCTAAAGTCCAACCAAAAGCTCTTTTGTATTTTTTTAATGTATCCATTAATTTTTTTTCTTGAATTTCATTTAAGTCCGAGGATATAATTACTGGTAATGTTGAAAACTCTCCTAAAAATACATACTTCATATGATTTGGAAGATTTTTTAATTCAAGTTCAGGGGATTTTACAACTGATGAAATTAATATTTGATTTTCTGGTGCAGTTGAATTGAGCGTTTCATATTTTTCCTGAATATAATCAACTTCTTCACTTTCAATTTCTTATCTTATTTTATATCTTTTTTTTTCTTCATAATTTTCTTTGAAATATTGTTTTCTTAAATAATCACATATATTCATTCTAAAACATTCATCATCTTTTTATATTGATGGATATTTCATTGACTTTGAGATGTTAAAGGTTACTTCTTAATCATTTACTCTCATAGTCAATTCTCCTTTTTGAACGTCTATCATAGCTCTTCCTGTAGCTAGGAATGGTCTTCCAAAAATGATTAGAATTTCTTTATCTTCTTCCATATCTAGAATGATAAAGTCCACAGGAAAAATAAATTTATCAACCTTGACCAAAACATCTTCTATAACTCCCATAGGATGTGTAATAGATTGATCAGCTAACTGTAGAGTTACAGAAGTTTGTGCAATCTCTCCAATTTCTAATCTTTTAAAAGTTGATAGAGGCATCAAATTTATGCTAGCTCCCAAATCACATAATGCTCACCCATAAAATTTTTCACCAATAGCACACGGGATAGTGAAACTACCAGGATCTTTAAGTTTTTCAGGAAGTTTTCTCTGAATTATAGCACTACACTCTTCACTGAGTGCAACAGTCTCATGATCTAGTAACTTCCTCTTTTTGTTGAGTATATCCTTCATAAATTTAACATAATCAGGCATTTGTTATAAAGCTTCAATAAAAGGAATATTTATTGACAATTTTTTTTAAAATTTCTAAGAATTTAGCAATTCTTTTTCCTTTATCTTGTTGCTTTAGTATTTGAGAAAATGGTGGAGGTGCTTTTTCAACAGTAAGTTCCATAGGTTTCAGAGGAAAATCAGGATACAAACTTTCATTTTCTCCTTCAGTTTCTTCTTTTTCCTTTTCAACTACAGTTTCTTTTTTAACTCTTATTTCCAACTATTTTCCACTTCTTAATTGAATAGCTTTGATTTGTTCTTTTCCTTGATCTTTAGGATTTACTTCAACATTGCTAGGTAAAGTTCCAACAGGTCTATTGCTTAATGCAGAAGCAATTTGCTCTAATTGGTTTTCTATGTTCTTTATAGCATTTCCTTGATTTTGTAATTGATTACCCATATTCAAAACTAATTCTTCCATAGACAAGATATATTCCTTAAATTGTGAATTATTATAAAAACTTGGTGGATTAGAAGGTCTATAATTGGAATTACCTTGATTGTTTATATTTCTTAATGGGTTTACAGGATTGTTCCCCCACTGAGGATTAACATTATTATTTTGATTATTCCAATTAAAGTTTGGATGATTCTTCCAACCTGGATTATAATAGTTTGAATAAGGATTATTTTGTCTATTATTTATAGCATTTATAGTTCCATATGAAGATTAAGCATCTACCATTTTTCCTAATGAATTTTTTTCTAACACTGGAGGTGTTTGAGAATGATTCATTCCATATTGATCTATTTTCTTTGGAAGAGAAACAATTTTGGAAACTATCATAGTGAAAGCATAAGAGTCATGAATACTGGCTACTCTCTTAGGATTTAGCCTTTCAGCAGGCCATTGAAAACTATTGGTAGCCATTTTTTCGATTAACGCATAGGCTTCTTCAAAAGGTTTAGACATTAGTGATCCACCAGCAGCAGCATAAATTATAGATCTAAGAGATCCTACTAATCCATTATAAAATGTTTTGAATAATTAACCAATCTGATAAAGCATGATGTGGACATTTCTTAAGTTCTTTAAATCTTTCCCAAGATTCATATATTGATTCTCCCTCATACTAACTGAAAGATGTGATATCGTTTCTAAGCTTAGCAGTCTTAGATGGTGGAAAATATTTCGATAAGAATTTTGTGAAAGTTCTCCCCAAGTTCTAATAGATCCAGGTGCTAAAAAATTTAACCAAACCTTAGCCTTATCCCTTACAGAAAGAGGAAAGAGTCTAAGTCTGACAGCATCATCAGACACTCTGTCGTACTTAAAAGTAGCACAAAGTTCAAAGAAACTTACAAGATATAAATTAGGATCTTCATTTGAAGTTCCACCAAATTGATTGTTTTGTACCATTTGGATAATTGTAGGTTTAAGTTCAAATGAATTAGCAGCTACATCATGATTTTGGATAATTAAGTGAATTTCATCTAATGTAGGGTTAGCGTAATCTCTTAAAAGTCTAGATTGATGTTCATTTTCTATTCTTTAGTTATTTATGTTGTTTTCCATTGTTTGAGAATTTATAGGTTCTTTTCTCAGTTTGTTAATTCTTCTAACAGTGTGTTCTAATTCTGAATCGTAAGGTATAAGATTTTCAGAACCAAATTTGCACATACAATCGAAATTAGTACACAGCAAAACAGTTAACTAAATAAGTTACAATTCTATAAAGGTTCTCTAACAGTCCTAATTTTTTGTCCATTACTCTAATTATGTTATATTCTTATAACAAATAAAATATTCCCCGGCAACGGCGCCAAAAACTTGATCTGCGATTTTAAATATATTTATATATCTAGGAATTCGACATCATTATTAAAAGATATAAATCCTCAGCAACAGTGCCAAAAACTTGATTAGGAACGTAATTTTAATTTTAGTAACAATTAAATATTATAATCTTTTGATCGCAGAGTTACCTTTAAACGCAAGTATATGTATCGCTCAAGTAATACAGGGCTCTAGTGGAGTCCTGGATATCGATCCCACAGGGAATATATTAAAGCCTACGGACTAGGATTATATAAACCAATTCATAATCACAACTAAATCGAATTGCCTATCTGTCACTAATACGCAATCGACAAGAATATGAAATTTGTTTTTAAACTAGTTTTACTAAAAATTTACTAATACTATTAAAGTTTATTTCAAATATATAATAGCAAGATTCTTTCTCCTTTGTTAAGATATTTAAGTGAAGTGATAATTAGAATTAGTTTTTATATGTGTTGTGCCAAATATGAGCATACTTATTTTTTACCCTTTGGTCCAGGTATAAAGAAAATTGATTAATCCTATGTTTGGTTACTGAATCTGCGGCTAAGCTGGGAGGATACCGGCTCACTTCGGAGCTCCCACATTCCCCTCGCCTGAGGGCTAATAATCTACACTTCAACGCCCAAACGATAGGACTGAATTGAGGATTTAGCCTGTCACTCTAAAATCTCCAATTCTATGCCCGATTTATATTATTTCCCTATTTGTTTGCACTTCTCCTTTCAAGGATTTACCAGTCTACCTTTCAAAGATAAATGTGATACATACTAGTTAAGAATTCTTAGCCCACGGTCAGATCTTAAGAATTCTTCACATATTTTAACAATACAAATGGCCAATTCGTATGGTAAATTAAGTTTAGGTATAGTATCATCACAACTTCTTTATAATTTGTTTAATAGACTAATTCATATAATCATTTCACAAAAACATCAAAACAAGGAGAAAGACAGAACAACTACTCAGAATTCATGGAAAGGATGCAAAAAAATATGGATTTCATATAATAAAGTAAAGTTCTACACACTATAGTAAATAAACACAACTTATCTCAAATTTCTCTCCAAGCAAACTCCTTTAAGTTACTCTGAATCTCTTCCTTTCTTTACAACACGCAGAATTCTCCATCGAAACAGCAATGCAGAAGAGATCCCTCACTTCCCTTCAACTCTTACAATCCCTTGAAGAATTCCTCACAAAATCTCTATTTGAACTCACTGCTCACTAAATAATAACACTAATTACTCACTAATAGTCTCTTTAGAACACTTTGGACTCACTAATAATTATGCAGGAGACCACTTTTTTGGCCTAATTTGGTTCCTTTTAAAGTTGTAGAAGAGACTATAAGGGTTTTGCAGAAACCCCTTCAAAAATTGTCTACATTCGACGTATTTCTGGAAAGAACCATCGATTTTGCCGTCGGCGGCCTTCTAGAAATAGTACTTTTAAACAGGCTCCACCGTCGGAAGCCTCGATCTCCTTCGTTGGCGGCCTTCCTTGGAATTAATTCTGAAGTCTCGAGAAAATCACGCCGTCGGCGCCATCGACCTCGTCGTCGGCGCTGTAGGTCAATTTTTCAAAATTTGGTCCTTTTTGCTCCAAATTCACTTCTTTTTGCATATTTTCATTCATTTGTCCTTAAATCATCATACCTGCAAAGAAATACCAAAAATACCTTTCTTAAAAGTGCAATATCATCAAAATCAGTATACAATAGGCATGAAAATCTTAACCTTTTTTTTGGGTCACTAATGAAGCGAAAGTCATCAAATTCCAGGCGTCTTCTTTGTAGTGTAGCCATTTAGGATCTAGTAAAAATTTGCAATAATCCAAAATAAATCCAAAATACTCAAAATAATTGGCTCCTAGAGTGAATCTAATAGTTTAAAGCCATGCACCAAAGAATTCTTGCAACATTTTTCAAGCATTTTAGAAATTTTAGGATTTTCAGAACGTTGAAGAGATCATGGTGGAAAGAAAAAAATTTTAGGTTAAAGTGATGCTCTTACCGAGAGTTGATGATTTACGGTGTCGGAATGAGTTGAAATCGCCCCAAATCCTTGATTTATCAAGCCCGAAATTGATTTTTTCGGGTGGTGGGAGGTTAGGGATGATGAATAGTCACTTGAACTGGTCGAAATCACGATTTTTATTGGCTATCAGACCTTTCGCAAAATATCACCATCGGCGAGATTTCAATATTTTAATTGAAATGCTCTCTAGAAAATCTTGCCAACGGCGGCATCGAGCCCACCGTTGGCGAGGTTCTTAAATTTTGCCAAATTCATGAAATTTTGCAATTTCGATCAATTTTAAGCCTCGTCGACATCTCATCAATCTTTTTTAACTTAAATTCTTGTGATGAGGTGTTTTTCTAACACAAATAAACGTACACAACACAAAACATCACATTCTTATATTAAAATCCATGAATTACAATTTTCTTTACATAACTCACATATGTTAGGTATTCTCTCAACCTCAATATATAATACCAACATCTAAATCAAACCACAGCACACTAATTGCTGAACACAAACGTTCAATAGCCATCTCAATCATATTGAGATCTAAAATTAACCTCTAAAGGAAAGCAAACACACAGTACGCATAAGTTCAAATCCAGATCAAAGCATCAACACATAAAACTATAGAATGAGTCTATTACTCGTCTGATTCAGTACTCTCATCATCTCTGAGATCTCCCATCGCTTGAAAATGTACGAAAAAGGTTATAGAAGGGTCAATATCAAAATTCTTGAGTAGAGTCTTCGTCTATCAATCTCATCTTCCTCAATAGGCATGTTAAACTTCCTTCAATATGTCCAATGTGGTCAAAGTGTTCATTCATTATCCATTTTATGTGATCGAAGAAATCAGAGACCTTGTTAATCGCATTCATTATATTTTGGACATCTTTCTCGAGTCTTTTAATCTTTTGTAGGATCACTTGAGTCTTATCAGGAATTATAGGTTGAATTGGCAATGAATTCTGAGACGATTGATCCACAATAATAGCCATGTCATTCTCATGTTCAATTGGTTAAATATTTCAGTTGTGTCCAAAGACTTCCAAGGGAGAAGTACTTTCTTCCAACTCTCATATGAAACTTGGAACTGACTGCAGAGTAAGAATATTGTAGAAGGACGTCCAAGCCCATAAATTGATCTAGGAACAATCAGGCCCAAACAAACTTCACAATTATCAAACCAATATCGATAGGCAGTCCCATTTGAATACAATAATTCAGAATTGCACTTTCTTTAGTGACTTTACCGATCTTCATAGTCGGTAAAAACTTCGCAGAAATGAAGAAGTGTCAGTGTTCCAAAATGGGGGTAAGTATGGCAGAGAAATTAACATACCCGTTTTTTCTCAGTTCCCAATCTTCAGATTCGTCCGTAAGATATCGGTAAATATCATTCATGACATCTCTTGTTGGCACGAAGTTGGAGTAGTGACACACAGGAACATTCTCAATCATATATAATTCATTTATTCTCAAAAGAGTAAATGTTACTCACCTACCTCGCATATAGACGACTCCTTGGTTGATTCCATGTAAATTAGCGTAAAATTCTTTCACCACAGGAACGACTACTGCGGCAGTAGTGTAGCACAAGACTTCCCAATGTCTTCGTACTATCATCTCTTCAATTGTCGTCTATGGATTGTTCAATCCTCGATTCATGAACCCTCTCTCTTTGATTAATCTTCTCTTGATCAGCAATTTATTGAAGATTCCCCGCGCCTCCGCACTGATAAACTTTCGTCTATTAAAAACATGAGATCTAGTGTTTTCAATAGAATTGGAAGCCATAGGCATGAATTTGGTGGAGTCACTATTCATTTTTTTAGAAATGGGAAGTTTTAGATTTGAGTTTAGGAAGTTATAGGGAGCGAATCTCGCTTAAAACTGCCAAAAACCGTCGAAAATCCGTTTCTGCAAAATCTCGCTGTCGGCGGCATCAGTCTCACAGTCGGTGGCCTCTCATAAAAATTATTAAAATATCCCTTTGAAAAATCCCGCCGTCGGTGGCATCGAGCCCGTCGTCGGCGGCCAAGGTAAAAAATGCACATATGTTTACGATGGTCCGAATGTGTTCCAAATTTCTTGACGGATCCAATATTCATGATGATTATGGTATAAATAAGAATAGTAGAGCTCTATATCACTATACACTACAGATAGTAACACACATTAACACATTGATCGCATAAAAATAAGATAATTATGGGTTGCCTCCCAAAAAGCGCTTGGATTAACGTTGTCAGCCTGACCTAATTAAGTTTTAATCAGGTTGACTGAGCATTAAAACCTCTTTATAATGTGGTCTTTTACCATTGAAATACGGTTTCAATCTATTTCAGTTTACTTTGAATGTCTTTCCATTCTTTGGATCTTTAATTTCAATAGTTTCGTAGGTATAAACTTGAGTCACAATGAAAGGTCCTAACCAACGAGACTTCAATTTCCCAGGAAATAATTTTAGTCTTATGTTGTAAAGCAAAACTTCTTGTCCAAGATTAAAGTTCTTTTGGTTAAACTTCTGATCATGCCATAATTTCATTTTTTCTTTATAGATTTTGTCATTATCATATGATTCATTTCTTAATTCTTCGAGTTCATTCAATTGTAGCATTCCCTTCTTACTAGCATCTTCCAGATTAAAATTAAATTCTTTTATCTCCAAATAAGCTTTATATTCTAATTCTACTGGTAAGTGATAAGTCTTTCCAAAAATCAATCTGTAACGAGTCATTCCTATTGAATTTTTATAAGCTGTTTTGAACGCCCACAATGCAGTGTCTAGTCTAGTAGATCAATCTAATTTCTTAGGGTTTACAGTCTTTTCCAATATTCATTTAATCTCTCGATTAGAAATTTCAGCTAAACCACTAGTTTGAGGATGATAAGCAGTAGAGATTCGATGAATAATATGATTCTTTTCTATTAATCTCTGTATACATTTATTCCTAAAAAAGGATCCTCCATCAGTAATAATCACTCTTGGTAGTCCGTATCTAGTAAAAATATTTTTCATTAAAAATCTTGAAACACTTTTAGCATCGCAATGAGGCAAAGCCTGTGCTTCAATCCACTCTGATATGTAATCAACTGCTACTAATATATATAAGTTTCCAAAAGAAGGAATAAATTGTCCCATAAAATCTAATCCTCAAACATCAAAGATCTCAACTTCCAAAATATAATTCAGAGGCATTTCATTTCTTTTAGAAATATTTCCAACCCGTTGACATTGATCACAAGTTTTAATATATCTGTAAACATCCTTGAATAAAGTAGACCAATCAAATCCAGCTTGTAAAATTTTATGAGCAGTTTTATCTATTCCAAATTGCCCTCCAAATTCAGAATCATGACATCTCTGAATAATTGGTTCAATTTCTTTAAAAGGTACACATCTTCTAATAATAAGATCCTTGCATTGTTTATATAAATATGGCACGTCCCAAAAATAATACCTTGAATCATAGATAAATTTTATCTATTGTTGTGTTGTTAGCATGGGTGGTAAAATTTCACTTACGATGTAATTAACAATATCAGCATACCAAGGTATTTTCACTCATTTATTTTATAAAGTTGTTCATCAGAGAAACTATCTGTAATTTCATTGTCAGTGTCAAATAATTTGTAGTGTTCTAATCTCAACAAATGATCAGCTATTTGATTATCAGTTCCCTTTCTATTGACTATTACAAAATCGAATTCTTGCATCAGTAATATCCATCTGATTAGCCTAGGTTTAACATCCTTCTTTTGCATCAAGTTTTTGATAGCAAAATGATCAGTGTGCACAACACATTTGGTCCCAATTAAATAAGGTCTAAATTTTTCAAAGGCATATACAATAGCTAATAACACTTTTTCAGTAACAGTATAATTAATTTGAGAATCATTCAGAGTTCTGCTAGCGTAGTATATTACTTTGAAAATTTTATCGTACCTTTATCCTAAGACAGCTCCAATAGCATAATCACTAGCATCGCACATTAACTCAAATGGTTTCTCCCAGTCAGGTGAAACTATTACAGATACTGTGATTAGCTTTTTCTTTAATAAATTAAAGGCACTTAAATAGTCTTTAGTAAATTCAAATTTCTTGTCCTTTTCTAGAAGTTGGCAAAGAGGCTTTGTAATTTTTGAAAAATCTTTAATGTAGCACCTGTAGAATCCAGTATGTCTAAGAAAACTTCTAACCCCTCTCACATTAGTAGGAGGTGTTAAATTAGCTATGACTTGAATTTTCGCAAGGTCTACTTTTATGTCATTTTCCGAAATTTTATGCCCTAACACAATTCCTCCTACAACCATAAATTGACATTTCTCCCAATTCAGAACTAAATTAGTCTGCTCACATAACTTCAAAACTTTTTTCTAAATTAATTAAGCATGCGTCAAATGATGTTCCAAATACAGAGAAATCATTCATAAACACTTTTATTCCATGATCTATTAAATTACTGAATATGGACATCATACATCTTTGAAATGTTGCAGGTGCATTACATAATATGAAGGGAATTCTTCGAAAAGCAAAAGTTCCATAAAGACTAGTAAATGTTGTCTTTTCTTGATCCTCGGGAGCAATAGGTATTTGATGGTAGCCTGTATATCCATCTAAAAAGCAAAAGTATTTGTGCCCACAGAAGTCTATCCAGCATTTAGTCTAGAAATGGTAAAGGGAAGTGGTATTCCCTAGTAGCAGAATTTAATTTTCTATAATCAATACAGATACGATACCCGGTAACTTGTCCAATAGGTATTAATTTGTTATTTCCATTTTTTTCCACAGTCACTTCACATTTCTTAGGAACACAATGAATTGGGCTTACCCAAGCACTGTCTGAAATTGGATAGATAATTCCCGCATCTATCCATTTTAAAATCTCCTTTTTAAATACTTCTTTCAGAATTGAATTTAGTGTGTGTTTGGGACAACTTATTCACTGCAGTGGCGTTTTCAAAAACGCCACCGCCTGTTTGCAAAGAACGTCTCAGAATCTTATGCAAATAATGTGTTTTCATTTTACATTACACGCCCACTCCGGCTCTTCCCTCGTGATCCGCTTTTACTGTGAGCCAAAGACTTTGTTTCCCTCATTCCTCTACCTGCGATCCTTCTGTCCCGCGACGACACCGTCCTCTACCCGTGATCGCTCCTGACGACACTCGTGCCCTCCCGCGTCCCTTTCACTTCCGTGACCTAAGTTCATCTTCTCCACTCCAACCGATCGTAAAGCATCTACGCCACACTCTAATCCATCTCTTATCTGCTCCAGTCGAACGAGACTTCTGCTTCCGATCCCATATGACAGCGGCGGCGGAGGTGGAAAAGGTACGACGAGTTAGGTACGAAGAGATCGACACAGATCATCACCTCTTTTTCTCTCCGGTGACATCTTTGACATCTCTCACCCATCCATTATTAAGCAGGTATAAGTTTTGAGTTTCAAAAAAATTTTATTGTTGACATCTCCAGTTCCTCTCCCATCAGGCCTCAATGGTCGATCCAGATTCAAAAAAAAATTTACTGTTGCTCTTGCTTCTTTGATTTTTATATAAGTTCTTATTTTTCAGGTGATGCTATGTTTTTGTTCTTCAAAGATAAGTTCTTGTTCTTCAATGATAAGTTCTTGTATTTCCTTTCATTTTTCAGTTGATGAGATAATCTTCAGGGTCATAATAGTCTTTTTTACACAAACAGTTGCAATTCAGTTGTTTTCCAAACGCTCAAACCAAACAGACAGACATATTGTCCGGATCAGCTGCTGATCAGTAGATTATCAGGATAATCTACTTATCCTGATAATCTGGATAATCTGCAGCTGTGCCAAACATACCCTTAATCTCCTTTGGGGATCAACTCTTGGTTTATGTTATTCATCAAGTGTAATTTTGTGCATACAGATCGAAGGAACAATTCCTTTAATATCAGCTAACATCCAACCAAAAGCTTTTTTATATTGCCATAAGGTGTTTAAAATATTTTTTTTCTTGCAAGTCATTCAATTATGATGATATGATAACAGGTAATGTAGATGAGTTTCCTTGAAACACATACTTCAAGTGGTTAGGCAATATTTTCATCTCAAGTTCATAAGGTTTTATAATTGACGGAACAAGATTTTTATCAGTATTTTCAGTTATATCCAATATCTCAAATCTTTCTTGAACATAATCTAATTCTTCACTTTCAGTTTCTTCCAAACTTTCTTCCAAATTAATTTCATCTTTATCTTCTAATATCTCTCAATTTTGTTTATCTTCAAAATGCTTTTTGAAATATTTGTTTCTCAAATGTTCACTAATTTACATCCGGAAACATTCATTATCTTTTTCAACAGCCGGATATTTCATGGATTTAGCAATATTGAAAGTTATTTCTCGGTCAATGACTCTATAGTTAATTCTCCTTTTTGAACATCTATCATGGCTCTTCCAGTTGCTAAGAATGGTCTCTCTAAAATTATAGGTATTTATTTATCTTCCTCCATATCTAGAAATATAAATTCCATAAGAAAATTAAATTTATCAACTTTAACTAGCACATCTTCTATAACTCCTTTAGGATAAGTAACTGAACGATCAGATAGCTAAAGAGTCACAGAACTAGGTGAGACTTCTCCTAATCCCAATCATTTAAAAATTGATAGAGACATGAGATTGATGCTAGCTCCCAAATCACATAAAGCTTTTCCATATAATCTTTCACCAATAGCACAAGGTATAGTTAAACTACCAGGATCTTTTAATTTTTCACGAAGCTTTTTCTGGATAATTGCACTGCATTCTTCACTTAGTGCAACGGTTTCATTATCGGAGAATTTTCTTTTCTTGTTCAAAATATCTTTCATATATTTCACATAATTCGGCATCTGCTATAAAGCTTCAGTAAAGGGAATATTTATCGTTAACTTCTTAAGGATTTCTATAAATTGAGAAAATTTTTTATCCCTTTTGTGTTGTTTTAATCTTTGAGGAAACAGTGGTGGTGGTTTTTCCACAGTAATTTTCATAGGTGTGAGTGGATGTTCTAATTCTGAGTATATATAATCAGTTTCTTTTTTCAGTTTCCACTTTTTCTTTTTCAGTTTCAGTTTCATTTTGCACTCTCATTTCCAATTCTTTTCCACTTTGTAATTGTATCGCTTTAATTTATTATTTTCCTTGATCTTTAGGATTGAGTTCCACATTACTAGGAAAAGTACCTGAAGTTCGGTTATTAAGCACAGGAGAGATATGTCCTAATTGATTTTCAATATTCTTTATAGTTGTTCCTTGAATTTTGAATTTGTAACTGTTGACCCATACTTAATATCATTTCTTCAGTAGACAATCTCTTTTTCTTAAATTAAGTATTGTTATTAAATCTAGGAGGATGAGAAGGTCTATAGTTAATATTTCCTTGATTGGATGAATTTCCTAATGGGTTCACTGGATTGTTCGCCCATTGCATATTTATTGCAGAATTTTTGTTGTTCCAATTTAAATTAGGAGGATTTTTCCAATTTAGGTTGTAATAATTTGAATAAGGATTATTGGATCTGTTATTGATAGCATTTAAGGTTTCATAAGATGGTTGAGCATCTACAAATTGCCCTATTGAATTTTCCTCCAACACCATAGGCGTTTGAGAACAGTTCATTCCATATTGGTCTATTTTCTTTGATATTGCAGCAATTTAAGAAGCTAACATAGATACAACATCATAATCATGGATATTAACTACTCTTTTAGGATTTACCCTATCTGAGGGCCATTGAAAATTATTTGTAGTCATCCCTTCTATTAACGAATAAGCTTCATCAAAAGGTTTTGACATTAAAGAACTACTAGCAACAACATCAATAATTGATCTAAGAGATCCCACTAATCTATAGTAAAAGGTTTGAATAATTAGTCAATCTGGTAATGCATGACGGGGGAATTTCCTAAGAAGATTTTTAAATCACTCCCAAGCTTCATATATCGATTTTCCGTCAAACTGACAAAATGATGTTATGTCATTTCTAAGCTTAGCAGGTTTTGATGGAGGGAAATATTTAGATAGAAATTTTAGTGATAATTCTGCCCAAGTTCTAATAGATCCAGGTGCTAACAAATTTAACCACATCTTAGTCTTATCCCTTAATGAAAAAGGAAAAAGCCTAAGTCTAACGACATCCTTTGAAACTCCGTCATATTTGAAAGTAGCACAAAGTTCTAAAAAACTAGCAATGTGTAAATTAGGATCTTCATTTGGTTTACCACCAAATTGATTATTTTGTACCATTTGGATAATTGCAGGTTTAAGCTCGAATGAATTAGCAACTACATCAGAATTTTGGATGGTTAAATGAATTTCATCTGCTGTAGGATTTGCATAATCTCTTAACGGTCTAGGTTGATGTTCATGTTCAATTCCTTAATTGTTTGAGTTGTTCACCATTTGATTCAAATTTGTAATTTCTCTTTTTTGTTTTCTAATTTTTCGAATAGTGTGTTCCAATTCCGAATCGTAAGGTATTAGATATTCAGTTCCAAATTTACGCATACATAATTGAAATCGGCACACAAGATAAATAATAAAATACTAAAATAAGTGGTAATTCAAAATAAAAGTTTTCTAATAATTATAGTTTAGTCCATTACTCTAAAGAAATTTTCCTCGGCAACGGTGCCAAAAACTTGATCTGGTGACTTTATGTATACTTAATAATACAAGAGTTTGATACTGCTACTAGAAGATTTTAATCCCAAGCAACTGAGCCAAAAACTTGATCTCAGGGTGTACTTTGATTAACGTTAATAGATTATAAAAATTAGTTCTCAAATAATCAAAAAAGGCAAGGTCACTCTTTTATCAATGCAAGTATACGTATCGCTCAAGTAATACAGGGCTCTAGTGGAGTCCTGTTTATCGATCTCACAAAGAGAATATTAGAGGCTAAGGACTTTATCAAAAAACAGATTCAAATCACAACCAATTTGGTTTACTACTATGTCACTAATATTCAGTACGATAAAGTATGCAAGTAAACTAAAGTTTTAATTAAACTAATACTATTAACTAGAACGTATAATGCGAGGATCAATATATAAAAAAGCGTCCTTCTCCTTGTAATAAGAATTAAGTGAACGATAATCTGATTTAGTTAAAACTGTATTGTGCCAAATAGGAACATACCTATTGTTTACCCTTGCTCAAGTGCATAAAGAACATTAGCTAATCCTATGTTTGCTTACTGCCAGAGTGGCTAGGCTGGGAGGATACCGGCTCTCACTCTAGAGCTCCCACGTTCCCCGCATCTGAGGGCTAACATCTACACTGAAGCACTCAAACAATAGGATCAAATTGAGGATCTGTCACTCTGAAATCTCCAATTCTGTGCCCAATAAATTATATTTCCCTATTTATTTGCACCCAATCTTCAAGGACTTCACTACCTCGGATCTTGGATGTGATCTTCACTTTTAGTTGCAATTCAACATATTTTAACAATTCAATTGACCAAATTGAAAGTAAATTAAGATCGAAGTGAAAGATCATCACAATGTCTTTAACATACTTTTGGCACATCCAAATCAAATCATCTTCTCACAAAATCTCAAGACAAGGAGAAAGACAGAGAAATCTACTCAGAACTCATGAAGAAGATACGATAAATCATGGATTTTAGATATAAAAGCAACGTCATAAAACTACTATAGTAAAACACAACTTATCTCAAATTCTTCCCCAAGCAAACTTCATGAAGTTCCTCTGAATCTCTTCCTTTCTTTACAACGCACAAGATTTTCTCTTTGAAATGACAAGGCGGAAGAAATCTCTCACTTTCCTTCCACTCTTACAATTTCTCAAGGAAATCCCTCACACAGCTACTCACTTACATTAAATCGGACTCTCCAAAACTATTGGCGACTCTCCAAAATTGGTGGAAACTCTTCAAAACTGATTATGACTCACCAAAACTGATGGGGACTCCCTTCTTTTCAGCCTTATTCTCCTCCTTTTAAAGTTATAGAAGTCTTTTCCAAGAGATACCTAAGCAACCCTCCAAAAATCGTCCACATTAGATGAATCCGGGCGAGAAACTAAAATCTCACCGTTGGTGGCAACGATCTCGCCGTCGGCGAGACAGTTTAATTAATTAATTTGACTTCTCGGGAAAATCCCGCCGACAGTGGCATCGAGTCCGTCGTCGGCGGCCAAGGCCAATTTGGCACATTTGGATCATTTCGCTCCAAATTCGCTCCTTTTTTGTATCTTTTTGCTCTAATGGCCATAATTCCTTATATCTGCAACAAAACATCAAAAATACATTTTTTTTTAAGTGTAATATCATCATAATCAGTATAAAATAGGTATGAAAATCTCAACATATTTTCCTTTGATCAAATCACAACCAGACAACTCAATTTGCTATTGTCACTAATATTTCAGTGTGTTAAAATGATGCAATTTAGCTAAACACTTAAAGTAAACTAATTCTACTAACTAAAGTTTGTAATGTAAGGTTCAAATATAAGAAAGCATCCTTCTCCTTGTAATGAGAATTAAGTGAGTCGATACAAAGTGCATAAAGAATATTGGTTAATCCTATGCTTGTTTACTGAATCTGTAGTTAAGCTGGGAGGATACTGACTCTCACTCCAGAGCTCCCACGTTTTCCTCGCATGAGGGCTAACAATTTATGTTTTAGTACTCAAATGATAAGACCAAATTGGGGATTTCAGTCTGTCACTCTAAAATATCCAATTCTACGCCCAATAGATTATATTTCCCTATTTATTTGCACCCAACTTTCATGAACTTCACCATCCATGAACTTTTAATGTAATATCCACTTTTGTTGTAAAACCCAATATATTTTAACAAATCAATTGGCCAGATTGAAAGTAAACTAAGATTGAAGTGAAAGATCTTCACAATTTTTTAACATTTACTTGGCACAACAAATCCAAATCATCATTTCACAAAATCTCAAAACAAACAGAAAAATAGAGAAATCTACTCAGAACTCATGAAGAAGGTACGACAAAACATGGATTTCATATAAAAAAGCAAAGTTATACAACCACAATAAGTAAATACAACTTATCTCAAGTTTTTTTCCAAGCAAATCTCTTGAAGTTCCTCTGAATCTCTTCCTTTCTTCACAATAACAACAGACTCTCTCTTGAACTGCAAGGAAGAAGAAATCTCTCACTTTCCTTCCACTCTTACAAGCCCTTAAAGGAATCTCTCTCCCTCAATCATGAACCCTAAATCTAGGCTAAAACTCAAAATTAGACTCTTCTACAGACACAGACTCTTTATTTTCGGCCCTCAAAACTTCTTTTAAAGTTTTGCAATCAGTTCCCCAAGAGGTGCCCAAGCAACTCTCCAAAAATCACCCAAATTTAATGAATCAGGTTGAAAAACCATTAGCTCGCCATCAGCGCGATCGCGTCATTTAATGGATATGCTCTCGGGAAATTCACGTCATCGGCGCCGTCGGCGCCCTAAGCCAAAATTCCATATTTTGGTCATTTTCACTCCAAATTCGCCCCTTTTTGCTTCTTTTCGTTCTAATAGCCATAAATCATCATATTTGCAACAAAATATGAAAAATACATTTCTTTAAAGTGCAATATCATCAAAATCAACATAAAATATGTATGAAAATTTCAGCATATTCTCATTTGATGATTGCGCCTATAGGAAATTAATAACTCAAATAATCTAAACCTTATCTAATCTTTGAATTAGATAGAGGATAATCTGTTGGTATTTACTCGGACTAAACAAATATCCTAAATTTCTTCGTTTGAATAATTGAACCCATTATTAAATAATATTCTCATCTTTCGAGATGATATATTACTTCTAATGTCGTGTTTGATTATTTAAACAATTAAATATTCGAGATCTGTTCAATCTTATTTTCAAAATCAAAACCCTTTTTTTAAACAACATAACACTATTTATACATAAGTGGAAGATAAATCTAACATACACGATTAATTAATGTTCATTCATCTTTCTCTCTTTATCTATTTATCTGTGCATTATTCATTCAGTGTGATTCATATAAATATTTGAATTTAACGCTTTAATTTTATGAAATTTGATGATATTAATAGCTTTTTTTGTGAGAATTTAATAATATTTTTTTAATAATTTTTGAAATTAAGTAGCTATTATGATATCGATAAGATGCGATGACCTCGATATGACATTTTGCGCTAAGTTGGGTAACAACATACACGTTGAACAAGGCGAGCATATGAGTGAATTATATCTCACATTAGAAAGGAGTAACATGTATGAGATGGAGCCCTCCAAGAGGGACTCACTTAAGAACTCGATTTCTGCTCTTAAAAATTTGAAAAGTTTATAGAAAGGATATAGGAAAGTACTCTTTGATAGACTCTACTTAAGTTTGTTGAATTTTAAGAGATAAGAAAAGCTTAGAAAATTTTTTCATTCATAATAAACATTCTACAAAGAGACAATGAGTTCAATAAATGATTGGATAGCTCTCATGAGAAGAGAGTAGAATCAAGAATGAGCTTGTCCTTCAAGGATTTTAAAAAAATATTTGATAAGGGGGGTAAGAGAGGCCCGTTGAATGTTTATAATAATCATTTATTAATCAATATATTCATAGGGATTAATGCCTTATAATAAGATTCAAAAATTAGTAGCTTAACCCATGAGAATTGGATGGTAAAAGATTACATCATTTAAAGACCAAGACTTCATAAAGCTACAAATATGAGTAGACTGACTTTTGTTCCTAATTTTTTTCTTGAATAATTCATCATAATTCTTCTTGTATAATTTTATAATGATTATCCATTAAAAAAAACAATAGAAAAAAAAGAACAACGAGCTAAGTCCATTAAGGCTTCTGGAGCTGCAAAGATCAAGTTATCAAGTAGTTTTCGATTAGTTGTGGTAGAGAAGGAACTTCAAAAAGATGATGAAGAGGTTTAACATGAGTTTTTTTTAGATGAGTTAATTTTATTAACTTTTTTTATTTTCTGATAAGTGATATCCATTATGTTGTGATGACACACTCTTGCCCAACTTACATTAAGAGTTAAGGAATTCAAGTTTAAAGAAATTCCATCATACATATACATTTCTCTAGAGTAAAAGATATATTCCCTCCTTAATTGAGAGATTATTTTTAGCCATTGAAAAAGTATTTGAAGTATGTTGGGAATTTCTTTCTAGGCATAATATTTTAATATAATATATAAATATAACGCACACGTAGATAAAAAAGTATTAAAAGAGGAGTCACTAGAGATTTTACATGAAAAACTCAAAAAGAAACATAGGGCCAAAACAATTCTCTATATATTCTAAGTGAATTTTCTAGTGATATATCATGTCAATTAGAGATTAAAATATCCTTAACTTCATTTAAAACCCATGATCTATAGTAGTGAGGCTAGTGCAACCGAACAATATCATGTTGCCTTTGGCAGCTTGAAAGCTTTGTTTACCATGACGTTGTGAGATATGGTAATGAGATATAAATAAATAATAAGGATCATATATGACATGGTGAAGAAAATGAACTCAAAGAGACTCACTCGCAATTAAGAGCACAAGAACAAGAGTGGCAGAAGAAGATCAAATTGTTAAGAGATGTTAGGAAACTTTGGCTGCTCTAATTGTAAGAGAGGGTGAGTTCAAAAACCAGGTGCCCTTAGCAGTAGACAGAGTTAGCGACGAGGGCGAGTCAAAACATACAACAACTAAGCTAGGAAATAATATTTTTGCTATACTTTTGAGATTGAAGTATTAAATCTGTAAGTAGTATAATGCCTTGAGTGTCATATATGTAATTTAGGCTTCTTAGCAAATATTATTTAATATTCTTTTTATGAATGTTATTGAAACTACATAAAATTAGGCTCATTATCAAAATCACTTACATTTTTGTTCATCCAAAAAAATAAATCAAATTGATTTAATTTTATTTTATTTTCTTAAAACAACAAATTTGATTTAATTTATTAAATGTCAGAACAAACTCTAGTAATTTAGTAAATTTAGAATTAAAAAAAGCAAATAGAATAACTGCACAAGCAATGCATTCTAAGAGCCTGTTTGGGGCAGCTGGGGAGCATCAGCGTTTTATGAATGTCGCAGAGGTGTTTGGAAATAGCTTTCGAGCATGATTTTTTGCACCGCACCTAACGCACTTATGTATTTTCCTTAATAGCGCGCGAAGCGGGGTCGGGGCAGCTTCAAGTGGGTGCTTCGCGCGTTAGGGTGAACATTTCCGGAGGTGCCCTTCTTCTCTGCTCCACCGTTGCCCTCATCATTCCGAGCTCTCTCCCCATTCTTCCTTCATCTTCTTGGTTTTTGTGCCGAGGTCGACACTCTCCCCCTCATGGATCTTCTTCTTCCAACTACACTCTTCTCACTTGAAGAGAATGTATATTTTTGTGCCTCACTGCCTAGTGGTTTAGATGGTAGATCAAGTTTTCGGTTCATGTTTTAGTGATTGAGAAAGTTTGGGAATGTTAGATCTGTACATTTGAACATTTTCTCTTGAGGAGAAGGTCGAATGGGTCTAATCTGTTCGAAGCTATGTTGTGCATTTCTTTTTGTTCTGTTTGAAGTTGACATGTTGGAAGCAAGTGACATGTTGGAAGCATTTCCTTGTTAAACCACCTTATTTTGAGATATTTTAATGCCTTTTTTCTGTGATGATCCCGATTACCTGTAGTTTTGGTCTGTTGACCCGATATAAATATATGCGTACTAAAATCTTCTTTCCCGACAACAGTGCTAAAAACTTGACCCGAAGTCCTCTGAAGATCAACTTATTAATTCATGCTTTCAAAAAAATATGTTATAAATAATAATAGTGGCTAGTGTATATAAATATAATTTTATGGAAAATATTTTACACACTAGGGGTACTACGCAAGTATACATATCGTATCAAGTAATATAGGGCTTTGAAACAAAGACTCCAGTATCGTTCCAACGAGGAGAGAGATATAGATCTTTAAATATTTTTATTTTAAAGTATTTCTTTTATAATCAAAAATAAAATATCTTTAATTTACTAGATGCAATAATAAAGCGAAATAAAATAATTGATGTAAATAGCGATAAGAAAGCGACTTTCTCCCTTTCAATTAATCTAAGATTTTCTAAGATAATGATAATATTCGTGGAGAATATAAATTTATGGTATTGTGCCAAATAGAAGCATTCATATTCTTTACTCTTTGATCCAAGTGCAAATAACATCGAGCAAATTTATAGATCGGGTCGGATGTATTGTTAGTAGAATGGGTTAATCTAGGCTCACACTACTAGATGTCCAAGGTGGCCATGGTCGGCCTCTACTAGTGACCCTTTCCTTTTCTATAAACCAAATCATAAAATTTTAGTCTCACTCTAAAACTTATCAATTCTACGCCCAATATATAACATCTTCTTATTTATTTGCACTTCACTTGAATAACCCGCACTGAGCGCCTTCGACTACCCAATGATTCATGTAATATCTACAAGTTAAGAATTCATCTCCTTCTAGGTCTCAAAACTCTTCAACGGGTTTAACAATTTAAATGACCAATTTAAATAGTAAATTAAGAACCGGTATTAATATCATCACAATGTTTTGAAAATATATTATTTTTAATTCTCCGACGACTTTTGTATTATCTTATTTATCTTTTCATAATTGAAAGGAGAAAGTAAAGTAACTACTCAGAACACATTGAAATTAAATAACAAAACATAATAAATAAGCTTTAAATCAAAATAAAAATACTTATCTTAGATGTTTCTCCTACTGAACTTCTGATTTCTATTGACTCCACAGCGTAATGAACTACAGATGCACCAACTCTTTCAAACTCTAAACACAAACTCTAAAATAAACTCACTAATTTATGAAGGAAAGTAAAAAGGTGGCCCTAATATGATCTCTCTAATTCTCTCCCTAGGCTGGACTCTAGATAGGGGGGTTAGATGGGGCCTTTTTCTCTGAAGGAATACCCTCCTATTTATAGGCTTCAAGGGTTGCCTCAAGGCACCTCTTCAAAATGTATCCACATTCAATGAATCTTCTAGAAGGTGTGTCTGGCGCCTAGGCACTAGGCGCCAGACACCACGTCAAGTTCTTCGCACCTCTTCACTTTGGATCACACCTCTTCGCGATTAAAACTTTTTTGAAGCGTCCAAATACATTGTATCACATGTCCTATAAACCAGGAACAACTGCCAGTCTTCTAGAAGGTCCAATATCCGCTCACACCGTCAAAATAGCCGCCCAAAAGTCTTTAAAAACTTAACAGTTTTCTGTATCGAGTTGGCGCTTAGGCGCAGGACTCTGGCGCCTAGGCGCCAGGCCAATAATTTCGATAATTTTGCATTTTGGCTCTATTTTTGCTCTTTTTTGCTCATTTTTGCTCCTTTTTCATATTTTTCTCCTTCTTGAACATTTTTGTATCATCTGCATCCAAAAACACAAAAATACCTTTCATTAAAGCATAATATCCTTAAAATTAATAAAAATCAAGGCAAAAAAATAGGTATTTTTTTTCTTGGATCATCTGTCACTTGTGTTGATTCTGATTACCTGTGTTGATGGGGCTAATGTGGAATTACTAGCGTTGGGTTGTGATGCAAATGCTTTGTTTTTTGTTTTGTAATATCTATTGTTAGCCATTGATTTTAGGGGAAAATTTGATGTCGCGGTAATGAAAAGATGATTTGGAGGAAAGAAGTGATGAAAGATGATTTTTTTTGCACTTATTCAAGCTTTACAGGGTTTGATTTTAACTTGCTCAATTAAAATGTGAAGTTAACTTTAATACTGCACAATATGAAAAGCATTTAATAGTTGTTCGACATGCAAATATTCAAAAAATGGATGTTTGAACTCGATGGTTTGGATGGCTACCTGTTCACCTATTTATAGGGTTGTTTACCTATTGTTCAACATGTTAATATTCAAGATATGTCTCACAACTACTAAATAGCTATCTCACATGTTTCAAGAGGTGTCTCAAATTCTTAAGAGATGTCTTTGTTGATTGGTTCGAAGCATTGCTTTACTTAAGAGTTGTTTCACTTACAATGGTTGCATTTAAAAGATGTATCAGCAACAATGTCAATATATAACTTCAATTATGCTTGTGTCATGGTCTCTCCTAGAACGTGATGAAAATGTACAAGCCATTTAAAGGTGTTTTTTTGGGAAATATGTTATTGGAACATTTGCAAATAAACCACCTGTTTCTTATACCATCAATTATGCTTCTCACATTATCTCACCATTCCACGACATTGTAGATTTGAAATGAGTCTTGCAAATGTGATGTAAATGGCTGATTTTGTGGTTATCGCAAGTTTAATATGGTTAGATATTTTGTAGTTACTCCTCCTTAAAATGTGTTTCACTTTGCGATCGATGAAATGCTTCATTACAATTGTTTCTAAAAAGAGTCCTACAATTGTTAGATATTTTGTAGTTTAATATGGTTTGATGCTTTCTTGTTTCATGTCAACCTTTTTAAGCATAACAACTTCAATATTAGTTGCCAAATGGCTAAGCCAATTGAAGGGGGACACTATGCAATTTGGGATAAAGATGTAACCAACATATTTTGCAATCTATGCATAAAAGAAATTGAGATTCAAATTAGGCCAACCACATATTTTAATAAGGACGGTTGACAAAATATTGCTAAAAAGTTCAAAGAGTTGACAGGGCGGGATTACGACGGACTCAAATTCAAGAACAAATGGGATAAATTGAAAAATGAGTGGACAATATGGAAGGATCTGAAACAAGGATCCACTGGGTTGGGTTGGGATCCCATCAAACGTTCCATTAACGCTACAAATGAATGATGGGTCGAGAAAATAGAGGTAATCAACTGACTCACATTATTTTATCATCAAATAACACCTATATTTTATTCACATAAATCCTTTATTTTCAATTAACTTTAATGTCTTTGACACAGGCATTGCCGACAGCTACAAAATATAAGTAGTACGAAATTGAGCCTGATTTTGAAGAAAAAATGGACATAATATTTCAGGGGGTTGTAGCAACTGGCAAACATGCATTCAACCCGAGTGAGTTGGGCTTTGCTGGCAAAGCAGATGACTTGCCTTCTGAACCAGTAATTGTTGAGGAAGAAGTGCGTAGCTAAAGAAGTTTTTAAAGTTATGTGTAAGCATTACATTCTCGTATGCTTTTCTCATTCCTTTTATATGCTTTTAAAGTTTTGTCTTTTGAATTATTGTCTAAACATTAATTCATGTTGCTTAGAAAATGGGAGAGTGAAATGTGCTTCTCCCCTAACGGTTTCTTTCTTTATGGTCTCACAAAGCTTATGTGTATTTGACTTTCTTCTAGGGAAATATGTGTATTTGACTCTCCCACACAACTCACGATATTGGGAAACTAGGATATTTTGAGTATACCTGTATGGGGAATATGTGTATACCTGTATAGGAATATTTCATACTTGGATGTTTTGTGTACCATTCCATTGGAATATGTTGGATCTATCTCCGCTCAAAACTCATTGCAGATATTAAGCAACAAAAAATATTCTTTCTCAAACATCTATTCTTCTCGGATGCAATTTGTGGCTCTTGATGCATTAGCAATGGTCCATGCTTTATAAAGTATCATTAATTATGGTGTTCAAATAAAAGTTGTACAATTCTAGTATGCTAGTCTAATTCCATACATTTGTTTTATTAATTCATGTTGCTTAAAAAAGGGAGAGTGAAATGTGCTTCTCCCACAACTGTTTGGGTTTTTTATTAATGCATATGATGTGCCTTTAGACAAATGTTTGATTTATCATTACCTAAAACATTTGTTTAGTGGAAGGTTTTATTAGTTATGTCTACAAATCACACTCTAGAATAATTTTCTCATTCCACATGTCGTGCTTTAGGACTAGAATATGAATTCCTGTAAAAATCTATTTGCTCAACTGCTGGAAAAATGGGAGAGTGAGATGTGCTTCTCTCCCCACTTCTGTTTGGGTTTTCAGTTAATGCAACTGATTTGAAATCTTGAAAGAAATATTAAATATTGAAGCACTTCAATGCTCATTTTTAGTTTTAATAAGATTTCATAAGTGTTGTCTACCCTTCACCTGCTGGAATTTAAAATATTGAAAGGTCACACTTTATAGTGATCGGATTGCCAGCAAATTTTTTGTTATATTCGGCTTCAAATCTGTGTTAGGTATGGCTCATATACCGGAAGTTGGAGTCTCTTGGAAGAAGAGGTGTGTCTACTGGATGAAAAAGAGTGTCTCTTGGAATTAAGGGAGTTGAGGGGAGCGAGGGCATGTTTGTAATTTATCTATGGGTGGTTTTATCTATAAATAGATATGTAAGCTTATGGGTATGTTGGAACTGCACTATGTAACTCCTCTGGAATAGTGAAATTCGCCGCTATGCTCCTGAGGACGTAGAAATCTATGCCGAACATTGTTAAATCTCTGTGTGTTCTTCTTTTCAATTTAATTTGCTTTATTTTTCGTCCTGATTTGCACAACAATTGGTATCAGAGCGAGGTTAGAGGGAGAAGAAGATCGACACATGAGGAGAAGAAGAAGGATTCACAGGACTTTTGCGAAATTGGAGGGCTACGAGACAATTCGGAGCAGGAAGAGAGACGAGGAAATCATTGTATTCACGAATTCAACAAGGAATTCGTGGGAGAGGAAGGATGTGTAGTTCCTGGAGGAGTTCCCTGATCGCGACGGAGGCAGTCGCGGTGGATACATCTCTGTTTGAAGAGGATTTGGACGTGAGGCACAACGGTTGCTGCCAACAGAGTCGCGACTGAGAAAGGTTCACGAACAGGCATATCTTGGGCGGGCGAATCTCACGGCACAGGCGCGGGAGAAGCTATTCGCGACAGCTTTGGCCGGAGCATCGTGCGATACAGGTTCGTGAACGGGCCAGAGGCCAAGAGCAGTTGCACATTGACCCACAATTTTATATTATGATATTTTTAATTTAATTGCAACGACGCCAAAAACTTGACCCCGCTATATTATATGTATAGAATTGTAATTGTTTATGTTGTGGATGCTACGCAAGTATACGTATCGTATCAAGTAATACGAGGCTCTAAGTAGAGTCCTCGTTATCGATCCCACAGGGAAATAGAAAATTAAATAACAACTAATTTTAAAATAATAATAATAATAATTTTAAAATAGTATACGAAAATTTGGAATTCTAAATTTAAGCGCAATAAAGTAAACTAAGTATTTTAATTAGGTTACTAAACTAAGTAGAAAATTAATACGTATTGAAAGTGCAGGAAATTAAACTAATTGCTAAATAAGTCTTAACTATTCAGAAAAAGTATCTTTCCCCTTGTTTAGAAATTTAAGTGATTGATGAATTTAAATAGATAATTTTAAGATATTGTGACAAATAGGAGCATTCCTATTCTTTACCCTTTGGTCCAGTGTAAAGAATATCGACTAATCCTATGTTTGATTACTTAATCTGCGTGCTAGGCTGCGAAGGATACCGACCGCCACTTCGTAGCTCCCACGTTCCCCTCGCTCGAGGGCTAACATCTACACTTCGACTCTCAAACAATAGGACCGAATCGAATATTTTAGTCCGTCACACTAAAATGCTTTATTCTACGCCCAAGTGATATTATTTCCTATTTATTTCGCACCCTCCTTCCAAGGCTTTGAATTCCCGAATATCGATGTAATTTTTACTATAGTCGATAATCAACACATTTTAACAAATCAAATGGCCAGCTTGAAAGTAAATTAAGTTTTAAGTAAAAATTATCTCAATTTATTAATATTTAAAAGTACTTCTATTTTTAGTTCATCTAATCACTTAATTTCATAAACAGTGAGAAAGACTAAATTAACTACTCGTAATGCATGGGAACTAAACTAAGCTTCGGATTTCATTTAAAGTTAAAAACAATAAATATAAATACTTATCTCGATTTATCCCTGCGTACTCCTCAGCCTTCTTCGACTCTTCCTTCCAAGATAACGAAGACTCGCTAAAGATTCACTAAGACTCTCTAATTAAACTCACTTAAGACTCCAGAGATACACACAAATGACACACACTTATAAGCTGAATTTCGACCTCTATATATAGAGGTGAGCAAAGGACCAAGAGGTGTGTAAGCATCCCTTCAAAAAGTGTCCAGGTTCAATGTATCTGCGCCATTTAAACTACCTCGCCGTCGGCGACGAACTACCTCGCTGTCGGCGAGGCTTCTGAAGGTCTTCGAACCGCGCTATCTCGCTGTCGGCGGTCTCGGTCTCGCTGTCAGCGAGACAGTTATAAATCCTTCAGAATTTCTTCCTCGTACCCTCGCCGTCGGAGGGCTTGATCTCACCGTCGGCGACTCAGCACAAATTGCATTATTTTCTTCCTTTTTGCTCTAAATCCGCTCATTTTTATGATTTTTGCTTTTATCATCTAAATTTTACATTCCTGCAACCAAATAAAGAAAATACATTTCTTTAAAGTGTAATTTCATCAAAAATAGGTATGAATTTCTTAATAAAATTTTCAGTGATCAAAATCCCCCAAACTTACTTATTACTTGTCCTCAAGTAATTTTTAGTACTACATAAAAATAATGATTTCTATAGTAAGATTTTTCAATTCAAATAAACTATGAATCATAATAAAGTTAAATAAAAATAATTCATGTAATTTAATTAATCTTATAGAAATAAATTATTTAGTTATCAGGTCTAAGATTTCTAGCTTACTATTCATTTCAGGAATGACTATATTTAAAAGAATAATTACTTAAGATATTCATATGATAAGAAATTCAAGAAAACACTATTAGGTAAAATTCTGATCCATAAACATAAGTTTTGAAATATCTAAGTTTTTTCTTTTTAGGTTAATTCAAAGGAAGCCAATTTTTGATAAGGCATCTCCTCAAGCTTTTTTTTTTTTTTTAAACTAATGAGGTTTACTGTATCTGGAGAACCTGTTAATAATTTTGAACTTCATTTTCATCTTCCTAAATTTGAAACTTAGGAATATTTCTTAGCTTATATATACTTCATAGTTTTTACTTCATTGATTTTCAATTTTTTCTTTTTCACTTGAATACTTAAGAATTTTAATTTTAGAATATAGTTTTCCTTACTAAAAATAGTTTACTATATTCTTATTCCCTTTAACCAAATATTTTATTCTATTTAATTAATTAAAGCACTAGAAATATTTCATTTAACCTTTTATAATAATTAAATAAAATAATTCATATTAATTAAATTGAAAAATTTGCTATAAAAATCAATTTATAATAATTTGAAAATAGAAATTGAGAAGTTAATAACTAAATTTGTATTTTACTCCCCCCAAACTTAAATTTTTATATCTACTCTAAATAATGAAAAAAAGGAAAGTAAATAAATCATACCTTCGAAGTTTAGGTATTTCTTTTTCTTGAAATTTTTGCGTGCTTTTTTATTTTTCATCGAACATGTATCTGTTAGTATTCTCCATATATATATAACAATTTAAAGAAAATGCAGTGGATAAAATCTGAGATAAGTATTAAATACAACAATTAAAATTAACTCTACACTACACATATGAATTACTATCATATTAAAACAATTTAACTAACACATTAACAATTTTACAACTTAAAACAATACAGAATAAAATAAAAACATACTAAAGAAAACTAACATCCTATTTAACAAAAAAACAAATGCAATTAACTAACACAAAAACAAAAACTAAACTACTATAACAATTCAAGCAAATAATCTAACAAACATCCAATGTCTCACAATATAAAGTACTGAATATTACAAACATATAAAAGTTTCCAAAATAACTTACATCAAACAAACAAAACAAATAAAGTCTTAATCTTCTATATTGAAATCCCAAACTATATTGTCATCCCTTCCTCGATCCGCAAGTCGAGAAGACCGAGCGAGATGATACCGAGTATACCCGGGGCATTCCGGAAAGATGACATCTAAATCTCCACTCTTGTAGCGACGTTCAGCTTCATGATATACTATCTCGTACTCCGAATGTCTCTGCAGTACTCACTATCATAATCATGTCTCCTCTCCAGTATTATCAATCCTTTCGATCAAAATGATCAAATCTTCTCCCCATCGTCTCTCCAAACCGCTCAAAACTCCTCCTATGCGAGTGTCGCCTCATTCATCGATCTTGTAGGGTAGGGTGGTAGGCTCGGGAGGTTCATAGCTAGTAGAGGGTATATCTCTACTCGACCGAGTGAAATAACTTCTCACTCCCGATCTCCAGCCTTCATGAGACTCATATTTCTTAATATCGTCGCCGTGAGTGGGTTCATGGGTTCTATCCACTCCTCATCATCCGCCGCCTCAACTCCGCAGAGTTGGCGGATTGCATAAATCAACCTGAGATGTCTCAATCCCCTCCACTTTCATTTCCAGAGAGTGGCTAAGATATTTCTATAGATGACACTTCCAATGTTTATACTTCTATTGTTCCGAATACGAAATTCGAACCGCTTTATCCTCGTTACCTCACCGTGGTGATATGTAGGTAACAAAGTAGAACAAATAAATAAGTGCCATGCTTTAGAATTTGCATTTAACTTAGAAAGAGGAAAATTCACTCTTTCCCGCCGCTTTATCTTCCAAACTCCAGTCCGTCGAGTAAGAAAATTTATCACATCTTCTAGAGGTTCCGGCATAGTTCCAAATGTTTCGTACTCATTTGGACCGTCCCGAACTTCATAGAAGGCGTTAATTCTAGTAGCGATGAAGTCAACCATAAATCCACGTACCTTTACTGGTGCGTCCTCTACAGCAGTCAGGTTAGAATAAAATTCCTTTACTACTTCCACAACAACTCTATTGGTGATGTAGCAGAGATTCTCCCAACCTCGTTCTTTAATGATCCGCTCAACTTCGCCTCCCGGATTCTTAAAAACTCGATTCGCAATGCACTTTCTTGCTTGAATGTTTTGAAAATACCGATTTTGTGCTCGTGCATCGACAAATCGGTCAAGTATCGTAATCACTCGTCTTTTCTGTCACGGAGCCATTTTTCGATCGATCTATGAAATTCACAAAAATCATCACTAAACTTCCTAATATTACTAAGGAGGCTTCCTACAACATCTAAGATCAAATTAAAACAAATTTTATGGATTTCTACCGAGTAATTCTTCCACATTTAGGATTTTTCAAAATTTTTCAATGTGGAGAAAATACATGGTGAAAATTAAAATTTTTTGCATAGGAGTGAAGCACTTACCAAGAGAAGATGAAATCCAGTGTTTTTGAGTGATGAAATCGCCTCTAAATCCGAAATTTTGTGAGCCCTAGGGTAGTTTTTGCGAAAATGAGAGGTTGGGGATGATGAATAGTGTTTTTGACCTGTCAATTAAAGTGTTTTTCGCGACCTCACTGTCAGCGAAATTTTTCTCGCCGTCGGCGAGCTAATATTTTTCGGAACCAAAAACTCTCGGGAAAAATCCGCTGTCGGTGAGAAATTTTTGCTCTAACCTTCGCTGTCAGCGAGATCGATCTCGCTGTCGGCGGGATTTTTCTCGCCGTCGGCGAGATTCCAAAAAATTTAATTTCTGAAATTCGTCACTCAGTTTCGTCCTTGATTTGCCTTATATTATATTTTCGATCACATCATTTATTAATTTAATATGAAGATTAGCTACTTATACACAAACAAATTCACACAACACAACAAATTAACTTTAATATTGAAATCCATGAGATGTACAAACTAACATAATTTTAAACTCTATAATCAAACTTCAATTCTCCAATCCTTACTACTAATCAACATCGCAAACCAATTCACGACACACTAAATGTTGATACAAAACTATGACGCATATCTCAATTAAGTTTGAGATATTCAAATCATCACTCCACACATAATAAAATCTAAATCAAATCAAATAACATAAATACAAACATACTATGGAAATCTTTACTACTACTTTTCAATGTCGAATCTTCATCTTCTCTCGATATTTCGATATGACGATGATGCACAAATAAGTTATAGAAAGTGCTCGAAGGGAAACTCCGACAGCATTCTTCGAGTGATCCAACTCTTCTGTCTCGCAAATGAAGAAAGCTAACTTCCATGTGTCCGGAATGATCAAAGTGTTCCTTCATCCTCCAATCAATGTGATCAAATAAATCGGATATATTGTCGATTGAATCTCTCACTTTCTCGAGCTTCTTTCTCCATTCCTTTAATTTTCTTCATAAGTAACTCTGTTTTATCTCGAAATAGCCTTGCTATAAGTTTATTCCGTGAAGCTCTATCGGAGATAAATGTAATTTCATCATTATCGTCCAAAGTAGGGAACATATCCGTAGGATCAAGCGGCTTCCAAGGTACAGAACCTTTTCCCAAGCTTCATAAGAAACCCAGTATCGACCGCATAATGCAAAAATAGTAGATGGGTGTCCTAGTCCGGTGAACCGACCCAAGCACAATTAAACCCAATGCGTACTTAACAATTATTGATCCAACATCAACAAGCAATCCATTTTGAATACAATAATTCAATATAGTGCATTCCTTCGAAACCTTGTTTACCCTCATAGTAGGTAACAATTTAGATGAGATGAAAAAGTGCCAGTGCTTTGAGACGGGATTCAAAAGTGATGCAGAGAAACTAACATACCCGTCTTCACGCATTTCCCAATCTTCCGGTTCATCAGTCAGATATCGAAATATCTCATTCATATTATATCGAGAAGGCACAAAATTTGAAAAGTGACATACCGGGGTGTTTTCTATAGAGAATAATTCATTTACTCTTGATGGAGTAAACGTCACCCATCTTCCTCGGACGTAGGCATTCCCATTGTTGATCGCATGTAAGTTAGAGTGGAACTCTTTCACAACTGGAATAACAACAGCAGACGTAGTGTAACAAAATACCTCCCAGTGCCGCTGCGAGATCATTTTTTCTATCTTCGTAGTGGAATTCTCTAATCCTCGATTGACAAATCCCCGTTTCTTGATAACTCTTTTCTTTACCAAAACCTTGTTGAAGATCCGCTGCGCTTCCGCACTCACAAATTTCCTCCGGTTAAACACTCTGCATTAGAGGAATCCAAGAATTTGGAGACCATTATGGTGAATGGAATGAATTCTAGTAAAGAAGGCAGATCTAGAATGATTTAAGAATGGGTTTTCACAAAGGAATTGGTGTTGAAACAGTCCAAATCGGCATTCAAATTATAAATAACTCATCTTTATAACTTCTCGCCGTCGGCGAGAAGTTTCTCGCCGTCGGCAACTCAGCTATAAAACCGCTCCCATGTTCTCGCTATCGGCGGGACGTTTCTCGCTGTCAGTGAGCTCGATAAATAAACTAAATTTAATTTAGGCGCGAACCTCGCTGTCGGCGAGTATCGACCTCGCCGTCGGCGAGATTCCAAAATAATGTCCAATTTCGCTCTTAAATCGAATAATTTCTTTTCTCATCATAATGGTTCTAATATGTGATGATTCTTAATAATAATCGAGTAGTAAAGTTTCAATAATATAGACTAACTATTAAGATACAATAAAAATAGATAACTAATATGGGTCGCCTCCCATAAAGCGTTTGGTTTAACGTCGTCGCTCGACCTAATTTCAATTATTAATCGAGTCGACTAAGCATTAAAACCTCTTTACGAGTTAGGTCTTATACCTTTGAAATATGGTTTTAATCTATGTCCATTAACTTTAAATTTATGTCCAGTTTTCGGATCTTCGATTTCTATAGTTCCGTATGAAAATATTTGAGTTATGGTGAAAGGTCCTAACCATCAAGACTTCAATTTTCCAGGAAATAATTTCAATCTAGTATTATATAGCAAAACTTCCTGTCCTGGTTCAAAATTTCTCTGATTAATCTTCTGATCATGCCATAATTTCATCTTTTCTTTATAAATCTAATCATTATCATATGATTCATTTCTTAATTCTTCCAATTCATTTAATTGCAGCAATCTTTTCTCACCACCTTCCTTCATATTATAATTAAATTCCTTAATCGCCCAATATGCTTTATGTTCTAATTCAACTGGTAAGTGACATGTTTTTCCATATATAAGCCTGTAAGGAGTCATTCCAATCGGAGTTTTATAAGCAGTCCTATAAGCCCATAATGCGATTGTCTAATCTAATGTGACCAATCTAACCTATTTAGGTTTACGGATTTTTCTAAAATACGTTTAATCTCACGATTAGATACTTCGCCTAATCCGCTAGTCCGTGGATGATAAGCGATGGATATCTTATGAGTAATATTGTATTTTTCTACTAGTTTGTGAATGTATTTATTTCTAAAATGAGTTCCTCCGTCGATGATAATCACTCTCGCATTCCAAATCTAGTAAAAATATTTTTCATCGAAATTTTGAAACACTCTTAGCATCACACCTAGGTAAAGCTTGTGCCTCAATCCATTTGGAAACATAATCAACAAGCTACTAATATATATGAGTTTCCAAACGAAGGAATAAAAGGTCCCATAAAATCTAATCCCCAAACATCAAAAATTTCAACTTCTAATATAAAATTCAGAGGCATTTCGATTTTTCTAGATATATTTCCTACTCTTTGACATTTATCACAAGTTTTAATATATCTGTATACATCTCTAAATAGAGTAGGTCAGTAAAATCTAGATTGTAGAATCTTATAAGTAGTTTTATCAGTCCCAAAATGTCCTCCAAAATCAAAATCATGCCATTTTTGAATAATTGGTTCAGTTTCTTCATAAGGTACACATCTTCTAATAATTAAATTCTTACATTGCTTATATAAATATGGTTCATCCGAAAAAAAAGGTTTTCGTATCATGGATGAATTTTTTCTGTTTTTGCAAAGTTAGCATAGGTGGTAAAATATTACTAACTATATAGTTTACTATATCAGCATACCATGGTATTTTCCACTTATTGATATTATATAGTTGTTCATCGTGAAAATCGTTCTATAATTTCATTTTCAATATCAGATAATTCATGATTTTCTAATCTTGATAAATGATCCGCAATTTGATTATCAGTTCCTTTCTTATTAACGGTCTCAAAATCGAATTCTTGCATTAATAGCATCCTTCTAATTAATCTTGGTTTGGAATCTTTCTTTTGCATTAAATATTTGATAGCAGAATGATCAGTATACACGATACATTTTGTTCCAATCAGATAAGGTCTAAATTTATTAAAACCATATACTACCGCTAATAATTCTCTTTCAGAATCGTATAATTTATTTCAAGCATCATTTAGAGTTTTAATAAGCATAAGTATATAACTTTAAAAATCTTTTCATATCTTTGCCCAAGAATCGCTTCCTACAAGATAATCACTAGCATCACACATAAGCTCAAATGGTTTCTCCCAGTTAGGTGAAACTATTATAGATGCTGTAATTAATTTTTCTTTTAAGAGTTCAAAAGTATTTAGGCATTCGATTGTAAATTCAAATTTCTTGTCCTTTTTCAAAAGTTGGCATAGAGGTTTAGTAATTTTTGAAAAATCTTTTATATAGCGTCTGTAGAATCCAGCATGTCCAAGAAAACTTCTTACCCCTTTTACCGTAGTTGGAGGTGGTAATTTAGCTATAACTCGAATTTTTGCGAGGTCCACTTCCATGCCTTTTTCCGAAATTTTATGCCCTAATACAATGCCGCCCGCAACCATAAATCGACATTTCTCCCAATTTAGAACTAAATTTGTTTTCTCACATACTTCTAATACTTTTTCAAGATGAGTTAAGCATGTGTCAAATGATGTTCCAAATACAGAGAAATCATCCATAAATACTTCGATTCCATTGTCAATTAACTTACTAAATATAGACATCATACATCTTTGGAATATTGCTGGTGCATTACATAATCCAAAAGGCATTCTTCGAAAAGCGAAAGTTCCATAAGGATTAGTAAATGTAGTTTTTTCTTGATCCTCAGGAGCAATTTGTATTTGATGATAACCGGTGTATCCATCTAGAAAACAAAAATACTTATGTCTGGCTAATCTATCTAACATCTGGTCTAGAAATGGTAAAGGGAAGTGATCTCTCCTGGTGGAGGTATTTAATTTCCTATAATCAATACATATACGCCAACCAGTAACTTGTCTTATAGGAAAAAGATCGTTATTTTCATTGGCAGTGGCGGTCACTCCTCCCTTCTTAGGAACACAATGAATCGGGCTTACCCAAGCACTCGTCGAAATAGGATATATAATACCATTATCTAACCATTTTAAAATTTCTTTCATAACTACTTCTTTCATTATCGGGTTTAATCTCCTTTGGGGATCTCGCTTTAGGTTTATGTTCATCATCTAAAATAATTCTATGCATACGGATTGAAGGACTAATTCCTTTAATATCCGCTAAAGTCCAACCAAAAGTTTTCTTATATTTTTTTAAAGTTTCTAAAAGTTTTTGTTCTTGAGATTCGTTTAATGCGGATGAAATAATAACCGGTAAAGTTGAAGAATTACCAAAATAAGCATATTTCAAATGATCGGGTAATATTTTTAGCTCAAGTTCGGGAGGTTTAATAATTGATGGAACTATATTCTTGTCGTTGTTTTCGGCATTATCTAAAAATTTAAATCTTTCCCGAATATAATCTAGTTCTTCATTATTATCTTCAATTAATTCGGTGTTTTCTTTTTCTAATTTATCTTCGTAATATTCCTTAAAATGTTCTTGTTGTAAATGTTCAAGTATTTCCATCCGAAAACACTCATCATCTTTTTCTAACAGCAGGATATTTCATTGATTTTGCAATTTTAAATGTAACTTTTTGGTCATTTACTCTCATAGTTAATTCTCCTTTCGAACATCAATCATAGCTTTTCCAAGTAGCTAAAAATGGTCTTCCTAAAATGATAGGAATTTCTTTATCTTCCTCCATATCTAAAATAATAAAATCTACTCGGGAAGATAAATTTATCCACTTTTACTAACACATCTTCAATAACTCCCTTAGGATAGGTAACCGAACGATCGACTAATTGAAGGGTTACTCGAAGTAGGTGTAATTTTTCCTAATCCTAATCTCTTAAAAATCGATAGAGGCATTAGATTGTTGCTTGCTCCTAAGTCACACAAAGCTTTTCCATAAAATTTTCTCCTATAGCGCAGGTATAGTGAAACTACCGGGATCTTTCAATTTTTCGAGAAGCTTCTTCGAATAATAGCACTACACTCTTCACTAAGTGCGACTCGTTTCATTATCGGTGAATTTTTTTTCTTATTTAGAATATCTTTCATAAATTTTACCTAATTTGGCATCCGATCTAAAGCTTCGACAAAAGGTATATTGATTGTTAATTTCTTTAATATTTCAAGGAATTTAGCAAATTGTTTATCTTTTTTATGTTGAGCTAGTCGTTGAGGAAATGGTGGTGGAGGTTTTTCAACGAAATTTTCATAGGTATTAAAGGATGTTCTAAGTTTGAATCTTGTCGAAGTGTTTCCTTTTCAATTTCCACTTCCTCTTTTTGGCTTTCAAGTTCTTTTTGAATTTGAGGTTCTAATTCTTTTCCACTCCTTAGTTGTATTGCTTTAATTTGTTCTTTTCCTTGATCTTTAGAATTTATTTCCACATTACTAGGAAAAGTTCGAGGTATTCTATTATTTAGCGCAGTAGCAATATGTCCAAGTTGAGTTTCGATATTTTTAATAGATGTTCCTTGAATTTGTAGTTTATTTCCTTGATTTTGTAGTTGATGACCTTGATTTTGTAGTTGATGACCCATATTCAAAATTAATTCATCCATAGATAATTTCTTATCTTTGAATTGAGGGTTATTGTTATTAAATCCAGGTGGGTAATTAGGTTTATAGTTTAGATTTGCTTGATTAGGTTGATTCATCCATTGTTGATTAGATGTGTTATTCCAATTAAAATTTGGATGAGTTTTCCAACCGTGATTATAATAGTTTGAACAAGGGTTATTAGTTCTATTATTAATAACATTTAAAGTTTCATAATTAGATTGAGATTTTATGATTTATCCAGGATGAGTTTTCTTCTAAAGTAGGAGAGTAGTTCATTCCAAAATGATCTAATTTCTTAGATATAGCGACAATTTGAGAAGCTAACACGGATATTGCATCGTTTTCATGAATGCCGACTATCTTTTTCGGATTTACTCTATCGACGAGCCATTGGAAATTATTTGTTGTCATTTCTTCTATTAGTGCATAAGCTTCATCAAATGGTTTAGACATTAATGAACCTCCAGCAGCAGCATCGATGATTAATCTTAAGGATCCTACTAATCCATTATAAAAGGTTTGAATAATCGACCAATACGGTAGCGCATGATGTGGGCATTTCCTAAGAAGTTCCTTAAATCTCTCTCGAAGCTTCATATATTGATTCTCCATCTAATCGACAAAAAGAAGTTATATCATTTCTAAACTTAGCAGTTTTAGATGGTGGAAAATATTTGGATAGAAATTTTTGTGATAATTCTCCCCAAGTTTTAATAGATCCGAGTGCTAACGAATTCAACCACATTTTAGCCTTATCCCTTAATGAAAAAGGAAAAAGTCTAAGAATTATAAGCATCGTCGATACTCCTTGATATTTAAAAGTAGCACAAAGTTCTAGAAAACTAGCAAGATGTAAGTTAGGATCTTCGATAGGTGAACCACTAAATTGATTGTTTTGTACCATTTGGATAATTGCGGTGTTTAAGTTCAAATGAATTAGCAGCTACATCGGGGTTTTGAATAGTTAAATGAATTTCATCCGATGTAGGGTTGGCATAATCTCTTAATGGTCTTTGTTGGTTCATATTTTGAATTTCGGGAATATTCGTCATTTGTGTTAAATTTATAATTTGTTTCTTTTATTTTCTAATTCTTTTAATTGTACGCTCTAATTTAGAATCGTAAGGTATTAAATTTTCGTTTCCAAATTTGCGCATACAATTTTAGAATAAATATTAATTTATTTATTATGATTATTTTAAAATAGTCCGTTACTCAAGTTAATTTTTCTTACTTTCCCCGGCAACGGCGCCAAAAACTTGACCCACAATTTTATATTATGATATTTTAAATTTAATTGCAACGACGCAAAAAACTTGACCCCGCTATATTATATGTATAGAATTGTAATTATTTAGTTGTGGATGCTACGCAAGTATACATATCGTATCAAGTAATACAGAGCTCTACAGTGGAGTCTCGTTATCGATCCCACGAGGAAATAAAAAATTTAATAACAACTAATTTTAAAATAATAATAATAATTTTAAAATAATATACAAAAAATTGGAATTCTAAATTTAAGCGCAATAAAGTAAACTAAGTATTTTAATTAGGTAACTTAACTAAGTAGAAAATTAATACGTATTGAAAGTGCGAGAAAATTAAACTAATTGCTAAATAAGTCTTAACTATTCGGAAAAAGTATCTTTCCCTTGTTTAGAAATTTAAGTGATTGATGAATTTAAATAGATAATTTTAAGGTATTGTGACAAATAGGAGCATTCCTATTCTTTACCCTTTGGTCCAGGTGTAAAGAATATCGACTAATCCTATGTTTGATTACTGAATCTGCGGCTAGGCTGGGAGGATACCGACTGCCACTTCAGAGCTCCCACGTTCCCCTCGCCTGAGGGCTAACATCTACACTTCATCTCTTAAACAATAGGACTGAATTGAATATTTTAGTCTGTCACACTAAAATGTTCTATTCTACGCCTAGTGATATTATTTCCCTATTTATTTGCACCCTCCTTCCAAGGCTTTTGAATTCCCCGAATATCAGATGTAATTTTTACTATAGTTGATAATCAATACATTTTAACAAATCAAATGGCCAGTTTGAAAGTAAATTAAGTTTTAAGTAAAAATTATCACAATTTATTAATATTTAAAAGTACTTCTATTTTTAGTTCATCTAGTCACTTAATTTCATAAACGAGGAGAAAGACTAAATTAACTACTCGGAATGCATGGGAACTAAACTAAGCATGGATTTCATTTAAAGTTAAAAACAATAAATATAAATACTTATCTCGATTTATCCCCAAGCAGACTCCTCGCAGTTCCTTTGACTCTTCCTTCCAGTACAGCAAGACTCGCTAAAGATTCACTAAGACTCTCTAATTAAACTCACTTAAGACTCCAGAGATACACACAAATGACACACACTTATAAGCTGAATTTCGGCCTCTATATATAGAGGTGAGCAAAGGACCAAGAGGTGTGTAAGCATCCCTTCAAAAAGTGTTCAGGTTCAATGTATCTGCGCCATTTGAACTACCTCGCCGTCGGCGACGAACTACCTCGCTGTCGGCGAGGCTTCTAGAAGGTCTTCGAACCGCGCTATCTCGCTGTCGGCGGGCTCGGTCTCGCTATCAGCGAGACAGTTATAAATCCTTCAGAATTTCTTCCTCGTACCCTCGCGGTCGGCGGGCTCGATCTCGTCGTCGGCGAATCAGCACAAATTACATTATTTTCTTCCTTTTTGCTCCAAATCCGCTCCTTTTTATGATTTTTGCTTTTATCATCTAAATTCTACATTCCTGCAACAAAATAAAGAAAATACCTTTCTTTAAAGTGCAATTTCATCAAAAATAGGTATGAATTTCTTAATAAAGTTTTCAGTGATCACACATAAAGGCCAACAGGCGCGGCAGTTCACTGTTTGCGGGGCAGGCATAGTGTGTGTGGTAAGTTGTTTAGCAGCGGTTGGCGAAGAACACAAGCAGTTGGCGCGAACATGTGTGATCGGTTCGTGCAGGCGGTTTGAGCGGCAGAGGTTCGCAAAGGAAGCCTCTTGTTGGAGTCACGCGGAGGAAGTCAGGGAGAGGGAAGAAGAGGAATGTTTCATCTCTATTAGAAGAATATTCCCTTCTTAATTGTTGGAAAGGAATTCTAACTGAGAAGAAATATAGGAAATCTAAGATTTCTATTAGAGGAATATTCCTCTTAACTGCTCGGCTGAGGGAATTTAATTATCGTTGATGGAAGAATTCTCAATTGCAGTGTAGAGACTGTTGGCGGAGGAATTAATTCTTATCTTAACTCTGCGAGGCGACTCAGGCAGGCGGGTAATAGTTATCGCATGAAAAGTTGTGATTAGCGGAGGTCGCAAGTTTGTTGCAGGTGACTCTGCAACAGGTAGAGTTTGATTCCGGTGAATAGGAATCATGTTTTGTGAACAAGAGCCTCATTTGAGTTCAGCCAGCGGTTTACAGCCAGTTTGACCAGGACTTCGCAGGAGAGTTTGTGGCAGAGATCGGGGTTTCGATCTCGGGAGTTTCTCGATAAAAGAGTTTGTGAGGGATTATTGAGAACAAGCTCGTGGAAACGAACAGGTGAAGCAGTTCAGATACAAGGCTGCGGTTCGACAAGCATCTGCAACCAATTTGTGTTTGCAGGTTTGTTATAGGAGAAATTGTGACATGTGTAGTTCGCAGGTTTGTCGCAGGATAATTTGTGATAGGTAGAATTTGCGAATTTCAAGGATTGTTCGCAGGTTCGTCGCATGATAAATTGTGACAGGTGGAGTTCGACCAGTGTCTGCACTATTTTGGTCGAATTTTTTTACAAATAGGAAGGTGCTTCGTGTGAAAGATTTGATTCACGAATCACAGGAATACTGCGGGGAAATTACTGCATCGACAGAGAATTTCAGATTTCTTTGAATTTATTTGTGGTGTGTGTTTTGTTTCGTTACAAGGGGGGAAAAGTTCACTGCATGATTAAATTCAGATGATAATGTTTGGTGCAAAATTCAAGATAGTGAAGTTCGACGGAACCAAAAGCTTCGGATTTTGGCAAACAAATGTGGAAGTTTTGTTGGCATAAGGAATTTTGAAGGCGTTGCGGGCTACGAAATCTGATGGTATTATCTATCAACTTTTGGGGTTACAGTTGTAGGTAGAGTATGCTCTGTCAGATCATATGATGGAACTGCAGCATCAAAATTGACCAAGCTAGGTATTTTCAACAAGTTTTTGGGTGACTTGAACTTGTTGAATGTTAGCAGTTGCTAGTTGGCATGGTTGCCCAACTCTCTTTAGTATAAGAAACTCCATGAAGATTTTCTTCTAAGGGGCTGGATATTCGAAAGGTGGAGATTTTCTCCTAAAGGGTTGGATATTCACAAAGGTGGAGATGTGTTAGATTTAATTTATCCTAAGGGGCTGGATATTTACAAGGTGGAGATTTTATCCTAAGGGGCTGGATATTCGCAAAGGCGGAGATGGTTAAATGTATTTTTTCCTAAGAGGTTGTATATTCACCAAGGTGGAGAATTGTTAGGTATGGCTCATATACCAGAAGTTGGAGTCTCTTGGAAAGCATACCGCCCAAACAAAAGATACCATCTCAGGCATAGCAGAAAGCAATGTCAACCAAACCAATCTACCCCAGCCACCCAAGCCAATATCGCCGACAAGGAAGGAAAGGCTACCGCTTTGGCTACTGACTTGGCCGGGTCTGGCTCCTGAAGCAGTCGATCTTTGCCTCCGGGACCGGCCTAAGGCACTATGGGAAGAGCTTTCTTGATCCACTATACTTCTAATAGAAGTTCACTTTTGATTGATGTATTATGTAATACTAATATCTCCCACTCAAAAGAAGAAGAAGACACACACATAAGCACACTCAAAGAAAGAGGAAAGATTGGTTGGCAGTAAAGGTTATTTCTGATTTTTGGGATTTTCTTTTCAATCAAAACTCTTGCCTTTTTCTTTTTCAAGTCTCGGAAATCAATGCAAAGACATACTCGTCCATTCTTCCTTCTTCCCTGTTGACTAATTCATTCCTTCTTATCTTAGACTGGGTAGTTGCTACCGGTGGCTTCCGAAATTGACTCGGATGCGCGGCTGCATGCGATAGGTGGAACTTCAACTACCTCTCTTGCCCTTATTTGACGAACGAGAAAATCAACTTGGGGGATGACATTGCAGCTGTCAATTGAAGAGTTCCGAGGGTTAGTAACGGCCTATACTTCGTAATTCTAGTGCAAACACTAAAATTCACAAAGGTCGTCCTGTGAACTTGTCGGTCGTCCTTTTGAAAATGATTTGTGTTTCATTTCATATATATATTTCATTTTGATTTTGAAAAGAGTGTTTTCATTTTGATTCTTGTTGTTAAGCCGGTTGATCTTATTATTCTTAAAGTTAAGGGACTAGCCTCATGACTTCCCACTGTAGAGAGGTGCACCTAACCCACCTACCCACTCATAAATCAAGGTGTTCATCTGACTTGCACAAAAAGACCCTATTGTATAGTCATTCCAAGGCTCCGACATTGTTTATGCAGCTCTTGAACATCATTTTGATGAAATTCATGGAGGATTTTGTGATCATATATGTTGGAAAACAAATTTTGGGAGGATAACTACTTGCCTGCTTTCATTATTCACACATAAGGCACATATATAGGGAAATCAGTCCGTCCTAATTTACAATCTTACAAAATATATCTAATCTAAATGTGGAAAGGAAATAATTATGAAATAAACATAAAAAAACATTAATAGGAAGAGAATAAAACTAATCAAGGATTTATTAAAGTTGTTTTCAATTGAATGCTCCAATATCCTTCAGGTGGCAGGCAACTCATCATAGAAAGGAGGCCGAGACCTTCCTAAATTTGCACTCCCCCTCAAGCTTGGTCGTAGATATTGCGAAGACCAAGTTTGGTATTGACCTCTAAGAAGGTGCTTTAGGGAAGAGATTTGCTGAAGTCATCAACAACTTGGTGTGTTGGGATATAACTTAGCTATATAATTCCACCATTACCTTTTAAGAGAAAAATTGTCTATCAATTTCAATATGTTTGGTCCTGTCATGATGCACAAGATTCTTGGCAGCGCTAATAACTACTTGATTGTCACAAAATATTTATATAGACCTATTGGATGTACACTCAAATTCTGTTAAAAAATTTTTGAATCAGATCTCTTTCTAAATCGAGTGCCCTGTACTTTGATTTTACACTTCTTTTAGAAATAACAAGTTGCTCTTTTATTTCTCAATGTAACCAAATTTCCCAATACATAGAAGCAATAATCCTTGGTGGACCTTCTGTCGGTGAGTTGCCCAACCCACCCTGCATCAATGTAGACTTCTACATCTATTTTTGTGGTCTTCTTAAAAATTAATCTATAACCAAGATTCTTCTTGAGAAATCTCATAATTCGATACACCATCTCCAAATGCTCTTCAGTTGGGTTATCCATGTGTTGGTTCATAATACTGACATAGTATGTAATATCTGGCCTAATATGTGACAAGTAAATGTGTTTTCCTACCAATCTTTGATATCTCCTCTTATCCACAAGTATACTTTCTTATCCCCTATTAGACTTTTTGTTGGGATCCATCAGAGTATCAACAAATTTGTGACCAATCATCTGTCTTCTTTAATAGATTTAGAATATATTTTCTCTGTGATATAACAATGCTTGTCTTGGGCTTGCTATCTCCATACCTAGAAAACATTTTAGTTTCTAAGTTCTTGATTTCAAACTCAGTGGCAAACACTAATTTTATTTTAAGGATTTCTATTTTATAATCGTCAGTAAGAATCATATCATCCACATATACTATTAGTGTAACAATCTTACCTCCATGAGTGTGTTTTATGAACAGTGTATGATCAGCTTGACCTTGAGAATATTCATTAGATCTTATAGCTTTAACAAACCTTTCAAATCATACCTTTGGTGATTGTTTAAGCTCATATTGAGATTTTTTGAGTTTGCATACCAGGTGTTTGTTAGTATCATTCTCAAGTCTCGTTGGTTTCTTCATGTACACTTCTTAAAGATTATTATTCAGGAAGATATCTTTTTATGTCAAGTTGATGCAATTCTGACTCATTGTTAAATGTTATTGAAAGGAGAATTCTAATAGTGTTTAGTTTAACAACTGGTGCAAAAGGTTTCTTGATAGTTAATCCCAGAGGCTTGATTAAACCTTTTGCAACCAGTATAGCTTTGACTCTTTCAATACCACCATTAACTCTGTATGTGATGTTGAACACCACTTTGCATCCAACTGCTTCTTATCTTGAAGAAGTTTAATAAGAATTCACGTGTCATTATGTTATAGTGCTTCAATATTTGTTTCAACTGCTTTCCGTCATTCTGGATTTTCAAGAGCTTCATGAATAGATTTAGGAATCTGCATACTAGCAATGTTAGGTACAAAAGCTTTATAGGATGGAGATGGCTTCCCATAGACTACACTCTTGAATCGGATTTTTAGTATAGCTTCTCTTGTCATCATCACTAGAAGAGGAAGGGAATAATTCTTGAGTACTATACTCATCATCAGACACTTCAGGTGAGTGTGAACTCAGATTTTGGTTTGAGGAGTTCTATTTTTGGAAGTTGTCTTCTAAGTGCTCATTGTTTTTTCTTCCTTTTTGTGTATAGACAAAGTTCTTTGTTATAGACTTCAGATTGAGTTGGTTGGGCATCTTCAACAAGGATAGGAGAGCTGAGTGGAACATGAGTAGGTTGTGAGGCAGCGTAGGTATCATCATATGCATCCCAAAATTGATGTTTATTTGCACTCTTCCCCTGAACATCGGATTTGGGATAATATGATTAGTTTTCAAAAAATATGACATCTATGGAGCTGTAGCATTTTCTAATAATAGACAAGTAGCACTTGTAGGCTTTTTTATTGGAGGCATACCCAAGAAAAATATACTTGATAAATTTAGGTTCATGTTTTGTATGATTTGGGGAATGGATGTGAATAGAGAATACACCCCAAAAAATTTTAAAGTCGTATAACAGAAGAGGAACTTTGATGTGGGGATACGTATCCATCAAAACATGAAGTGTCATTTTAAAGTTAAGTTCTCGAATAGGCATTCAATTGATAAGATATATCGTAGTAAGAACTGCTTCCTCCCAAAAATATTTTGGAACTTGATGAGCGGGACACTTGAGGAGATGCCCGGTCTTTCTCCGAACTATCTTATTTCTTATGGGGTATCAATACATGAACTCACATGAATGATTCGGTTTTTTGAAAAATAGGATCTAAAGATGAAGTTGAAATATTACTTTGCATTATCTATTTTTCAGGATTAGAATTTTGTATAGGAATTAAGTTTGAATCATGTCATGGAAGATTTAGAAGATTTGGGCTGTTTCAAATTTCTCCTTTATTAGGAATACTCGAGAAGTTCTAGAGTGATCGTCAATAAATGCGACTAATCAACTAGCCCCACTTAAGATTCTTACTTTTAAAGGCCCTCAAATATGACCGTGAATCATGGAAAAAAAGGTGTTAGAGTTTATACTGGATTATGGAATTAACATTTCTAGTGTGTTTGACAAGTTGATAAATCTTAAATTGATAAGAACTGTGTTTTTTTATTTTATAAACAAATGATGATACAACTTTGCAACATAACTGAATTTAGTATACCCAGGAGGCAATGTCATGACATTTTTTTGACAGTCTTAGACTCAAAACTCAGAGATTTGATGAAAAGATGGAGATGAGACCACTTGTGTACTTAGAGAGACTTTCCTTAAGCAGGTATAAGTCTTCATTTTAGCGTTGTCAATTACATTTTCTGAATCCACCACCTGGAATTAATAAGATTTTGCAAGGAATTTAGTTATACATTTCATATGATGAGTAAGCCTATTGATTGAAATTAAATTAAAGTTCAACTGCGAAACATATAAAACAGAGGAAATAGTAATATCCTGCGAGTGCTTCACATCTCTTTTCCAGTATTTTTTTTTGATCCATTTGCAAGACACTTGTCTAGATATAAATGCCTCTTGATATTTGACTAGAGCATTGATGTTTATAGTCATATGATCATAAGCTTTTGAATATATGTGATCCAAGGTCTAAATATCTCATTATGGCAAGATGAGAGAAGGATGTATTTCCCTAGTGTGTTATGAGACCGGTGTGTTGTTCTGAATTATATCCATGACTTTTTTTAGCACTTCATGTTGTTCTTTTTTTCCTTTTCCACACATACCTAATAACGAATTGTAATCGTTGAAGGAAGTTATGCTTATTGAGTTTATGATTTTTGATAATGGTAGTTCAGGAGCCTTTTGGATAAAATTCTTTGTTTTTTGATTCAGAACTAACCTCTGTAGAGCTAGACATCTTCATTCCGTACTTTGTCATAAACCCTTTGCACGTTTAGGGCTGAATAAGAGAGTTGATTTTTGCTTGTGCCAGCAAGAGTCCAATGAATATGATAAGAAGCAGACTGGCTAGAGGGATTTCAACAACTGCAGGATGGATTTTGGCTGTTGGACGACTGTTGGAGAGGCTTTGAAGGCTGTAGGATCTAGCAGAGGAAGGTCTGTAGGTTGGCTGGTGGGATTCTAACGGCTGCATGGAGGTTTTTGACCATTGGATGGCTGCTGGAGAGGCTCTGATGGTTATAGGAGCGAGCAGAGGAAGGATAACTCAGTAAGGAACAATCGTTGCCTTGAATCGAGCAATCAGATTGGGATTTAAATGTCGCAATCCGGTTGTTGCCTTCCCGGCTAGCTGTTCTCACAATTGTATCGTGAACATTGGTCACGAAGACAAGGGTTTTGGGCCAACGCATTTTTTGAATGCCTCGATCCGATCGTTGACTTCCCAGCTAAGCTACTCTTGGGACTATATTGCGAACATCATTCATGAAGACGATGTTTTAGAGCAAACCCGGGGTGTCAGAAGCGAAACCTTCACATTGCGGACGACAATGGAATTAGGTCTCAAAATCAGACTCTAATACCATGTTGAAAAATAAATTTTGGAAGGAAAACTATTTGCTTGCTTTCCTTATATACACATAAGGTACATATATAAGGAAACTAGTCCCTCCTAATTTACAATTTTACCAAATATATCTAATCTAAATGTTAACAGGAAATAATTCTGTAATAAACGCAAAAATATAAATAGGAAGAGATTAAAACTAGTCAAGGAGTTTCCATAGTTGTCTCCAATCAAATCCTCCAATATACTTTAGATTGTAGGCCGACCCACCATGGAAAGGTTGGGACCTTCCTACATTTCCACAATCTATTTTGTCGACATCATCATCAACAACTAGACTAGAGAGAATTATATTTTGAACATGTGTGAAAAGTATTCAATCTTCTGTAGAAGAGTTGACTCTTCTTAAACTTGAACACCCTACTTTATTGAGGTTTAAACTACTTAAACTTGGGGATTTGTATTGTTGTTCATAATAATATTAAGGCCATGAAATGTCGGCCTTGAATGTGATCAATATGCCAAGCTTCATGGGAGCATGCCAAATATGCAAGTAAGTTTACTTGTTCTAGCAACTCTATTATCTTCTCCTATGAAGGCTAGTTGGAAATTCTTTTAGCGGAGGAAAAATGGGGATACATTTCTATTTCTACGAAGGAGGATAAGCGAGTTGTTTGTTTTGTTTTGAATCTATAGAAACCATTTGAATTCACGTTTAATGCTTATAAATATGCACTCAATGTCATTCTGATGCAAGAAGGGAGGCCTATATTATTATTTATCCGAGTTTGCTACAAGGTGCTTAGGAAAAAAACTACATGATTTGATGAGGAACTTCTCACATTTCACCAAGCTGTAAAACATTAATGACCATATCTACTTGAGAAATAGATTGTGATTCATACTAAGCACAAGCCCCTTCAATACCTTTAGATACTAAAAGCTTTAACAACTTCACTGCATGAAGTTAATTGCATATATGTAGCATTTCAATTTGGTCACCGGTACAAATTGGGTTTACAAAATAAGGTGGCAGATATGCTCTCACGATCTCAGGTGATACTATTAGTGATAAACTTGTTGCAACCTACTTGGCAATAGGAGTAACTTGCATAAGCTTAGTGAAGACTCTAGAGACACTTTTGAGGGAGCCAAAATGAAGGATGCACCATCTGAGAAGGATTTTTTACAAGGGAAATTAACTCTCTATTAATGAAGATGGTTATCGAGTGAAGTGGTTTAGAGGAACGCACACTTCCATGGCCAGACACTACTAGCTGATGAGGATACTTCACAACCTATAGAGATATGTGCATTGACCAAGAATGCCTGGGTTCATTTTGATTTGGCGAGTTTTGTCATTTTGAAATAGAGATTCGCTTTTTTTCAAAATAGTTTTTGTGGCATCAATGTGGGCTACGAGGACAATACTTTAAAAAGAACCATGATTTTTTATCCACAAATTGATGGCCAAATTTATGTTATAAATAGGACTATCTTGCATCTATTGAGAGGATTAACTCATATCACTTGAGGATAGTTGATACAGAGAACAGAGAATCTGAGTTGCACAATTTCATATACTGAACTCCATGCCTTGGGATAATTGTCTTAAATTCCCTTTGAAGTTCAGTAGAATCAACAACGTTTGAGACAAAAATGCAGGCCTTAATAGGGCTCAATTATTCCTTAGAGGAATCAGAGCAATTCACCTTGAGTTGGAGATTGCTCACCGAGCCACAATAACACTACAAGTATCGACATGATTGGCATGGAGTAGAGAAGAAAATTGAAGATGATCTCGTCCGGCTCCACATCAACAAGAAGGGAGTTAAAAAGACAAAAAAAAAAGGATCAGTCAAACTTTTTGAGAAGATTGGCGACCATGCATACTGATTTGCTCTACCCACGTGCGTGGAGATCTAATGTGGTGAATGCATTTGAGGTCATTTGAGCCTTCAATTTTGAAGTAGTCCTACTTCCTTTCAATAATCTAATTCTAGGTCGAGATAATTGGCTGATGAAAGACTGATTGGAGAAGAGAATTGAGATGACTCTCTGTAGCTTCATGACGCTTTGTCGAATCAATGGACAAAGGCAAATCACCTTCAAAGAAGAATGGCACACCCTAGGTAGAGAAATTGAGTTTCTCTTCTGCAGATTCACAGGAGTAAATCACCTATTAAAGAGAGGTCGTATGATCTAGAGCTCATTTGACTTGATGAGATGGTGTGGAGAATAAGCCAAGTGAACTTGGAAGCGGAGAAAGAGGAATTTCAGAGGTTTACAATGTTGCGAAGAGTAAACTCAAAAAGATTAGGGTGCCGCTGAAAGAAGTTGAGACCTAGAGGAACTCATAAATTGGCCTGGGAAGATGCTAAACTTAGAGCCATTTTCCTCAATGGTCAAGAAGAAATTGTTTTCAAGCAGTTGGGATGCTGACTTGATTCTTCGGGTCGACAATGTTGGCTCCACAATCAACTCCACCTCATAACTTGTGATGAATTCTTATTTCCATTTCTTTGTCGAAGTGGGCTTCTTACCATCTTTAGTGTAATTGACATTGACTATTATCATAAAAGGATGACATAGGAATTAGATAGGCTTGACAATGAAAAGTGACTTTTGAGAATACGAGACTATAGAGAGATGCATCAAGGACCCTCCCCTGAGTCATTCTACATCAAGTTCGTTTGATCTTATTTGCTTTCACACAGACACACACACACAAAGATAAAAAGGAACTTTATTATAACAGGACATGTCTATTATTGGATTGAATGGTACTGTATGATGTCGGATAATTAGTTGATGAAGGCTCTCGTTGATTCTTGCTTTTCTGATTTATTCTTGAATTTCCTCTTTTAGCAATAATTTAAGCATTTTTATATGGATATTTGTATCAGTTTTTCTGTTGGAATTCTTTATAAATCGTGCTTTATACAACTGTAGTTTCACCATTTCTGTTGGAAGTCTTTATAAATCGTGCTTTATATAACTGTAGTTTCACCTTTTTTGTTGGAACTCTTTATAAATCGTGCTTTATACAACCAAGCTGTAGTTTTTGGGTACTTTGCCAATAATATTTTGGTGTTTTTCTTTGACTTTGTTGTAATAGCCAATGGATAACATATACCAACTTTATCGTCTTTCTTCATTAGTTTTATTTACTTGCTGCTCACAATTGCTTACCGCTTGTTTGGACTTGTCATTTCGTTTATTGTACTCTGGTATCATGCAGGATAGCGTTGAGGCTACTGCAGAGGTCTCCAGGACATTTAATGAAAAGATTCGGAAATATTGCGATGTTACACTTTTATAATGAAAAGATTCGGAAATATTGCGATGTTACACTTTTATCCATGGCTTATGCTGGGACAGGGAATGTTCTCAAGGTCTTCTTTCCAAGCCTAAATACCTAAATCTTCAATATTAGCGTAGCAGTAACTTTAACCGCTAAATCGTCTTTCTTGCAGGTTCAAAAGTTATTGGGCCTTGAAATGTCTATTAGATCACTGGAACATCTTCTACAATACGGGGAGCAGAATATCAGGTGGGCTGTACCTCTGGCCCTTGGTATTTTATGCATATCGAACCCTAAGGTACTTATATTTATTCTAAAGCAAACTGGCTTATCAATTGTAATATAATAAATACCTTGATTCTCACACTAGTTGTAAATTGGGCTAATTAGGTCAACATTACCACTGATGTCACACACGGGCGGATTCAAAATGGGGTCCGAGGAGGCTCAGGCCCCACAAAAATTTTATATGCAAATAACCTGACAAAGTTTTAGATAATGTTCAAGTTAAAATTCAATTTCATTTCAAGCTAATAGATTTTGAAATAAAATATTGCTAAAATATTTGATAAGTCTTCAAAATTCTATGTGAATTCAATCCTTGATGTCTCATTAATTTTTTAAAATATTAAAATTTGAATCCCCATTATATGAAAAATCGGCATATTTAAATATTTTATAATAACATTATACCCTGAATAGTATGAAATGAAAACTAAATTTTAAAACTGATAAATATTTAAATAATCATAATTGATGCATGATTTTGAAACTGATTTTCTTAAAACCTTGTGAAAAACCAGAATTTATATTTTAGTCTATTAAGATATGCATTATTCTACTGAAATAATGCAATATATGTATATTGATATAAATATTTTATTTATTTATTATTTATATTTATGTATTTGTTATTTCTTATAATCTCATTAAAAAGTTGAAAATGTTTTTTTTAATTTAAACTTAAGTTTATTTATTTAATAAATAATATAAAAAATAAAAGAAATATATGCATAGTTAAATTTATTAAGTTATAAAAAAAAGAGTATTTTTTAACCGTCAGATTGTGCCCACCAAGAAAAAGTTCATGGCTTCGCAATTAGATGCTAACAATGACAACCATAACTTTTGCCAATTGCAATCACAATTCAGGTTTGATCCTTCTAGCAGCTAGCAATTGATATTCTACCTGCATTAAATCTAATCGCCACAAGACGTTTGAAACGGCCTACTTAATTGATTTTCTACTGCATGCTTTGGATAGGTTAATGTCATGGACACATTAAGCCGACTGAGTCATGATGCCGATACTGATGTTTCTAAGGTATCTACATAAATTTTTTTGATTCATTATATATTTACTTCCAATTCCAAATTTTTCTTTTTCTGCTGATCTCAATTCTCTAACGATTCTCTGCAGGCTGCGATAATATCATTGGGCTTGATAGGTGCTGGAACCAATAATGCAAGAATAGCCGGCATGCTCCGTAATCTTTCAAGTTATTACTACAAAGAAGCTAGCCACCTATTCTGTGTCAGCACTCAATCCTTCCATTGTGTTTGCTCTATATTATGTATATTGGAGTCACATTTTGAGTTCTTGGTGACCCTGTCCTCTACCTTCTACAGGTTAGGATAGCTCAAGGTCTTGTGCACCTCGGAAAGGGGTTATTGACTCTATCTCCCTATCATTCGGATCGGTTTCTTCTATCTCCGTATGTAAATCCATATTATTTGAGTAAAATACGGAAATAATTTTAGGTCTATTTATATGAGATTATTTTAGTCCCTAAGTTTATGAAAGTGCTAAATTAATCCCCAGATTTTTTTAATGAAGTTAAAATAGTCCTCATTGGGGATTGTTTCGACTTAGTTTCAAAGGGACTGAGGACTAAATTGACACTTCTGGGACTAAAATGACCTTCTGTAATTAATCGAGGGATCATTTTGAAACATTTCTCTATTATTTTATAATCTTGAGGATGCTAATGACTGTTGATGAAAACCTGAATGCACTATCTGTAACAGTGCAAGTCGGGCAAGCAGTTGATGTGGTGGGTCAAGCGGGACGGCCTAATACTATAACTGGATTCCACACTCATTCGACTCCCGTGTTGCTTGCAGCTGGGGAACGAGCAGAGCTAGCGACTGAGAAGTAAATATTATACCCCTTCTTGTTCGTCTATAAGTTTCCAGATCCACATTTAAAGTAGACCCACATCAACTGTCATTAATTAATACTAGGGGCATTTACATGCATACCACACAGTTCTTATGTATTTCCATTGCTAACGCCTAAACATTCATATTTACATGCATACCACTCAAATCTTTCACATCACATCAAAAATACCATAATTAATACCTTCATAAAAGTGAAATACACCTTTTCATGCATATGTTTATGACACAAATTTGTTATAAGCGAAAATAGCAAATTTTGGGTGTTAGACTGTTATATATGTAAATTCATAAGAATTGTGTGGTATGTATGTAAATTTCCCTTGATTTTATGAGAAGTATGCAATGATCTTTCATAATTCTTTTAGTCATGTATATATGCTGTCTTATTCAAGCATTAGTTATTTTCTCAGAGATAAGGATATAAGTCTATTTACCAGATAATATTTTATCAGATCTGACTACGTCTACTTCGATATGATATGTTTTGCTTGATTGTTGTATTTTTTCCAGATAACATAATCCTTAAAATTATTTTATCTCATATTTATAACATGAATTTTTCATTTGAATTTAAGGGATAATTACATGCATGAAAATCAAAATTTTGCTATCTATAGAACTTAGCTCACAAGTTTTTTTTTTTTTTGAATTACCAAACTTGTACATTTATGCCTGCCACACTCAAACTAGAATTTGATAAACATGAGAAGTATGGGTTGTGGTTTTATTGTGAATTTTGATATTTGAGAGGTTGAAAAACAAATGAAAGTGGGTGCTAGTCTTGTAAATAGGAAAGTTGAAGTGCTATACATATATGCAATTGTCGTGCGCAATCGTGACTTGTTAGATGGCAGCTTCGGCGTAAGTCCCCTCTGCCCCGAGTTCGAATCCCAGATGGGTCGAATTAGTACATATGAGGGATCGTTAATTAGTACAACATGTAGTTTCACCTTTTCTGTTGGATCGGTATATATATAGTAAATGCCCCTTGAATTTTATTCCACATAATTGGCTTCTGAATGTTGCTTTGTCATGGGGTACATTCCACTCACTCCAGTTCTGGAAGGTTTTATTATCTTGAAGGAGAATCCTGATTACCAGGATGATCATTAAGAGATTTGAAGCACAAATCTGTATCTAACAACTGGTGGTTTATAAATAATTTCTTTGGAACTTTTATGACAATATGTTTATTGAGAGACTTGATAATTCTTGAGAACAGAGAAATGCATTGAAGCCATAAGTTTTGTAAAAAAAATTTTTTTTTTTGGGATATTCTATTCTGGTTTTAATTTGGCATTAATAGTGAGTTTTAGGGCATTCATGACTTTATCTTCATAACTTTCAGTGTTCATAAATATCATTGTATGAGTTTCTTCCAATAACAGTTGCATTATAACTGAGGGCAATTATACCTCACAATTCTTATATATTCACAGATCAAACATCTACATTTTCATATTTACTTGCATCCCACTCAAATTTTTTAACATCATAAAAAAAATATCATTGTTTATAATTTTTTAAAAATAAAATACATCTTTTCGTGCATGGATATGCGAATGAATAAGAATTGTGTTACATATGTAAAATTTCCATATAATTTTTATTGACTTGAAAAATACATCCTTTGATGATCTTTTCACACTCGGACTCATAACTTGTCGAGTTCTATCAGGAACTGGAAAAATTCTTGAATTAGTATATTTTTATTTAGTAAAATAAAATGATGCCTTTCATTGTCCTGAATTTATCATCTTTATTGTTCTAGAGATTTACTATATTTGGAAGGAAAGAATCATAGGGTCGGAAAATATCATAGCTCAACTCAAAATCGGCAAAGAAGAAGGAACAGGAACATGGCTACTATGATCACAAGAATACCATTGAAGTAAGAAAGGATTTCACCCAAATATATAAACAGTATCTTAGCATTAAAAGAGGAATGCTAAGTTGTCTATTTAAATATATTGTTATTTCAAAAAATCTAACGTAACCAACTAAAAATAGCGAACCCATCAACATGAAATAACAATATATTTTTAGTTGGTTGCGTTAGATTTTTTGAAATAACAATATATTTAAATAGACAACATAGCATTTCTCTTTTAATGCTAAGATACTGTTTATATATTTGAGTGACATCCTTTCTTACTTCAATGGTATTCTTGTGATCATAGTTGCCATGTTCCTGTTCCTTCTTCTTTGCCGATTTTGAGTTGAGCTATGATATTTTCCGACCCTATGATTCTTTCCTTCCAAATATAGTAAATCTCTAGAACAATAAAGATGATAAATTTAGGACAATGAAATACATCATTTTATTTTGCTAAATAAAAAAATACTAATTTAAGAATTTTCCAGTTCCTGATAGAACTCGACAAGTCATGAGTCCGAGTTCGAAAAGTTCATCGAAGGATGTATTTTTCGAGTCAATAAAAATTATACGGAAATTTTACATATGTAACACAATTCTTATTCATTCGCATATCCATGCACGAAAAGATGTATTTCATTTTTAAGAAGTTATAAACAATGATATTTTTATATGGTGTTAAAAGATTTGAGTGGGATGCAAGTAAATATGAAAGTGTAGATGTTTGATGTGTGAATATATAAGAAATGTGATGTATAATTGCCCCCTAGTTATGATGCAATTGTTATTGGAAGAAACTCATACAATGATATTTATGAACACTGAAAGTTTTGAAGATAAAGCCATGAATGCCCTAAAACTCACTATTAATACCAAATTAAAACCAGAATAGAATATCCAAAAAAAAAAAAATTTACAAAACTTATGGCTTCAATGCATTTCCCATTTCACAAGAATTATCATGTCTCTCAATAAACATATTGTCATCAAAGTTCCAAAGAAATTATTTATAAACCACCAGTTGTTAGATACAGATTTGTGCTTCAAATCTCTTAATGATCATCCTGGTAGTCAGGATTCTCCTTCAAGATAATAAAACCTTCCAGAACTGGTGTGAGTGGAATGTACCCCAGGACAAAGCAACATTCAGAAGCCAATTATGTGGAATAAAATTCAAGGGGCATATATATATATATATATACCGATCCAACATAAAAGGTGAAACTACATGTACTAATTAACGATCCCTCATATGTACTAATTCGACCCATCTGGGATTCGAACTCGGGGCAGAGGGGACTTCCGCTGAAACTGCCATCTAACAAGCCACAGTTGCGCACGTCAATTACATATATGTATAGCGCTTCAACTTTCCTATTTACAAGACTAGCACCCTCTTTCATTTGTTTTTCAAACTCTCAAATATCAAAATTCATAATAAAACCCCAACCCATACTTCTCATGTTTATTAAATTCTGGTTTGAGCGTGGTAAGCGTAAATGCACCAGTTTGGTAATTCAAAAAAAAAATGACTTGTGAGCTAAGTTCTATAGATAGCAAAATTTTGATTTTCATGCATATAATTTTCCCTTAAATTCAAATGAAAAATTAACGCTATAAATATGAGATAATATAATTTTAAGGATTATCTTATCCGGAAAAAATACAACAATCAAGCAAAACATATCATATCGAAGTAGACGTAGTTAGATCTGATAAAATATTATCTGATAAATAGACTTATATTTGAGTAAAAAACCTTGAATTTAATAAACTTCTATCTAGAATAGAGACCTTGCATCTAATAATCCTTATCTCTGAGAAAACAACTAATGCTTTAATAAGACATCATATATACATGTCTAAAAGAATTATGAGAGATCATTGCACACTTCTCGTAGAATCAAGAGAAATTTACATACATACCACCCAATTCTTATGAATTTACATATCTAACAGTCTAACACCCAAAATTTGCTATTTTCACTTATAACAAATTTGTGTCATAAACATATGCATGAAAATGTGTATTTCACTTTTAAGAAGGTATTGATGATGGTATTTTTGATGTGATGTGAAAGATTTGAGTGCTATGCATGTAAATATGAATGTTTAGGCGTTAGAAATGGAAATACATAAGAACTGTGTGGTATGCATGTAAATGCCCTAAGTATTAATTAATGACAGTTGATGTGGGTCTACTTTAAATGTGGATCTGGAAACTTATAGACGAACAAGAAGGGGTAGAATATTTACTTCTCAGTCGCTAGCTCTGCTCGTTCCCTAGCTGCAAGCAACACGGGAGTCGAATGAGTGTGGAATCCAGTTATAGTCTTAGGTCGTCCCGCTTGACCCACCACATCAACTGCTTGCCCGACTCGCACTGTTACAAATAGTGCGTTCAGGTTTTCATCAACAATTATTAGCATCCTCGGCTGCAAAGAAGAGCAAAAAGTATTGATATAATGAATAACTCCAACAAAAATGCAGATTTTTCAAATGGTAATGAGACAACGACTGAATGAAACCTTGGACTACCTGATTAAAAATCCCAAGACAGGAAAAATATTTAAAGTTAACGGATTAAGACTTAAGCCTTATATGGGAGAAATGAAACCGATTTACAAGGAGGCTTACGAGCTGAGTCTACCTGATTAAAATAACTGAGTAGGTCGGGCTGACGACGTTAAACCAAGCGCTTTGTGAGATGCAACTTATATATTATCATTGTGATTGTTTGTGAATTGAATTTATCTCAATTGATATGTGTGTGTTGATCACACCATTTTAATAGACCCAGTTTAAGACTGAAACTTTGTAAATTTGAGGATAGGCGAAACAGAGTCGAATATGGTTTCGGCGCCTAGGCACCCAAACTTGGCACCTAAGCGCTAGCATGAGCTGTGTATCGATGGTCCGGCGCCTAGGCGCCAGATTTCGGTGCCTAAGCGCCCCAGTTACAGGTTCGTGCAAAAATCGAAAATCTTCAAATTTTCTCACGAATTCTTCTTATAAACTACCCTATCTTCGTCCTCAATTCCTAAGCAACCCTAATTTCGTCCAACACAACTCATTTTGGAAGAGAAAAGAGAAGTTTAGAAGTAATGGAGAGAAGAGATCATGTCAATGACTTAAGAGATAAGTCTTCTAAAGTTCCTCAACCTTATTTCAATTGTTATATTGCAGTAAGTTTGAAGAAATTATTCATTCGTCTAGATAAGATTGAGGCTGAATTGCTAAGTGTTGGAAATTGTCTACATGAGATGTATTACCAAATCGAGCACTTGGAATGGTAGACAAAACTTCAATTCGATCATATGACGACCTTTCAAGATTCTCAAGTGACGATGTATGCGAAGAACAAATGGATTGACGAGAAGACGGCTTTGGAATTTCCAAGGGTGTTATTTTTCTACCCATGCGAGCCTAACAATCTTCATTGCGAGAGGGATAGAAATTCAAAGTTTGGAGAAGAATAGATCGTTGGTGTGTTCTAGGTGTGATCGAGTCATGTTTTAGTGAGTTGAATATTTAGTTTGTGTGTTTGTTTTCAATGTTCAAAGTGTGTTGTTTGATTGTGAATTTGCTTTGAAATAGTGATGTTTGTGTTGTTTATTAAGAGTTGAACCTTGTTATAGTACTTTTCTGTAATTTCTTGAGTTTGGAATGGAAAAATTTGAAATGGAATTGGAAGAGTTTGATTATATCTTGTGTTTGAATGTTGGATCTATTTTATCATTTAATTGTTTGTGGAAATATTTGGAAGTTAGAAATTGGAGTAATACTCTTATGTGAATAATTAGAAGTCAAATTTGTTAAATTTTGGTGGAAAATATAAATTTTAAATAAAATTTTTAGGAAGGCGAGTCTGGCACCTAGGCGCCAGAATTCAGCGCCTAGGCATTGGTTCGGCCTGAACTTGAAATTCGGGCTTTTAAACCTACCAACGCCATTAACAACGCCTAGGCTCCTTCCTCCATTTTTCGCGAAATACATACATAGGGATCCATTTTTAGGTCTGTTTTTCGAGTTTTTGAGCTTGGAATCACTCGATTTCTTCATCTTGAGGTTAGATCTACCTTCTAATCCATTTATTTTTTATTTTCACCATGGATTTTTCAACTTTTGAGCAACACCGAAAATTTTGATTTTTGGAGTTTAATCTATGGATTTGAAGTTTTATTTAAGTTTTTAAAACTTAAATAAGTTTATTCTTTTGATCCTTTTATTTTCTCGTTTTCTTTCTCTTATGTTTAGATGGCTCTGAAATCTAAGTGAGAGAAAGAACGAGAAAATTTCGATCGCAGCAAATTCGCTACTGCTACAGTGCATTTTCGTTACAATGAGATTCCTACGACGAGAAAATTTATCTCAGAGAGGAGTTTCTACAATCCTGGTGGAATGATTGAAGATACGATCGTTGCACTGAACTGGCAACGATTCTGCTACTTCACTGTTGTTACTGTGATACCTGTCGTCAGGGAATTTTATGCTAATTTTATTGATGTCAAAGATTACGAGATCTTCGTAGAAGAGTTGGAGTAGGATTTACTCCTGAAATAATCAACATTTTCTATGGCCTGCCACCGATCATTGAGTGCAACTATTCTGGATTATCTACATCCGAGGGAGATTTGGAGATGATTATTACATATTTGACTGATGGTACTGGAGCTTGGAAGATCCGGAACGAGAAACGGGTAAATTTTTCATCTTCTAAGTTAAATGGTGATTCTAAGGCCTGACATTACTTTATTTCTGCTCGTCTCCTTCCATCCAACCATTTGAGTGAGGTCACAAAGGACAGCCTCAACTACTGCATACAGGAGAGAAAGTCAATTGATGTAGGGAGTATTATTTATGATTTTGTGGAGGCCACTGTTCATTCCAGCACTGTTGTGGGATTGGGATTCCCATCTCTGATTTATTCTGTGCGAAAGTATTGGTGTTGTTACTGAGCTTTCAGAGGAGAAGCTCAAGTCTACCGAGCCCATTGGACGTGACTGTGTTAGTATTTATGATCGACTTCGAGGTAAGATTTCTACCGCACCCTCTAGTTCATTACCTACTTCAGGTAGACCTACTTTTTGACCCTCTACTTCTGCTGTTGAGCCACCATCTAGTTTTTGGGAAAATATTCATGATAAATTTATAGAGCGGCATAATATGTTACTTTTAACCCATTGCAGAGTGGATACAATAAATAAGAAAGTGGATCATATTTCTGAGTATACACAGAGGAAGAGTGATTTTGATGCAGAGTATTTTGAGACTCTTGTTAGATTCCTTAAGAGTGATCATTCAGTTTAGTTCCCGACCTGCCCTCGATTTTCACCATATGATGATCACCAGAATAAGAATGTAGATTTTTCTTTTGATGATGATGAGGATGAGGAGACAACTAGTGATGAGTAGATTTCTAGGATTGAGTAGTTGTGTTATTTATGTTATTTTTTGTTAGTGTGATGGTTTTGGATGTATGTGATGATTTGTTTTTATGTTTGATGCACTGTTGATATTAGTGTACTTTTGATGTTTAGAGTGTATTGATTCTGAGACACTTATTGTTGTACTGATGATTGTTGGATTGTTAGTTTATTTTTGTAATGAGATGTTTTGTTTCTGTTTTAGTACAGTGATCAATACACTTGTTTAGTTTAGTTATTTTTGTTTAAAATTAAAATTTTTTTTTGTAGAAATTGATCCTGCTTACTAAAAATTTTCTATATATGCTTAAACATTTCTTTTATATTCATAAAAAATATGTGTAGAAATAAATTTTTCCTTTCTAGATTATTTTTTATATACTTAGAAAAATTCCTGGTGGAAATATGCTATTCTTTCTTTCATGCTTTAGAAATTTTCATGATTCATGTTTATACCAAAACTGAAGTTTGAGGGAAGGGAAAATACTTTGAAATTAAAATATTATTTGTGCTTAATTACTAATATTTTCTTTAAAAATATTAACATAACATAAGGAATGAAAAATTTATTTAAGATTATTTAAATTTTTTAATTTATAAATAATTTAGTAAACTTAACTAAAATTTTATTAATTTTGATTAATTTTAAGAATATAATTATTTAACTTAAAGAATAATAAGATTAAAAATATTTCTATTTATAGTAAAGAGAATTGTATTTTTGAAATACTAAAGAATCAAAAGTATTGCTTGAAAAAGAAAAAGTGAAATAATTTTAGAAAAATACTTATTAAGAATGTCATATTTATTAAGTGAAAATGTATAAGTTTTTAAATATAAGTTAAGGATAGTGAAATTCAAAATCATTAACAAGTTATCCAGATATAGTAATCCTCACAAATTGTAAAAAAATTGTAAAAAAAAAATTGTAAAAAAAGGGGGATTGAAAAATATCTTTAAAAAGAAAAAAAGAAAAAGAAAAAAAGAAAAAAAGGAAGAAAACAGCAAAAAAAGAAATGTGAGGAGAAGCTTGAGGAGATGCCTAATAAAAATTGGCTTCACTTGAATTATCTTATAGGAAGAAAATTAATTACATTTTTTAATTTAATTTTTATGCACAAGCATACTTACTAGAAAAGTTTTCATGAAAGTCTTTTTCTTGGGAATTATCTATGTGACCTTAATATGATAAATTACAATTATTCTTGAAATAAATGAAAATTTTAAAGTCTTATGATTTGATAGTTAAGTATTCTTAAAATTAACCTTAATTAGTGAAATTTGGTTAATGATTTACTAGAGCATTTATAAAACCAAAATTACAATGAATCTTAAATATTTAAACTTTATTCCAGATGTTATATATTTTATGTAATAAAAAGGGTTACTTGAGGACAAGTAACATTTAAGTTTGGGGGAATTTGATTCACTTAAAAAATACATATTTATGATTCAATTTTTAAGGATATTATGCTTTCATGAAATATATTTTTATGTTTTTGGATATAGGTGATGAAAAAAAGAGTTCAAGAAGAAAAAAAGGGACAAAAAGGAGTAAAAATAGAGCTAAAAAGCAAAGTTGCCAAAATTATAGGTCTAGCGCCTAAGCGCCAGAATCCAGCGCCTAGGCGCCAGTTCGATGCTGAAGCAGTTAAGATTTTTGACAACTTGGGGCAGTTATTTTGACGGTGTTAAGCGGTTATCAGACTTTCTAGAAGACTGGAAGTTACTCCTGATACATAAGACATGTGATGCAATGCATCTGGACACAGGAAAACAGTTTTAATCGCGAAGAGGTGCGATCCCAAGTGAAGGGGTGCGAAGATCTGGTCATGGAGTCCGGCGCGTAGGTGCCAGATCCCGGCGCCTAGGCGCCAATTTTAAAGAGGTGCTTTAAGCAACCCCTGGTCATTTTTGAAGCTCTATAAATAGGAGACATTTCTACAGAAAAGAGAGCTCTCCACACGCCCGGAAATAGTTCTAGAGAGTCACCAAATACTTTTCATAAGAATTTAGTGAGTTTATTTTAGTTACTTTGAGTGTTACTACTCAATTCCTTGAGTAGTAAGTGAGAGTTTGTAAGAGTTGGTGCTGTTGAAGTCTTGTACTTTGCATTGGAGTCAGTAGCAGTCAAATGATCACTTAAAGGAACATTTCAGATAAGTATTTGTAACTTGGTTCAAAGTTTTATAAATATGTTTTGTTGTGTGAATTCAATGTGTTCTGAGTAGTTACTTTTCTTTCTCCTTTCAACCATGAAAAGATAATAAAGGTAAGTTGATTTCGTTGGAGAACTTAAACTTAATTTATTGTGATGATATTCATACATGATCTTGATTTACTTTTTAAACTTGTCATTTGACTTGTTAAAATCGGTTGAAGAATTCTGAGACCTATACGGAGATGATTTCTTAACTAGTAGATATCACATGAATCCTTAATCGAAGGCCATGTGTGGGTTATTCAAGGTGAAGTACAAATAAATAGAAAAATATTATTTATTGGGCATATAATTAATTAGTTTTTAGAGTGACAGACTAAATTCTATAAATTTGGTTTATAGAAAGAGAACGGGTCACTAGTAGGGCCGACCATAGCCACCCTTGGACATCTAGAAGTGTGAGTCTAGATTAACCCATTCTACTAATAATACATCCTGAACCAATCTATAGGTTAGCCAATGTTCTTTATACTATCGAGCGAAGGTAAAGAATAAGAATACTTCTATTTAGCGCAATACCATAATTTCAAGTTCTCAACGAATGATAGTTTTTTTTTGAAAAATCTTGGATTAGTTGAAAAGGAGAAAGTTGTTTTATTTATACTTGCATCAACATTTACTTTATTGTTACTTTATTTACATATAGTAAAAATTTTCATAAAACTTAAAATCTGATTTTTGAAAAGAAATAAAAATTATAATTACTTTTAATTTGAAAATCTATTAATTTCTAAAATTAATCTTCCCTATGAGATCGATAACTAGGACTCCAATAGAGCCCTGTATTACTGGATACGATACGTATACTTGCATAGTACCTCTGGTGTGCAAAAATTTTTTAAAAGTATATATTTATTTTTGCATACTACCCTTTGAAATATAAATTAAAGAATAAATTGTAGGCATAGTTACGGGTCGAGGTCAGGTGCCAACCTCTAAGTGTTTGTTTCAGTGGAAAACAAAAATTTCAGAGGAACTTCAAGAGTCTTGTGGAGAGGATTTTCAGATAAGTGTTTATCTTTATTTTTACAGTTGGTTTTAAGTAAGATTGCTTGTGTTTTCACTATATTTCTACTTTTAAACCAATTTGTGATTGTGTTTTCTCCATGAGTTCTGAGTAGTTTTCTTTATTTTCCTTTCAAGTGATGAAGTAATTAATTATGTATGGATGTTGTGTGAAGTATGTGTTAATGTTAGAAGAAGTTGTGATGGTTCAAAACCTTGCACTTCATTTATCTCTAGATTTGGCCAATTAAGATGTTAAAATTTGTTATGAAAACATGTAAAATCCAGTGCGGTATTGTCTTAGTTAACAATTAGAAAGAATCACATGAAATTATATGGGTGAGAAGGTAGTCCATATGGTTGAGTGTAAATAAATAGGGAGATATGCTTTTTAATGGGTGTAGAATTAGAGGACTTTAGAACGACAGACTAAAACACCTAATTTGATTTGATGTTTTAAGTTTTGATATGAGATGTTAGTACCTAGGTGAAGGGAGAAGAGGGAACTCTAGAGAGAGCTAGTATCTTCCTTGCCTAACCCATCTTCATAATTTCAAAGTATCAGATTAGTCTATGTTCTTTATAACATTTCTAGTAAGGGTAAAGTATGTAATTGCTCATATTTTGCACAAAACATTTCTGATACTTCCACAACATAAATCCATAATTATTACTGATTCATGAAAGGAAAACGATATTTTATTCTCATTTTCTTTCATATCATTTAGAAGTCTTTTTAATTTTAGTTACTTGCTTAACAATTTAAAATTATCAAAAATATCAAAAATATTTTAAACTATCATTTTCTAAAACATATCTTACAAAATCATTTTGAAAAATAAGAGTTGTTTTTCTGCTTTCTTTAAATTTTTAACATTTTCCTGTGGGTTTGATATCTCGGGGCTTAATCAGAAAGTCTTATATTACTTGATAATGATACATATACTTGCGTAGTATCCTATTTTATAAAATATTAAAATTAATCTCTTATTTATATCGGAATCAAGTTTTTGTTGACGTTGTAAATAAAGAGATATTATTATTAAGAGAAAATATAAAATACAATTTCATAGATAAAACATAAGCATAAATATCAGGGATCACTTAGCACACTTCATAGGCATACTTGCAAAGAAGACCTGATGAAAGAAAACCCTCGACTAGAGATTCAGGTTATTGTACCTGTTCTAGTGTCTGCTTCTTCTTATAATGGTAAGCCCTAATTTTTAATTACATCTTAATCAATGAAGGTGCATAAGAAAAGTCTAAATTAAGGTTGTAACTAGTTCTCAAAATGTTTGAATGTCAATGTTTTTAAGGACAGAGTTTCAAATTCTTATCTTAAGGATGGTTTTGTGTTGTTATCAATGATTTAGTTAAGATTCATCATTCGCTTCATGTTTCAAGTAGTTCAAGTGATCATTCCTGCAAAACAGAGTTAGCACACTCTAATAAAATGCAAAGTAACTTGGGAGACGTTCGGCTTTTGTCTTCAACTGCCCTGCAAAACAGAGTTAGCATAAAATATTATTATTTGTTGATTTAGTTATTTTTTTTGAGACAACCAGTTCAAGATGCCCATGTATTTGCATCACGCTAGGGTTTTTAGGTTCCCTGATGTACTTAGTCTGATAGGCGGTAAAACCTACTCTGACCGAAAGATTCATGTTAATAACCATGGGTTGCGTCATCCAAGAGATTTTCGTAGACCCGGGTAGTATGGTTAAAGTTGTGTTTGGTGAATTTATTTATTACAGTTTCATTTATTTTTAATTTCCATTTTACATTTTAGGGTTTGAAAATTTTAGGTTGCTTAAGACTTATTATCCAATCAGATTTTTATTATTTTGTGTTTTGTTTTTGTTATTTGGAATGACTCGATCAAGTTTCCATGGTTTTGTCATCCCGGGGTCATTGGGGTTTTCAGTTTGATTAGTCACAAGTGACTGGAGGGTAATTTATTATCAGTTATGGGTTGCCTCCTCTAAAGTAACCTCTCAAACTAAGTTATATATTTTTTATTTAAGTTTAAGTTTTAGTGGATTTTAGGATGGATTTTTATGTCTTTTTTTAGGTTGGTTTGTACCTTGGCCCAAATTACCCCTGACTGAGATTAAGTGTGCTTTTGTTCTCTTATGAGAAGTGAAACACTACTTAGCCTCAAGTCATCAGAATTAAGTTAAGTTCAGATTAGCCCGAGTTAGGTTAGACTGATCTGTGGTGAGTTCCCAGCAGGTCCGAATTAGCCCAAGTTTGGATCATTTTCAAATTGGTTTAAGTCAGCCAGAGTTCAACGGGATTGACCCAGGTCGGCCTAGTTTGATTTTGACTAATCTTGGATGAGAATGAGTTGATCCAAATCAGGGCGAGTTAACGAGGTTAGGTCGGGTTGCTCAAGTTAATCTTCCTGAGTTAAGTCAAATCTATCTTAGGTTAGACTCCGATGAAGTCTGAGATAATGTAGATTTGATTTATCCTTTAATCTAATTAAGTATAATTTGAGCTAGACTTTTGGGCTGATTTAAACTTGGTTTAAGTTGGACTTAAATTAAGTTCTCCATTGATTTCTGATTGAGTTGACCCGAGTTAAGTCAGATTAAGGTTGATTTGGGTTAATCCGATTTAGGTCGATTTGGCTTGGTGATTTAGTTGATTGGGTTAACTTGAGTTAATTCAGGCTGACCTGGTGAATTAAGTGGATTCGATTATCCCAAGTTAGGTTAGGTTGACCCGGTGATTTAAGTGGTTTGGTCTAAGTTGGATTAGACCAAAGGGTTATTTATGTAGTTAGGTCTAAGTTAGGTTAGACCTAAAGTTTAAATTTTGCTAAGTCTGTTAGGTTAGACTTAGGATTGAAGTTGTGGTTAGGTGATTGCAATTTTTAATATACTTAAAAATATAAGAATTCAACACCACCACTAGAAGATCTAAATCCCCGGCAATAGCGCCAAAAACTTGGACCGGCGGGTTTTTGATATAATTTTAAAACATAAGAATTCAACACCACTACTAGAAAATCTAAATCCTCAGCAATAGCGCCAAAAACTTGACTTGGAGCGTAATTTTAATTTTAGTAACAATTATATATTATAATCTTTAACCGCAGAGTTACCTTTAAACGCAAGTATATGTATCGCTCAAGTAATACAGGGCTCTAGTGGAATTCTGGATAATGATCCCATAGGAAATATTTAGAGGTTACAGACTTAGGATTATAGAAATCAATTCAGAATTATAACTAAATCGAAATTGCCTATCTGTCACTAATACGCAACCGACAATAATATGAAATTTAAATTGAATTAGATCTACTAAAAATTAACTAATACTACTAAAGTTAAGTTCAAATATAAAAGCAAGAATCTTTCTCCTTTGTTCAGATATTTAAGTGAATAGATAATTAGAATTAGTTTTAAAATGGTGTTGTAACAAATAGGAGCATACTTATTCTTTACCCTTTGGTCAAGACATAAAGAACATTAACTAATCCTATGCTTGGTTACTGAATCTGCGGCTAGACTGGGAGGATACCGGTTCTCACTTCGGAGCTCCCACGTTCTCCTCGTCTTAGGGCTAACAATCTACACTTCAACACCCAAACGTTAGGACCGAATTGAGGAATTTAGTCTGTCACTCTAAATTCTCCAATTCTACGCCCGATTAATATTATTTCCTTATTTATTTACACCATCCTTGCAAAGATTTTGATCTCCCTGAATCTCGGATGTAATCTTTACTATAGTTGTTAAATTCAACAGATTTTAAATATTCAATTGGCCAGATTGAAAGTAAATTAAGATCTACGTTAAAGATTATCACAATTTATAAATCTTTTATGACACATTAATTCTATTTATCATATCACAAAAATAGCAAAACAAGGAGAAAGATAGAACAACTACTTAGAATTCATTGAGAAGATGCAATAAAACTTGGATTTTATATATAAAAGTAAAGTTCTACAAACTAAAGTAAATAAACACAACTTATCTTAAATTCCTCCCTAAACAAATTCTTTGAAGTTCCTCTGAATCTCTTCCTTCTTTATAGTACACGGAATTCTCCTTCGAAACGGCAATGCATAAGAGATCTCTCACTTCTCTTCCACTCTTATTATCCTTCGAAGAATTCCTCACAATCTCTATTTGAACTCACTATTTAACACTCACAAATAACAATGGACACTAGTGGACTCTCCAATTGAACACTAAGTATCTATTAGAAGACTCTAATAGAACTTTTTACAGACTCTTAGTGACTTTTGAGGAGTCCAAAAGGACTCTTTTTTGGCCTAAAATGGTTCTTTTTTAAAGTTGTTGAAGAGTCTCGAAGGTTTTCCAAGCATGTCTTTGAAAATCGTCCACATTCGACGTATATTGTGAAAGAACCGCCGATCCCGCCGTCGGCGGCCTTCTGGAAATAGTGCTTTAAACTAACCTCGCCGTTGGCGTCCTCGACGTCCGCCGTCGGCGGCCTCCCTTGGAATATATTCTGAACTCTCGGGAAAATCACGCCATCGGCGCCATCAACCTCGTCGTCGGCGCCCTAAGTCAATTTTTCATATTTTAGTCCTTTTTGCTTCAAATTCGCTCATTTTTGTATGTTTTTGCTTTTTTGTCCTTAAATCTTTATACCTACAGAAAAACACCAAAAATACCCTTCTTTAAAGTGCAATATCATCAAAATTAGTATAAAATAGGCATAAAAATATTAACATTTTTTCCTTGGGTCATTAGGTCTAATTTAGGTTAGTCCTAAATAAATTTATGTGAAACTAGGTCTAATTTAGGTTAGACCTATGAAGGTTTAAGTTTGGATTAAGACTAAGTTTGGTTAGAATTAGGGTGGTTTGTGGTTAGGAATAATTTGGGTTAGACCTAAAGGTTGTTTATGATTGGGTCTAAGCAAGGTTAGACCTAGTAAGGTTTAAGTTTGGATTAAGTCTAAATTAGGTTAGCCCTAGGGGATTTAGGTTATATTAGGTCTAGGTTGGGTTAAACATAGTAGGGATTAGGTTGAACCAAGTTTAAGTTAGGTTAGACCTAGTAGGGTTTAGGTTGTGGTTAGGTCTAATTTGGGTTAGTTCTAAATGTTTGCTGTTGTGTTAGGTCTAAGTTAGGTTAGACATAATAACCCTGGTTTAACTTAAGCTAGGTTAGTCTTGGTTGGGGGTCAGGTTGGACCTTAATTGAATTAGCTCCAATGGGTTCACTTGAGTTAGGTCTACATTGGATCAGACCTAAGCCAAGTTTAGATGGGCCTAAGCCCTAGGTCAATAAGGGTGGTTTCATGATAATCCCTTAAAATCCACACATTAGGCTAGGCCCTTGGTGCGACTTTTTAATATGCAAGGATTTATGAACAAAAAGATATATACTAATTTTTATAAAGTCACAATAATCCAACGCAAGTATACTTATTGATCAAGTAATACAGGGCTCTAGTGGAGTATTAGTTATCGACCCCACAGGGAAGGTAGGAAATTTAAATAACAGTAACGAAAGCCAATTAAATCAACTCATAATTACAAGTGCAAGAGATAATAAAACTACGAAAGATGGTTCAAATTTTGTAACTTGTCTAAAGCTTACTAACACACTAACAAAGTAAACTAAATAGAGCTAAACTTAGTTTTTGAAAGTTTTCAAATATGAGAAATTGTCATTCTCTTTGTAATGATACTCTGATGAGTGAATTATATGAATTTAAGATCATATGTGTTGTGCCAAATAGGAGCATACATATTCTTTACCCTCGGTTAAGGTTATAAATAACATCGACTAATCCTAAGTTTAGTCCCTAATTTCGTGGCTAGGCTGGGAGGATACTGGCTTTCACTCCAGATCTCCCACATACCTTCACCTGAAGTCTAGTTCTCACATTAGTTTCTAAACCTTAGGACCAAATTGGGGATTTTAGACTGTCACCCTAAAATCTCCAATTCTACGCCCAATAACAATATTTCTCTATTTATTTGCACTTAATCCTCATAAACTACATCACTCATCCATGGACATTGATATGTGATCTTCACTTTTGTTGTAGAACACATAGCCATTAAGGATCATCACAACTAACTTTAACAATTCAATTCGCAAGATAAAAAAGTAAATGAAGTTCAAAGTGAAAAACTATCACAACTCTTTCTCATTTAAAAAGGCACATCAAATCCACAAAATCACATCACCATTTCACATCACAAAGAGAAAGACAAAGAAATCTACTTAGAATTCATGGGGAAGAGATGACAAAAAATGAATTATATATATAAAAGCAAAGTCATACAACCTACAAGAAGTAAATACAACTTATCTCAAGTTCTCTCCAAGTAAATCCCTTGAAACTCCTTTGATTCCTCTTTTTGCTTCGCAACCACACGAAATTCCCTCTTGGAATGAGTAAGGAAGAAGAAATCTCTCACTTTCCCTCTCCTCCTACATTCATAAGAGAAGAATCACTCTCAAAACTCAAACCCTAGACTCTTAGACTCACACACTCACTTTCTACAAAACCCTAGATTTCTCTCCACACTCCAAGAACACTCTCCAACTCTACTCTCTTTAATACACTCCTCTTTACTTAAAATGTGTGCTTAAACAGTTAGAAATCAGTTAGAAACGAAATCCCATGAGTCTCCTCAAGCACCCCTTCGAAATGAGGCCAATTTGAATTAATTTGGGACTTTCCCGGCATCGGGCGTCGTCGGCGCCCTAGCCCGATTAATTATCAAACTTCTATGGAAAATGACGCCAGCGGAGCCTGATAGTGTGTCGTCGGCGCCCAAATGTAGAATTGTCATTTTGGCTCCTTTCTGCTCCAAATTTTCTCTATTTTGCTTTCTTTTGCTGCAATTGCCTTAAATCATTATATTTGTATCAAAACATGAAAAATACATTTTTTTAAAGTGCAATATCACAAAAAATGAGCATAAAATATACTTGAAAAGTTCAACATATTTTCAGTGTATCAGCCTCTAAGGTTCATTTAGAGTTTTGAATTAAATTTAGGGGTTAATTTGGGCCAATGTAGAAAATTTTGATTTTATATTTTAACCACTAGCTTCCTAACTTAGATTTTGGAGATTCTAATAGTAGAAATTACCATTTTAGGGTTTAATTTCACAACCTTAAATCTTCCTGTTAATTTCCATTTTAATTTTTAATTCTTTGATTTTATAATTATTTTTCAAAATAATTAAAAATTTAGTAGAAAAATATTTATTTAATCATTTGGAAAGTCCCCTGACCTTGGAAATTTCAGGAAATATTTCCAAGGGTGGAGGGGAGAATCCTTGAAATTTTCATATTTTTTGGCCTATATTTAAATTTAATAAATAAAATACTTTCTGGAGTATTTAATTAATTAATAATTAAATATAATTGAATTACTTTTAATTTTATTTCTATTATTTTCTCCTCTGTTTACTAAGTCTACCGGTATTTTTATTTCATTTTTGTGATTTTTCTACATTATGTATTTTTAAAGATTTATGTAATTGTCAGTATTTATTTAATTCAAGAAATCCAAATTATCCACTTAACCACGCGACGCTAGCTAGATCCTCTTAAGCTTCGAACTCGCACGCGGCATCTTCTGGTTGGGTGCGCTTTCCACGCGGGTGCTGAGTTGGCTCGTAGTTTTGTGTTCTCCTCCCCCACGGTTCTATGGTTCGACTCTATCCATGTTGATCATTTCTAAAACACGGAAACAGACGAAATCGGTTCATCATCCCCAGGGATAGAGAACCAAGAGCCATCGGTGGTCAAACCCTAATTTCTCGCTCGATTCTTAACCAAATTCCTTAGGCTTTATTCCTATATGTTCATCTAGTCGAGACGAAGCTATCTATATGGCTACACGGACATGCATTATTTGTTTTCTTCATAAAAGACCAAACAGAGATCTAATTTTTGGGATTTTGATCCATAGCTTGTCTAAGGAGGTGAGACATTGATTGGGCTTGATAGAGAGCTTTGCCTCGATGTGACATACTTACTCCTTGCTTTAATTTGGGCTGAAGTTGGCTCTAGCTATGAGCTAGACCAAATGGTGCCAAAGTTTAGTGTTGGGGTGGTTAGAGGCCGCTGGAAAGCTCAATCTTGATTGGAAAGCTCAACTGCTGGAGGTTCAACTTGGCCACGCCATCCCACGATGTAACGACATGATCACTCTGCCTTCGGATGTGGCTACGCCGAAGGCAGCCCCCTCAACCCTTATGAGGAGGGGTTAGGAGTGGCCACGCTTAATTTGGTCGTGGTCACGCTAGATCCTTATGGGCCTTTTTTTTCATTATGAGGGTCCGTTAAGCTTAGTTTGTGACTTGGAAAGCTCTTAATGAATGGAATGGACTACACAAGCCTCAAATTGCTAGTTCGGCTTGCACTTGAATGGGAAACCATCACGGATCAGAGGTAGTCGCTATTGGTATGATTAGGACAGGGTGACTTTAGTTCAGAGACAGTTTGGATCTGATAACGTCTCGACGGACTCCTTGAGCTACAGTAGGGCATAAGTGAGTGTCACACGCTCTCACAACATCACAAAGGTTTCCGATATTTGTGACATCAAAAATCAAAGCAAGTACTAACAAGCTTTCAAGCTAAAGTAATAAGAAAAAGAGAAAAATGAAGATCCTCATGGAGCCGAGGCGCTATCAAGTAGTCAATGGGTCCTTACTTTGGTCTCCAGAATTTTTGCTCCCAATATCCAAGCTATTACATTTCTCCGAGATATCGACAAGATAGTTGGAGATTAAAACACTGAACTCAGTTGGGATAGAAAAATTCGGGTTGACCAAGCCGTGGTGACTGAACCACCGGAAAGCATACTCAACCCTGAGCGTAAGATGCTCTGCCAACTCCTCGCGGAGACGAGTGACTTCAATCTTCCTTTGAGTTTGGGGACCTCCTTCTTTAGTTGCTCCTCCCATTATTCAAATTGTTGTCGCTTTAGCATAGCGAGGTCTTGATGATCCCTGAATAATTATGCTTACGATTTATGCTCGAATTTTCACTTTATAATTCTTTTTAATATTAATATCTCTTTCTTTTTCCTAAATGCCAAAAACTTAACTCCTCTGAATTAAAGAGATTAAATTTAATATTTTTATAAAATGAGATACTACACAAGTATACGTATCATTTACCAAGTATTATAAGACTTTTGATTAAGCCCCGAGATATCGAACCCACAAAGAAATGTAAATATTTTAAAGAAAAAAAATTAATCTTTTTACTTCTCACTCAAACCTTTGCAAGTAATGTTTCACTTTAAATTCACTTTAAATTCTTTTGTTTATCTTTAATAATTTCAAATTTATAAAACAACAGTTCTAAATAAAAAGTAAACTTTGAATTTTTTATATGAAAGTAACAATAACTAAAAAAATCTTTTTCCTTCTCCTGGATTAGTAATAATTACGGAATTTCGTTGTGGAAGTAATAAAAATTGTGTTGTGCCAAATAGGAGAAATTTACATTCTTTACCTTATCATGGTTCTATAAAGAATGTCAGGTTAATTTGATGCTATGAAATATTGAAGATGGTAAGGCAAGAAAGATACCAGCCCTCACTCTAAAGGTCTCTCTTTTCCCTCCACCGGGGGCTAACATCTCATATCAAAAATTTTCACATCAAACCAATTTATTGGGTTCTAGCCTGTCACTCTAGAATCCTGCAATTCTGCACCTCAATTTTAAAAAAGCATATTTCCCTATTTATTTGCACTCAACGATATGGACTACAATTCTCATCCATACAATATCATTTGAATCTATCCAATTGTTGACTGAAACAATACCACGGTGGTTCTTACATGTACTCACAATAGATTTTAACATTTTTAATTGGCCAAACAAAAAGTAAATGAAGATCTAGGCTTCGAATCATCACAACATATTTCAGAATTACAAATCTTTGCTTTCAACAACTTTCTTCCATAAGAAATTACTTCATCATTTAAAAGGAAAAAGATTAAGAAAAATACTTAGAATTCCTGATAAAAACACAATCACAACTTGATTTAGAAATATAAAACATAATGAAAAACAAACAGTCTTACTTGAAATTAAAATGCAAAAACAAAAGTACGAACGTATCTGCAAATCCTCTCCACAAGGCTATGTGAAGTTCCTTCCAAACCATGCTTTACACCAAATGACTCCTACAGGGTTGGCGCCCAACTCTGTGGATCAAGACTCTACTCTCCTACTTAAATAAAAACTAAGATAACTAGATAAGAAGAAGAAGAAGAAGGAAGAAGAAGAAGAAGACTTCAACACCAACTTCCTTTCCCTTAACACTAATTTTATCTCTCCGACTAAAAGACTAATGAAATAAAAAGTAAATGAGAAATTTTGCAAGAGATTGGAGAGATAATTTCTGAATTTAAGCCCTCCTTTAAATAGAAATCTAAAGGATGCCTTCATGTCTCTTCAAAACACGTCCAGGTTCAATGTATCTCCCAATAGTTGTGTCTCTTCATTTGAATTTGGCGCCAAGGGGAAGTTAAGGAAGTTACCATGAATGGATGCTTCAAACACCTCTTGAAAATTGCGCCAAAATAACTTTAAATTGTGATTTTTAACTGTCGCGCTTAAGCGCCAGTTTTGGCGCTTAAGCGCCACATGTCATTTTTGTAATTTTTTGTAATTTTACTCTAAATTTGCTCTTTTTTCACTCCTTTCATCAAAACCATCTCTTTAAAAATATCTGCAAGAAAAACATATAAATACCTTCCATTAAAGTGCAATATCATTAAAAATAGTTATAAAAATGTGTACAAAAATACTATATATTTAAGTGTATCAAAATCCCCCAAACTTAAATTGTTACTTGTCCTCAAGTGACTAAATATATATATCATAATAGATGCAAATTATGTAAATGAGTTTCTTTAGGAAGTTTCAAAATTTTGTTTTAGAGATGAAATAGTCCAATTTAGAAAAAATCTTAGTAAATGAGACCAATTTAAACTTTAGAAATTTTTTTAAGTAAATGATTATGAAAATATAAGTCTCTATCTAATTCAGAAATTCTTGTAGATTTTATAAAAATATAGGATTTAAATATTTCAATTTTTGTTTTACTTAAATACTTTTATAAAAAATAATTTTACTCACTATGTTATAATCTTAAGCTTTAGATTTTCTCAATACTTATATTTTAAAAAGATCAAACGTGGAACTAATTTTTAATTAGACCCTTAAATCCTCAAGCTTCTCTTCCCTTTTTTCACATACTATACTTTTTTTTTCTTTTTCTCTTTTCTTTTTCTTTTCTTTTTTCTTTTCTTTTTTTTTCTTTTCTTTTCTTTTTCTTTTTTTTTATTTTTCTTTTTTTTTAAGCAAGGATTACTATATCTGGATAGGTCTTTTAATGAATTTGAATTCCACCATTCCTTTCCTAAAATAAAGGGTTGATATACATCTTTCACTTAAAATCATAACTATAGCTTTGAAAATTCATTTTTATAAAAGAATTTAAGCATTGAAAATAAAAAATCAAATCTTCTATTAAAAGAAAAAAATACAACATCTCCTACTAAAGATAGTTTCTTTATATTAACATGTCTTCACTTAGGGAAATTTTTAACTTAAAATTTTTCATCACTGCTATGGATTTTAACTAAATTCTTTTACTCATTTTTATAGTCAAAATTTTGCTTCTCTAATATAACTTCATATATATAATTATTTTCAATCAAAAATAAATTTTATTTATAGTGTTCTTGAGGTCAAATAAAAATTAAGTTTATTTGAAAATATGTTTTTAAAATTCCCCCCAAACTTTAAATTTTATTATGATAAAACATTTAAGCATAAGAAATGATACATGGATAAGAATTAAAAACTGAAATAACATGCTCGTAGGAATTTTCTTATCCTAAATATGCAAATATAGCAATTTAAAAACAGGTGTAAACAGAAATCAAATTCAGATTTTTCATTATTCTATTTTTTTTTTTAGATTTTTCATTTTTCTAAAGCAAAGTTTTGATGGACTTCTTAAGTTGTGGAGGTTTTCTAAGCAAATCACACTAACATAACGTATGTCACAATATTACTAGAAAATATGTATGGCAGCAAATTTTTCAAATGATTAAGAATATAATTTAATAGTGATTATAAACCATTCCTATCAGTTTTTGGAATTAAATTAACACACTAATAAGACTTAACACTCTAAAACTAACCTAATACCGTCACTAGCACAAAATCTATTATGAAAGTTTACAATATTTATGAATTCAGAACTATTGGAAAATATATATCATGACAAACAAAAATGTATGTGCAAATCAGATCCACATATAAAAATGTTCATCCCATGAAAATATCTCATCAGTACTAAACTAATATCACAAATATCATAGTCCACACAACAAGAAACATAACTCAACAAAACAACAGACTAACAAACATAAAATAGTACTATAACACAAACATAGTAAATCGATTCTACGATACAACATAGATTAAAGACTCATAAACTCAGAAAATCATCAAACCTACTCGTCATCATCATCAGCATCCTCAGGAGGCACATAAGGTGTATAATGTGGATGAGGGGGTCTAACAACAGTATGGTCTCCTTGTAAAACTCTGTCTAGATGATTCAGGTAGCTCTCCTCATACTCCTCATGGGTTTCAATGTACCTCTCAATATTTCCCAATCTATCTGAAGTAATATACGTATTATTCAAAATCTCATTCAGTAACTCAGTTTGGGTACCTTGAAATTTTCCTCGTGATGATGAAGCATGTGTTGTAGAAGCTTGTGACGTAGAAGCAGCAGTGGCAGAAATACTGGGGGCTCTAGTAACTGATCCTCCCTTCCAACCATACTCTGAATGGGTCGTATATGTGCTCACATTTACACTAGTAATCGGTTTGAGCGACTGAATAACTTCTTCCCAAGATTCTGCTTTTACCCCAGATTTCTCACATAATGAATAAATAATCGATGAGAATCCCATACCTGATGTAGTGGCAGATTTGACACAACTCACAAAATGATCATAAATGATAACTCCAATATCAAGTGACTTATTCTACTAAATGCAGTGGTTTAATACTGCTCTTTCCCTGGTCACTTCACTGATATGGCTTGACGGTAGAAGCTTGGATGATATGAAGTAATGCCAAGCCTTGGAGGTGGCATTCAACTTGGAAGCAGAAAAATTAACTCGCCTTTCATTTTTAATCTTCCATAATCCTCTCCCATAAGTAATAAAGGAAATAATCTCATCCAATTCTCCCTCACTAGGATGATAATTTGAATAAAAATAAAACGTAGATGGTGGCAACAGGTAAAAAGTATTGATAAACTCAGAGGAAAAGTGCACTTGTTGTCCTCTTACTATCACTATGTCATCTTCTGCATACGGTAAGTTTGCATAGAATTCTATCACAATGGAGACTACAGCAACAACAGAAAAATAACAGTACCGCTTTCAGTTTCTCTGAACAATAATCTCCTCTATTTCTCCTCCGAGCTTACTAAACACTCGCTGTCGGATCAGTTTCCGTGATGATAATGCATCAACGTAACGATCCTATGCTCTCAAACTAACGAACTTCTCGGAGTCGAATGGGGCTTTTCCTTTTGCACGCTTTAATTTAGGAGCCATTTCTACAATTTGTAAAAAAATTCACAATAAATCTAAAAATCGAACTCAATGTGTTAAACTCAACTTCCAAAGACTAATCCTGCTAAATCCAAACATTTCTTCATGCTAAACATCAAGTATTTACCACAAATATTGATTTTCGGTTTTTTCCAAAATGTGGTAAAAATACTTGGTGAAAATCAAAATTTCTTACTTTGGATTAGTGCTCTTACCTTAGGGAGTTGAAATAAAAAAAAAAATTTGTCGAAATAGGCTAAAAAATGAGTGAGATCCTTGATGCCCTAACTTCTCTTTCATGGTTTTTTGGAGGTTAAGGTGACGGAAGTGTTAAAAATGGCGATTTTCGGTTTTAAAATAGGTACAAAACAATTTTCGGGAACCGACGCATATGCGCGAAATTCGGCCCTTAAGCGTGAAGTCTGGCGCGTAAGCGCGGGTCCTTTGGTGCTTAGGCGACAATGCTCAAATCTTGACGATTAACTTAATTGCAATGTCTTCCCTATTTAATCACCTTAATCAATCATTTCTACCACTAGGACTCTTCTAGCACTCCTAAATCACACTTAAGGGTATCAAATCACACAGATTTTACACAAACATAACTTCATTAATTTAATACATTAAGTACACGTATGAAAATTTTATTCCTAAAATTTAGGATGCAATTTCATAATCCACACACTAGATACAATCGTCACAACACTTATAACACACATTTAAATCATAAACTAAATTCAAATAAACACAACAATCACAAGACTCGAAATAACACAAACAAACTCAAATCAAACTTAACTAACTCCAAACACGACTCTAGACTTAATTTCAATCACCAGTAGGTGGGACATATCTAAGACCTTCATTTGCTTCATTAGAATCGTCAGGAATGTAAATTTGATAGTAAGGACGATGATATTGAACTCTTAAAGCATCATCTTCTATCAATTTATTCTTTAAGAACATCACCTTGTCAGCTTCTTCAAGATAACTTGAATGATTAAATTGCATTTTTAATTGCCATCCAATATACCCTAAATGAGCGTTAGTATCATTTACCTTCGCATTGAGTGAAGCCACGACAGTCTCGATCTTCGCAATCTTCTCTGCTATGCCTTGAATACTAACGACTATAAATCCGTTGAATAATTCTGGCGCACCCTCGCTTACAAATTTCATTTCGTTGGCATCTTCTTTTTTCATGATACCGCTCTCCTAAGAAGACATCTTTTCGCTCAACTCTTAAAACTTTCCAAGGTTTAAAATTGAAATTTGGATCAGGGACGAGTCTTTTCGAGTTTAAGGGGCTATTTATAGACTTTGAATAGCTTAGAATCGTCAATAAATCATGCATAGGAGTTAAAAAACTTCCATTAACTCCCACAATTCCTTCCTCACGAAATAGGCATCAAAAAAATTATTTTTCACATTTTTTATAACTGTGGCGCTTAAGCGCCAGTGCCTATTTTTGCACAAGTCTGCTACAACATCCAAATCTTCATTCCGACTCTTTTAAATCATTAAATAAGGTCATATAATACCAATATAATGTTTTATGTGAAAAATAATACCATAATTTTCTTTAAATCAAATCAAATATAAACACAACAAACACACAAAAAACAAAAAGACACTGATAAATATGGGTTGCCTCCCACAAAGCGCTTGGTTTTATGTCATCAGCCTGACATGTCCAGAGCTTAATTTGAGTGATCCAACATCAGATTATCATCAAATCTAGGATGGTCGACTGAAAGATAAGGTTTTAATCTATGACCATTAACTTTGGATATTTTTCCAGTCTTAGGATCCTTGATATCTACAGCTCTATAGAAATAGACTTTTACTACAATAAATGGGTCAATCCACCTGGACTTAAGTTTCCCAACAAACATTTTTAATCTGGCATTATATAACAACACTTTTTGTCCTGGCTTAAAATTTTTAGTGAGAATCTTCTGATCATGCGACTTCTTCATTTTTTCTTTATAAATTTTAGCACTTTCATAATATTCATTCCTTATTTCTTCACGCTAATTTAACTGTAATAATCTCTTTTCACCAGTTTCTTTTAAATTAAAATTGAATTCTTTAATAGCCCAATATGCTTTATGCTCAAGTTCAACTGGTAAATGACAATCTTTTTCATAGATTAGCCTAAATTGGGACATTCCTATAGGAGTTCTATATGCAGTCCTATAAGCCCACAAAGCATAATCCTGTTTAACTGACCAATCCTTTCAATTTAGATTAATGGATTTTTCCAGAATTCTTTTAATTTTATGATTGGATAATTGAACTAAACCACTTGTCTGCGGATGATAAGCAGTAGCAATGCCATGGTTGATATGATATTTCTTTGTTATCTTTTCCATAATCGCATTTCTAAAATGACTTCCCCCATCAATTATGATTACTCTTGGCATTCCAAATCTACAAAATATGTTCCTTCTTAAAAACTTTGCAACACTTTGAGCATCACATTGAGGTAAAGCAACATCTTCTATCCACTTAGATACATACTATACTGCTAACAAGATGTAAGTATTTCCGAAAGATGGTATAAATGGTCTCATGAAATCTAATCCTCAAACATCAAATATTTTAACTTTCAACATATAATTGAGGGGCATCTCACGTCTTCTAGAAATATTACCTACTCTTTGACATCGATCACAATTTTTAATATAAACATTAACATCCTTAAAAATTATACGCCAATAAAATTCAGATTGTAAAATTTTATATGCAGTTTTATCAACACCAAAATGTCCCCCATAATCAGAATTATGACATTTTTGAATAATCTTCGAATAATCAATTCCTTTCCTTATTTATATAAAAATGGATCATCTCAAAAATAAGTCTTAGCTTCAGATAAAATTTTTTTCCTCTCTTGGTATGTCAAACCATAGGATTTAATATCACTGACAATAAAATTTACAATAAAATTTACACGCCACTCATTAATAGTGAACAATTTTTCATCAGGAAAATGTTCATTAATTTCATTTTTAGAACATAAAGAATTTTCATTAGCAAGCCTAGATAGATGATCAACAATTTGATTATCAGCACCCTTCCTATCTACTATTTTAAAATCAAATTCTTACAAAAAAAGAATCCATCTTATGAGTCTTGGTTTTGCATCCTTCTTTTTCATTAGATATTTAATAGAAGAATGGTCAGTGTGCACTATGTGTTTAGTTACAATCAAATATGATCTAAATTTATCAAAAGCAAATACTATAGCTAATAACTCTTTCTCAGTTGTGTAATTAATTTGAGCTTCATTAAGAGTTATACTAGCATAGTAAATCACTTTAAAAATTTTATCATATCGTTGACCCAAAACAGCTCCAATAGTATAATCACTTGAATTGCACATTAGTTCAAAATGTTTTTCTCAATTCGGTGAAACTATAATAGGTGCAGTGCTTAATTTTTCTTTTAATAAATTAAAAGCTTTTTAGGCATTCTTCATCAAAATTAAATTTTACATCTTTCTCCAGTAAATGACATAAAGGCTTAGAAATTTTTGAAAAGTCTTTGTATAACGCCTGTAGAATCTAGCATGTCCTAAGAAACTTCTAATCCCCTTAACATTGATTGGATAAGGTAAATTAGAGATAACTTGAATTTTTACAGGATTTACTTCCATACCATTTTATAATATACGATGTCCTAACGCAATCCCTCCTACTACCATGAATTGACATTTTTCACAATTAAGGACTAAATTTGTTTCTTTACAGCGCTTCATAACTTTTGATATATGTTCTAAACATGATTCAAATGAATTTCAAAACACTGAAAAAGCCATCAATAAGAACTTCAATTCATTTTTCTATTAAATCACAAAAAATTGCCATCATGCATCTTTGAAATGTAGTGGGGGAGTTACATAAACCAAAAGGCATTTTTATGAAAGCAAACATACCGTAAGGACTGGTAAAAGTTGTCTTCTCCTGATCTTCATGAGCAATTTCGATTTCATGATAACCGGTATATCCATCCAGAAAATAAAAGAATTTATGCCCAGCCAATTTATCCAACATCTGATCCAGAAAGGGTAGTGGAAAATGATCTTTCCTAGTGGTGATCAAAGGAAAATATGTTGAGATTTTCATACCTATTTTATACTGATTTTGATGATATTGCACTTTAAAGAAATGTATTTTTAGTTTTTTGTTGTAGATATAAGGAATTATGACAATTGGAGTGAAAAGATGCAAAAAGGAGCGAATTTGGAGCAAAAAAGACTAATATGTGCAAAATTGATCTTGGCCACCGACGGCGGGCTCGATGACGCCATCGACGGGATTTTCCCGAAATGTTTATTTAATATATTGAACTGTCTCGCCGACGGTGAGATTGTTGTCGCCGTCGGCGAGATTGTTATTTTTCCCCCGGATTCAACAAATGTGGACGATTTTTTGAGGGTTGCTTAGGCATCCCTTGGAGAAGACTTCTACAACTTTAAAAGGAGGAGAATGAGGCCGAAATGAAGGGAGTCCCCATCAATTTTGGCGAATCACCATCAGTTTGGAAGAGTTTCCACCAATTTCGGAGAGTCGCCATTAATTTTGGAGAGTCCAATTTAGTGTAAGTAAGTATTTGTGTGAGGGATTTCCTTAAGAAATTGTAAGAGTGGAAGGAAAGTGAGAGACTTCTTCCTCCTTGTCATTTCAAAGAGAAAATCTTGTGCATTGTAAAGAAAGGAAGAGATTCAGAGGAACTTCGAGGAGTTTGCTTGGGGAAGACTTCGAGATAAGTTGTGTTTTACTGTAGTAGTTGTATGACGTTACTTATATATATATATATAATCCATGATTTATCGTATCTTCTTCATGAGTTCTGAGTAGATTTCTCTGTCTCTCTCCTTATCTTGAGATTTTGTGAGAAGATTTGATTTGAATGTGTCAATAATATGTTAAAGACATTGTGATGATCTTCCACTTCGATCTTAATTTACTTTCGATCTGGCCAACTGAATTGTTAAAATGTGTTGAATTGCAACTAAAAGTGAAGATCACATTCAAGATTCGAGGCAGTGAAGTTCTTGAAGATTGGGTGCAAATAAATAAGGAAATATAATTTATTGGGCGTAGAAATGGAGATTTCAGAGTGACAGACTGAAATCCTCAATTCGGTCCTATAGTTTGAGTGTTGCAGTGTAGATGTTAGCCCTAAGATGAGGGGAATGTGAGGTATCCTCCCAGCCTAGCCACTCTGGCAGTAAGCAAACATAGGATTAGCTAATGTTCTTTATGCACTTGAGCAAGGGTAAAGAATAGGTATGTTCCTATTTGGCACAATATAGTTTTAAGCAAATCAGATTATCGTTCACTTAATTCTCATTACAAGGAGATGGATGCTTTCTTATATTTTGATCCTCGCATTACAAATTCTAGTTCTTAGTATTAGTTAATTAAAACTTTAGTTTACATGTATACTTTATCGTACTGAATATTAATGACATAGTAGTTAACCAAATTGGTTGTGATTTGAATATGTTTTCTGATAAATTTCTTAGCCTCTATATTCTCTCCGTAAGATCGATAACCAAGACTCCACTAGAGCCCTGTATTACTTGAGCGATACGTATACTTGCGTTGATAAAAGAGTGACTTTGCCAATATTGAATATCTGAGAACTAATTTTTATAATCTATTAACGTTAATCAAAGTACAACCTAAGATCAAGTTTTTGGCACTGTTGCTTGGGATTAAAATCTTTTAGTAGCAGTATCAAACTCTTGTGTTATTAAGTATACATAAAGTCAACTCGGATCAAGTTTTTGGCGCCGTTGCCGGGGAGAATTTTTTTGGAGTAACGGACTAAACTATAATTATTAGAAAACTTTTATTTGAATTACAACTTATTTTAGTATTTTATTTTGTGTGCCACTTTCAATTGTGTATGCGTAAATTTGGAACTGAATATCTAATACCTTACGATTCAGAATTAGAACACATTGTTCGAAAAATTAGAAAGCAAAAAAGAGAAATTACAAATTTGAATCAAATGGCGAACAACTTAAACAATCAAGGAATTGAACATGAACATCAACCTAGACCGTTAAGAGATTATGTAAATCCTACAGCAGATGAAATTCATTTAACTATCCAAAATCCTGATGTAGCTGCTAATTCATTCGAGCTTAAATCTGCAATTATCCAAATGGTACAAAATAATCAATTTGGTGGTACACCAAATGAAGATCTTAATTTACACCTCGCTAGTTTTTTAGAACTTTGTGCTACTTTCAAATATGATGGAGTTTCAAACGATGCCGTTAGACTTAGGCTTTTTCCTTTTTCATTAAGGGATAAGGCTAAGATGTGGTTAAATTCGTTAGCACCTAGATTTATTAGAACTTGGGGAGAATTATCACAATATTTCTATCCAAATATTTCCCTCCATAAGAACCTGCTAAGCTTAGAAATGACATAACATCATTTTGTCAGTTTGACGGAGAAGCAATATATGAAGCTTGGGAGAGATTTAAAGATCTTCTTAGTAAATGCCCCTATCATGCATTACCAGATTGGCTAATTATTCAAACTATTTATAATGGATTAGTGAGATCTCTTAGATCAATCATTGACGCTGCTGCAGGTGGTTCTTTAATGTAAAAACCTTTTGATGAAGCTTATTCGTTAATAGAAGAGATGACTACAAATAATTTTCAATGGCCCTCAGATAGGGTAAATCCTAAAAAAGTAGCTAGTATCCATGATTCTGATGCTGTATCTATGTTAGCTTCCCAAATTGCTGCAATATCAAAGAAAATAGACCAATATGGAATGAAATGTTCTCAAACGCCTATGGTGTTGGAGGAAAATTCATTAGGGCAATTTGTAGATGCTTAATCATCTTATGAAATCTTAAATGTTATCAATGACAGACCTAATAATCCTTATTCGAATTATTACAACCCAAGTTGGAAGAATCAACCTAACTTAAATTGGAACAACAATAATTCTGTTACAAATATGCAATGGGTGAACAATCCAGTGAACCCATTAGGAAATTCATCCAATCAAGGAAATATTAATTATAGGCCTTCTCATCCTCCTGGATTTAATAGCAATACTCAATTTAAGGAACAGAGATTGTCTACTGAAGAACTGATATTAAGTATGGGTCAACAGTTACAAATTGAAGGAAACTAATTACAAATTCAAGGAACAACTATAAAGAATATTGAAAATCAATTAGGACATATCGCTACTGCGCTTAATAACCAAACTTTAGGTACTTTTCCTAGTAATGTGGAACTCAATGCTAAAGATCAAGGAAAAGAACAAATTAAAACGATACAATTATGAAGTAGAAAAAAATTGGAAATGAGAGTGCAAATTGAAACTGAAACTGAAAAAGAAAAAGTGGAAACTGAAAAAGAAAATGATTATATATACCTAGAAATGGAACATCCACTTACATCTATGAAAAATACTGTAGAAAAACCACCTCCACCGTTTCCTCAAAAATTAAAACAACACAAAAGGGATAAACAATTTTCTCAATTTCTAGAAATCTTTAAGAAGTTAACGATAAATATTCCCTTTACTGAAGCTTTAAAGCAGATGTCAAATTATGTGAAATTTATGAAAGATATTTTGAACAAGAAAAGAAAATTCTCCGATAATGAAACCGTTGCACTAAGTGAAGAATGCAGTGCAATTATCCAGAAAAAGCTTCCTGAAAAATGAAAAGATCCTGGTAGTTTCACTATACCTTGTGCTATTGGTGAATGATTCTATGGAAAAGCTTTACGTGATTTGGGAGCTAGCATCAATCTCATGCCTCTGTCAATTTTTAAAGATTAGGATTAGGAGAAGTCTCGCCTAATTCTGTGACTCTTCAGTTAGCTGATCGTTCAGTTACTTATCCTAAAGGAGTTATAGAAGATGTGTTAGTTAAAGTTGATAAATTTATCTTTCCTGTGGATTTTATAGTTCTAGATATGGAAGAAGATAAAGAAATACCTATAATTTTAGGGAGACCATTCTTAGCAACTGGAAGAGCTATGAGAGATGTCCAAAAAATAAAATTAACTATGAGAGTCAATGACCAAGAAGTAACTTTCAATATTGCTAAATCCATGAAATATCCGGCTGTTGAAAAAGATAATGAATGTTTCCGGATGGAAATTAGTGAACATTTGAGAAATTAATATTTCAAAATGCATTTTGAAGATAAACAAAATTGGGAGATATTAGAAGATAAAGATGAAATCAATTCGGAAGGAAGTTTGGAAGAAACATAAAGTGAAGAATTAGATTATATTCAAGAAAGATTTGAGATGTTGGATATAACTGAGAATACTGATAAAAATCTAGTTCCATCAATTATAAAACCTCTTGAACTTGAGATGAAAACATTTCCTAACCACTTGAAGTATGTGTTTCTAGGAAACTCATCTACATTACCTGTTATGATATCATCGGAATTGAATGACTTGCAAGAAAAAAAAAATTGTTAAACACCTTAAGACAATATAAAAAAGCTTTTAGTTGGACCTTAGCTGATATTAAAGGAATTAGTCCTTCGATCTATATGCACAGAATAACACTTGATGAACAACACAAACCAAGAGTTGATCCCCAAAGGAGATTAAATCCTATTTTGAAACAAGTAGTTAAAAAGGAGATTTTAAAATGGTTAGATGCGAGAATTATCTATCCAATTTCAGATAGTGCTTGGGTAAGCCCAATTCATTGTGTTCCTAAGAAAGGTGGAGTGACTGTTGAAACAAATAGAAATAACGAATTAATACACATTAGACAAGTTATCGGGTGGCGTATCTGTATTGACTATAGAAAATTAAATTCCGCCACTAGGAAGACCACTTTCCTTTACCATTTCTAGACCAAATGCTGGATAGACTTGCTGGGCACAAATACTTTTGTTTTTTAGATGGATATACCGGCTACCATCATATACCTATTGCTCTTGAGGATCAAGAAAAGACAACATTTACTAGTCCTTATGGAACTTTCGCTTTTCAAAGAATGTCCTTCAGATTATGTAACGCACCTGCAACATTTTAAAGATGTATGATGTCCATATTCAGTAATTTAATAGATCATGGAGTAGAAGTGTTTATGGATGATTTCTCTGTATTTGAAACATCATTTGACGCATGCTTAATTAATTTAGAAAAAGTTTTGAATTTATGCGAGCAAATGATGATAATCATCCATAAACACTTTATGATAATCAAATTACTGATCATTTGTCGAGATTAGAACACTACGAATTATCTGACACTGACAATGAAATTACAGATAGTTTCCCTGAAGAACAACTTTATAAAATAAATGAGTGGAAAATACCCTGGTGTGCTGATATTGTTAATTACATCGTAAGTGATATTTTACCACCCATGCTGACATCACAACAACAAAAAATTTATCTATGATTCGAGGTATTATTTTTGGGACGAGCCATATTTATATAAACAATGTAAGGATCTTATTATTAGAAGATGTGTATCTTTTGAAGAAATTGAACTAATTATTGAGAGATGTCGCGATTCTGAATTTGGAGGACATTTTGGGATAGATAAAACTGCTTATAAAATTTTACAAGCTGGATTTTATTGGCATACTTTATTCAAGGATGTTTATAGATATATCAAAACTTGTGATCGATGTCAACGTGAAGGTAATATCTCTAGAAGAAACGAAATGCCTCTGAATTATATTTTGGAAGTTAAGCTCTTTGATGTTTGGGGATTAGATTTTATGGGACCATTTATTTCTTCTTTTGGAAACTTATATATATTAGTAATGGTTGATTACGTATCGAAGTGGATTGAAGCACAGGCTTTGCCTCGTTGCGATGCTAAAAGTGTTTCAAGATTTTTAATGAAAAATATTTTTACTAGATACGAAATACCAAAAGTAATTATTACTAATGGAGCATCCCATTTTAGGAATAAATGTGTACATAGATTAGTGGAAAAGAATCATATTATTCATCGAATCTCTACTGTTTATCATCCTCAAACTAGTGCTTTAGCTAAAATTTCTAATCGAGAGAGTAAATGAATGTTGGAAAAGATTGTAAACCCTAAGAAATTTGATTGGTCTACTAGACTAGACACTGCATTGTGGGTGTACATGACTGCTTATAAAACTTCGATAAGAATTACTCCTTACATGTTAATTTTTGGCAAGACTTGTCACTTACTAGTAGAATTAGAATATAAAGCTTATTGGGCGATAAAAGAATTTACTTTTAATCCGGAAGATGCTGGTAAGAAGAGAATGCTACAATTGAATGAACTGGAAGAATTAAGAAATGAATCATATTATAACGACAGAATTTATAAAGAAAAGATGAAGTTATTGCATGATCGGAAGATTAACCAAAAGAACTTTAATCCTGGACAAGAAGTTTTGCTTTACAACACAAGGCTAAAATTATTTCCTGAGAAATTAAAGTCTCGTTGGTTAGGACCTTTCATTATGACTCGAGTTTATACCTACGGAACAATTGAAATTGAAGATCCAAAGATTGCTAAGACATTCAAAGTAAACAGACATAGATTGAAACCGTATTTTGATGGTAAAAGACCACATTATAAAGATGTTTTAATGCTCAGTCAACATGATTAAAACTTAATTAGGTCAGACTGACGATGTTAAACCAAGCGCTTTATGGGAGGCAACCCATAGTTATCTTATTTTTATGCGATTTATGTGTTAATGTGTGCTACTATCTTTAGTTTATAGCGATATAGAGCTCTACTACTCTTATTTATAGCATAATCATCATGAATATTGGATCTGTCGTGAAATTTGGAACGCATTCAGACAATCGTAAAAATATGTACATTTTTTTACCTTGGCCGTCGATGGCGGGCTCGATGCCGCCGTCGGTGAGATTTTCTAGAGAGATATTTTATTAATTTTTACGAGAGGTCGTTGACGGCGAGGTTTTGGAGAAATGATTTTTCGACGATTTTTGTCTATTTTAGGTGGGATTCACTCCCTATAACTTCCTAAACTCGACTCTAAAACGTGCCATTTCTAAAAAATGAATAGCAACTCCACCAAATTCATTCCCTATGGCTTCCAATTCTATTGAAAACCCTAGATCTCGTGTTTCTAATAAACGAAAGTTTATCAGTGCAGAGGCGCAACGAATCTTCAATAAAGTGCTGATCAAGAGAAGATTAATCAAAGAGAGTGTTCGTGAATCGAGGATTAAACAATCCATCGACGGTAATTTAAGAGATGATAGTGCGAAGACGTTGGGAAGTGTTGTGCTACACTACTGCCGCAGTAGTCGTTCCTGTCGTGAAAGAGTTTTACGCTAATTTACACGGAATAAACCAAGGAGTCGTCTATGTGCGAGGCAGGCGGGTAACATTTACTCCTTCGAGAATAAATGAATTATATATGATTGAGAATGTTACTGTGTTTCACTACTAACTTCGTGCCAACAAGAGATGTCATGAAGGATATTTACCAATACCTTACGGACGAACCTGAAGATTGGGAACTGAGAGAAAACGGGTATGTTACTTTCTCTGTTACACTTTTAAACCCCGTTTCTAAACACTGACACTTCTTCATTTCTGCGAAGTTGTTACTGACAATGAAGAACGGTAAAGTCACTAAAGAAAGTGCAATTCTGAATTACTGTATTCAAATGGGGTTGCCTATCGATATTGGTTTGATAATTGTGATGTCTGTTTTGGGCTTGATTGTTCATGGATGAATTTATGGGCTTGGACATCCTTCTACAATTTTCTTACTCTGCAATCAGTTCCAAGTTTCATATGATAGTTGAGAAAAAGTACTTCTCCCTTGGAAGCCTTTGGACCCAACCGAAATATTTAACTTTGCACCAATTGAAGATGAGAATGACATGACCATCATTGCGGATCAATCGTCTCAAAATTCACTGCCAATTCAACCTCTAATTTTTGATAAGACTCAAGTTATCCTGTAAAATATTAAAAGACTCGAGAAAGATGTTCAAAATATTATGAATGCTATTAGCAATTTCTCTAATTTTTTCGATAACATAGACTGGAGAATGAAGGAACACTTCGACCACACTGGACATATGGAGAGAAGTTTGATATGCCTATTGAGGAAGATGAGATTGATAGACGAAAACTCTACTGAAGAATTTCCATATCGATCATTCTATAACCTTTTTGTACATGTTCAAGCGATGGGAGATCTCAGAGATGAAGATAGTACTGAATCAGATGAGTAGTAGACTTATTATATCGTTTTATGTGTTGATGCTTTGATTTAGATTTAAACTTATGCGTAGTGTGTGCTTGTTTTGCTTTAGAGTTTGATTTTTGATCTCAATATGATTGAGATAGCTATTGAACGTTTGTGTTCAGCGTTTAGTGTTCCGTGGTTTGATTTCAACGCTGAGATTATATATTGAGGTTGAGAGAATACCTGACTTATGTGTGTTGTGTAACGAAAATTGTAACTCATGGATTTTAATATAAGAATGTGATGTCTTGTGTTGTGTACATTTATTTGTGTTAGTACATCACCTCATCACAAGAATTTAAGTTAAAAGAGATCGATGAGATGTCGACGAGGCTTAAAATTGATCGAAATCGCAAAATTTCGCGAATTTGGCAAAATTTAAGAACCTCATCGACGGCGGGCTCGATACCGCCGTTGGCAAGATTTTCTCGAGAGCCTATTAATTAATTTGAACTAACTCGCTGACGGCGAAATATTTCCCGCCAATGGCGAGATTTCACGAAAAGACCTGACAGCCATTAAAAATCGCAATTTTGACCGGTCCAAGTCACTATTCATCATCCCTAACCTCCCACCAACCAAAAGTTTCGATTTAGGGCTTGATAGATCAAAGATTTGGAGCGATTTCAACTCATTTCGACATCATAAATCATCACTTCTCGGTAAGAGCTTCACTCTAACCCAAAAATTTTTTATTTTCACCATGAATTTCTTCAACATTTTGGAAATCCTAAAATTTCTAAAATGCTTGAAAAATATTGCAAGAATTCTATGGTGCATGGCTTTAATTTATTAGATTCACTCTAGGAGCCAATCATTTTGAGTGTTTAGGATTTATTTTGGATTATTGCAATTTTTTACTAGATCCTAAATGGCTCCACGACAAAGAAGACTCCTGGAATTTGACGAGTTTCGCTTTGTTAGCGCGAAAGCTTAGTCAAGGTACAATACAATAATGCAGGCGAAGAAATGCATCCAGGATCGAGTTTTCGAGAGTCCTGTAGGAGAAGTCGAGCGAGTTATACAAGAGCAGAGATGGGGTAATTTCTGCTACACCACGAATAAGGCTTCGGTCGAGGTCGTTAAAGAATTTTATGCAAGTCTGAGCTATGCTGAAGATAGGCCTGTTCGGGTAAGAAGTTTTTCTGTCGAGTTTAATGCTCCCCGCATTAACTCATTTTATGAGCTCCGAACTTCCCCTTCTGCGAATTCGAAAACTTCTTCATGAGTTCTGAGTAGATTTCTCTGTCTTTCTCCTTGTCTTGAGATTTTGTGAGAAGATGATTTGATTTGGATGTGCCAATAATATGTTAAAGACATTGTGATGATCTTGAACTTAAATGTTAATTTACTTTCGATCTGGCCAATTGAATTGTTAAAATGTGTTGAATTGCAACTAAAAGTGAAGATCACATTCAAGATTCGAGGCAGTGAAGTCCTTGAAGATTGGGTGCAAATAAATAGGGAAATATAATTTATTGGGCGTAGAATTGGAGATTTCAGAGTGACAGACTGAAATCCTTAATTCGGTCCTATTGTTTAAGTGCTGCAGTGTAGATGTTAGCCCTCAGATGAGGGGAACGCGGGAGCTCTGGAGTGAGAGCCGGTATCCTCCCAGCCAAGCCACTCTGGCAGTAAGCAAACATAGGGTTAGTTAATGTTCTTTATGCACTTGAGCAAGGGTAAAGAATATGTATGTTTCTATTTGGCACAATATAGTTTTAACCAAATCATATTATCGTTCACTTAGGGCCCGTTTAGGGCAACTTATAAGTGCGGTGGCGTTTTTGAAAACGCCGCCTAACCGTTTGGTTTGCGCGTTTTTGAAAACGCTGCCAGCTACGTTTGGGGTTTTTACACTAAATGCAGGCTGCGAGCCGACCCCTGCGGTCGACCCGCGGACCGCGTTTCAGGATAAATAGCTTATCCTGAAACACACAAGCTGCCCCAAACAGACTCTTAATTCTCATTACAAGGAGAAGGACGCTTTCTTATATATTGATACTCACATTACAAAATTGTAGTTATTAGTATTAGTTTAATTAAAACTTTAGTTTACCTGCATACTTTATCATACTGAATATTAGTGACAGTAGTTAACCAAATTGGTTGTGATTTGAATTTGTTTTCTGATAAAGTCCTTAGCCTCTATATTCTCTTCATGGGATCGATAACCGGGACTTCACTAGAGCGCTGTATTACTTGAGCGATACATATACTTGTGTTGATAAAAGAGTGACTTTGCCAATATTGAATATCTAAGAACTAATTTTTATAATCTATTAACGTTAATCAAAGTACACCATGAGATCAAGTTTTTGGCGTTGTTGCTTGGGATTAAAATCTTCTAGTAGCAGTATCAAACTCTTGTATTATTAAGTATACATAAAGTTAACTCATATCAAGTGGCAAGATTTAATTTTTTGTGATCAATAAATATTCACCACCCTGTAACTTGTCTAGTTGGTATTAATTCATTATGCTCATCTACAGTTACAGTAATTCCACCTTTCTTAGGAACACAATCAATATAACTAACCCATGCACTATCTGAAATAGGGTAGATAATTCCAGCATCTAAAAACTTTAAAATTTCTTTTTTAACAACTTCTTTCATAATAAGATTTAATCTTATTTGAGGATTAGCCCGCGGTTTACAGTTCTCTTCCATAAGAATTCTATGCATACAAATCGAAAGACTGGTTCCTTTAATATCAGCGATTGTTCATCCAAAGGCTTTCTTGTATTTCTTTAAAATCTTCAACAAATTTTCTTCATCTTTATTATTCAATTGAGATGAAATAATAACTGGCAAGGTTAAGGAATCACCTAAAAATACATATTTTAAATAATCAGGAAGTATTTTTAACTCTAGTTCAGGATGTTTTTCAATTGATGGAATAAAAGATTCGTCTTTTTTGGTCATATCCAACAATTCAAAATTTTCATGAACATAGTTTAAATCTTCCTCATGAAAATCTTCAGAATATTGTAACTTCTTTTCTTGCACATGTTCTGATTTTTCAATCTCATGTTTTACTTCATATTCTCTTTTGAAATGACATTCACTTAAATATCTGATAACATCAATCCTATAACATTCATCATCTTTACCTCTTACAGGGTATTTCATTGATTTAGAAATGTTAAATGTAACAGTCTGATCATTGATGCACATTGTTAATTCTCCTTTCTGCATATTTATTATTGCTCTGCCTGCGGCTAGGAAAGGTCTCCCCAAAATATTGGGTATCTCTTTATCTTCCTCCATATCTAGCACAATGAAATCAACAGGAAAGATAAATTGACCCACTTTTACTAAAACTTCTTCTATAACTCCTTTAGGATATGTTATCGAACGATCTGCTAATTGCAGAGTTATAGTAGTGGGTAATATTTCTCCTAATCCTAGTCTTTTAAATATAGATAATGACATAACGTTAATGCTTGCACCTAAGTCACATAAAGCTTTCCTATAAAAATTTTCTCCGATCGCACATGGAATTATGAAACTACCAGGATCCTTAAGCTTTTAAGAATGTTTCTTTTGAATGATAACACTGAATTCCTCACTAAGTGCAACAGTTTCATTATCTTCGAATTTTCTTTTTCTATTAACAATATCCTTCATAAATTTCACGCAGCTTGGCATCTGTTCAAAGGCAGCAAATGGAATATTGATTGTAATTTTCTTAAATGTCTTCATGAATTTTGAAAATTGCTTATCCAACTTTTGTTGTCGAAGTCTTTGAGGAAATGGAGGCAGAGGCTTTTCTAAATCAGTCTTAGGTGGAGAAATATGCATTTCCAAACTTTTCGGAGCGTCCTCTTCTGGTTTTTCAATTTCTTCTTTCTCTACTTCAACTTCTTTTTTAATTCTACCTTCCAACTCTCTTCCACTTATGAGTTGAATTGCTTTGACTTGCTCTTTTTTTTATCTCTTGGACTTACTTCAGTATTATTAGGAAGTGTTCACTGGAATCTGTTACTTAATGAATTTGCAATCTATCCCAATTAATTCTCAATATTTCTAATTGCAGCTCCTTGACTTTGCAATTGATTACCCATTTGTAACACCACTTTTTCTATAAACAACTTCTTCTACTTAAATTGTAAAGTATTGTTGATTACTGGAGGATAAGTCAGTCTATAATTATTATTACATTGGTTGTTCCAATTCCCCAATGGGTTTACTTGGGTGTTCCCACATTGTTGATTATTACCACCTTGATTATGATTATTCCAGTTAAAATTTGGATGGTTCCTCCAACCTGGGTTGTAATAGTGAATATGAGTTATTATGCTTACTTATGACATTCAAAGTTTCTAATGATAATTGAGAATCAACTATTTGGCTTGACGAATTTTCTTCAGTCATAGGAATGTGTTGAGAAAAGTTCATTCCAAATTGGTCAATCTTCCTTGAAATTGCAGCAACTTGACTTGATAGCTTCGAAAAAGCATCATTTTCATAAATGTTGGCTACTATCTTAGTATTTATCATCTCATAAGGCCATTGAAATTTATTTGTAGTTATTTCTTCAATTAAAGTATAAGCATCAGCAAACTGTTTAGAAATCAATGAACCACCAACAACGGCATCGATTTAGATCTAAGAGATCCAACTAATCTATTATAAAAAGTTTGAATAATTAACCAATCTGCTATCAAATGGTGTGGAAACTTTCTTAGGAGGTCTTTAAATCGTTCAAATGCTCCATAAATTGATTCACCCTCAAACTGACAAAAAGATGTAATATCATTTTTAAGCTTCACAGTCTTTGATGGTGGAAAATATTTAGCAAGGAATTTTTGCTCTAAATCACTCCAAGTTCTGATAGATCCAGGTGCTAACGAATTCAACCAAATCTTAGTCTTATCCTTTAGTGAGAAAGGAAAAAGTCTAAGTCTAATAGCAACATCCGAAATACCTTGATATTGAAAAGTAGCACATAATTCTAAGAAATTGGCTAAATGTAAATTAGGATCTTCAGTTGGTGCTCCCCCAAGCTGATTATTAGATACCATTTGGATAATTACAGGTTAAGTTCAAAAGAATTAGCAGCTACAGCAGGGTTTTGTATACTACCATGAAATTCATCTATTGTAGGGTTTGCATAATCTCTTAAGGCTCTAAATTGTTGATGAATTTCAGCATTTTGATTATTTTGATTTGTCATTTCTTAGTTATTTTTGGATTTTTCTGTATATTTAATTTTTTGATTTTTCTTATAGTTCTTTCTAATTCATAATCGTAAGGCACAAGTCCCTCAGAACCTGAACTACGCATACAATAACAATAAACAGTAAGATACAATAAAACACACTAACAAAAATAAGGACAAGTAAACATTTAATTTTTTTCAATTTTTCTTTAATTAATATTTCAATAAGTTCCCCGGCAACGGCGCAAAAACACTTGATCCACGAATAATTATGCTTACGATTTATGCTCGAATTTTGACTTTATAATTCTTTTTAATAATAATATCTCTTTCTTTTTCCTGAGTGTCAAAACTTTACTTATCCGAATTAAAGAGATTAAATTTAATATTTTTATAAAATGGGATACTACGCAAGTATATGTATCGTTTACCAAGTAATATTAGACTTTTTGATTAAGCTCCAAGATATCGAACCCACAGGAAAATGTAAATATTTTAAAGAAAAAATTAATCTTTTTACTTCTCAGTGAAACCTTTGCAAGTAATGTTTCACTTTAAATTCTTTTATTTATCTTTAATAATTTCAAATTTAGAAAACAACAGTTCTAAATAAAAAGTAAACTTTGAATTTTTTATATGAAAGTAACAATAACTAAAAATATCTTTTTCCTTCTCCTGAATCAGTAATGGTTATGGAATTTCGTTGTGGAAGTAATAAAAATTATGTTGTGCCAAATAGGAGCAATTTACATTCTTTACCCTATCATGGTTCTATAAAGAATGTCAGGTTAATTTGATGCTATGAAATCTTGAAGATGGGTTAGGCAAGGAAGATGCCTGCACTCACTCTAGAGTTCCCTCTTTTCTCTCCACCTGGGGGCTAACATCTCATATCAAAATTTTTCACATTAAACCAAATTATTGGGTTCTAGCCTATCAGTCAGAATCCTACAATTTTGCACCTCAATTTTAAAAAGGATATCTCTCTATTTATTTGCACTCAATCATATGGACTACAATTCTCACCCATACAATACCATGTGAATTTATCCAATTGTTGAGTGAGATAATGCCGCGGTGGTTCTTACATGTACTCACAACAGATTATAACATTTTTAATTAGCCAAACCAAAAAGTAAATGAAGATTTAGGCTTCAAATCATCACAACGTATTCCAGAATTACAAATCTTTACTTTCCACAACTTTCTTCCATAAGGAATTACTTCGTCATTTAAAAGGAAAAATATAAAGAAAACTACTCAGAATTCATAATAAAAACACAATCAAAACTTGATTTAGAAATAGAAAACATAATAAAAAACAAACATTCTTACTTGAAATTAAAATGCAGAAACAAAAGTACAAGCTTATCTGAAAATCCTCTCCACAGGACTATGTGAAGTTCCTTCCAAACCAAGCTTTACACCAAATGACTCCTACAGGGTTGGCGCCTAACTCTGTGGATCAGAACTCGACTCTCCTACATAAATGAAAACTAAGATAACTAGATAAGAAGAAGAAGAAGAATGAAGAAGAAGAAGAAGACTTCAATACCAACTTCCTTTTCCTTAACACTAATTTTATCTCTCCAACTAAAAGACAAATGAACTAAAAAGTGAATGAGAAAATTTGTAAAAGATAGGAGAGATTATTTTTGAATTTAAACCCTCCTTTAAATAGAAATCCAAAGGATTCCTTCATGTATATTCAAAACATATCCAGGTTCAATGTATCTCCCAATAGGTGTGTCTCTTCATTTGAATTTGGCGCCAAGGGGAAGTTAAGGAAGTTAACATGAATGGATGCTTCAAACACCTTTTGAAAATTGAGCTAAAAAAATTTTAAATTGCGATTTTTAGCTGTCGCGCTTAAGCGCCAGTTTTGGCGCTCAAGCGCCACAGGTCATTTTTGCAATTTTTGTAAATTTGCTCCAAATTTGCTCCTTTTTCTCTCCTTTCATCAAAACCATCTCTTTAATCATATCTGCAAGAAAAACACACAAATACCTTCCATTAAAGTGCAATATCATAAAAAATAGGTATAAAAATGTGTAAAAAAATACTATATATTTTGGTGTATCACTTGATCATCATGAGTCCTTTGAAGATCATTGGCCAGGCGGAACAACTTGTTTCTGGGACTTTGACAAGCTGTCCTTAGCTATTCTCTAGGAGTCTGCCTTTTTCATGAAGGAAAGCCTCAAGGAATGAGAATCATAGCTCTCTTCCAAGTGCGATTGAGGGGCATGCTTGAGAAACTCCGCAAAAGAGAGCACCTTAAACTCCTCCTGAAGTACCAAAGGCCAAGTCATTTCTACCAGAAGAGGCGACATATGTTGAGTGTCGGCGGACAGGGATGCTAGTCCTTCGAGATGTCCAGCAGGCTGAACTGGTCATCAGCTCTCATCCATAACCATCCTTCACCCCCTTCCGAGTCTGTTAAGAATGATGGACTGACTACCAAGACGGAACTAAGGAGAACAGAAGAATACTTTGGAGGCATTACATTCAACGAAAGAATGAGTAGGAGAAAAGAAGAAGAAATCGAAGATGAGAAATTAGAAAATTCAAAAAATAGAGTGCAAAAGTTAGAAAGATCGAACCTGGCCCGATTTATAGGGCATGCACACAGATCGAAGGGCCGTGCAAAGATTAGTGCCGCACGAATCATCCTTTTAAATTCCTCCAAAGTATTATTATTTTACAAATAACATTAGTACAAGTTTCAGATGAAGTGCTTAACGAAGGGTGCTCTATATATTCGGACGAGGCATACCCCTTCTCAAGCAATCTCCGGAGGACCATCTCTCCACCGAACCTAATCTACTCCATTTGATTGGCCTCACTGTGGAATCAACTCAGAATTATAGAGTCATGGATGGATCCTATCTCGGCATGGATGCCTTCAAGGAACCTTAGTGCAATGTGACCTCCTCCTCTAGCTGGACAATGATGGTCAACTTTTGTTGAAAAGTAGCCTCCAGATGCTTGTAACAAGCCAACTACCATAGCGTGGATGGGTTGGCAGGGTTTTCTGTTGTTTGGTACAGAACCTCTGCCATCTCTTGCACATGGCAAGCCACCAACCCGCGGGTGAGTATCTGGCGCACATTCTTCTCCTGGTGAGAGCTTTCGTTCACGTTGATCAGCAAAAAAGGAGGGATGATCGCATCAAGGGGAACACTGGCCACGAATGGAACCGAGTCGACCACATCTCTCATTGGTTCACAACCTTTGACATCCTTTGTTCCAATCGACACTATTGCATTTAAAAGGAATGTTAAGTTATTATGCCACCGGAAATAAAAAGGAATTTCTTACACACCCATGAGCCTCTCGAGCTTGAATGCATTCAGGGAAGACCTTCCTCTCCAACTCGGGCACCTCCTCTCCTTTCCTCCGGGGGCAGCTATGAAGGGTCAGCTGCCACCTTCGCTCTCGGGCTACTGTGATCATCAATAGCTCTGTCCCCTGATACGACCGACAAGTCCACTGCAACCCTGTCTTCGCTCGAGCCAGGATTCAAGATTTTCCAGAGAAGCTTCTTCTGTGGCTCGGAAGGGTCCACTACAATCATGTCCTTTCTCGAGCTAGGATCCATGATTTTTCATAGAAGCTTCTTCGACGGCCGACCTTCGGGGTCTTGGAAGAAGCAATCTGGGCGGCCGGCTCAGGACTGACCGTTTCTCATCACTTCTCTCTTCTAACCACTTATTTCCTTTTAAGGACTGATGCCATAACAAAAAGTGTTAATCTCGCAAAGGCCAGTAGGCTTGAGCCGACCATCTTTTGTCTCGTACCACCCGACATGATGCTTACGCAACAATCCAGTAAACATCAACAACAGTTAAACAACCCAATTTATGGTCTTTTATACAAGATCCGCAGGGCACAAAAATGAAGGAAGAACTAATTATTAAATTCCTTTTTGGTTTCCATGATACGATTAGCTAATAATTTTTTTGTCCTTATCACAGCTGTCACCACCAAAGAGTAGGAAACGTTTGAGAACTAATATGGATACACCAGAACTACCGACACGTATCTCAAAGAGAATGAACGATCGAGAAAATAAAGCTTCCTTCCAAGGTAAGCGATCGACTAACAACAATGCCAAGCATAAAATGCCGCTTCTCTAAGCTTCGGATATGTCAAAGCTCTGGAGATGATTTCACACTCTGTAGTGATAAGATTTGTCGAAGATGAGACATAAATCATTCCGACAGTGAGCCTCCTCAGATACCCCATATTTGCAGCTACAAAATTCGCCCTGGACCTTGCTAGAAGGAAGATCCAGCCGAGGCAACAAACTAAACGGGTAGCAAGACAAATGTCATGTAAAACTTGAGCTAAACAACAAGTGAGTATTAACTCACCCGACAAAACAAATCGACCCATGGGCTGATCGACCGACCGAAGCAATAGGTCTCGCAAAGCTTATCAGCGAGAACTCTCAACAAAAGACAACCATATTTAGACCAACCGATTATGCCCTCTCAGCATAGGTGGATTCCAGACGACCAACCGATACAATCGATCACCCACAGACCAATAACACTCACTTAAACTCATAAATCATTGTAAATTGTTATTCTCTATCAATATTATGATGATTATTATTTCATTATATACACATTAATTCTATTAAGATCAGCTACCATAACGGTTCTTACTTTCTTTAATTGTACTGATTGGATCCATTTAAATATGCGGTCTCAAGAGGAATAAATGGGCCTCTCTAGCATTCTCGGAAGTTATGGTTTACCGTGCGCTCCCTCTATCTCTTTCTCTTTCTCTTTATCTTGACTCTTTTGATCTCGACTCTCGGGGCGTGCTTACAAAAAAGACAAGTTCAGATTCAACACTTACTGTATAACTGCGAGAAGAAAAAGGAGGATTACATTGATACCTCATAATGCTAGATATTTCCTTATTTATCAGTGACTACGTTTGATTTTTAATTTTTTAGCACTCTCTCTAAGGTATGAAATGATGTATAATACTTTTTAAAAATAACAATAGTGGTATTTTGGATGTGATAATCAAAGTTTAGGTGCTAAGAATGTCAATACATTAGAATTATGTGATATAAATGTAAATGCCCCGAAAGAGAAAAAAAAAATGTTCTTCCTTAGTGGACACTCACACGTTCGAATCTCATGCCTTGAGAAATTTTATAAGACCAAAGCATTTGAGAAATTTCTATTATTTCCTCAACTAATCTCCCCCAACTTTCCCCTTTCAACATTTCACATTTTATCAAGTTTTTAACAAGAAAAGGACGAATTATCGCATCAACAACAATAATTATAGCTCAAAATACCAGAAACAAATAAAATTAAAAATAAATATGTGGTACATTAAATTTGAAAAAAAATTAGGTCAAAATATTAATTATTATATAAAAAATAAAAAAATAGCGCATATTAAAAATAAGATTATAAAATTGACTTTAACAATGTTGACATATAATAACATTTACATACATACCACACAATTCTTATGTTTATCTGTGTGAATGTGTCACAAAATAGGCAACCACTATTATTAACTTTTACAGCTTTATATTATTTTGGGATAATTACATGCAGACCACCTAAAATTTTGATATTTACAAATTAAGTACAAAGATGATTTTTTTGAATAATTTTAAACTATTAGTTTGTTAAACTAACAATGATAACGAAGAATCCCTTAGAAATAAGAGGACATATGCTAAAGTTAGCGAACAAAACAACAGAATTTTTTGCTAAAATCCAAATGTGGGAAATTAATTGGAAGAACAAAGTCATTATCTTAAAAATTCGGTTGTGCTTTGGGCTCTTATGGGATGGCTGTCTCCTCTCAAACCTTGATTTGAGTCACATTAAAATTAATATAATTGCAACAAGATATAGTGATTTTAAGTAATTGGTTCAAGTTAAATTTTTATTTTATGCTGTTATGTAATGATAATGACTATGAATCTTGTTTAGTACCAACAAAGTTTAATTGTTTATGGATTCCAACAATTTCAAAATAAATAATTTAAAGCTAATTTTGCAAGTGCTTATATACAGAGAGATATTTACGTACGGAGTACGTACACAGTTCTGCGTGCGTACTCCCCGGAATAACCTCCCAAGGTTATTGAGAGGTTGTTGGGGTATTAACTCCAATAACCTCTCAACAACCCTCCAAAAACCTACCAATACCTTCTGTGGTTCTACCCTCATATTTTTTTTGTGTTATTCGGGGGTTTTGTGATGTTATTGAGAGTATTAACTCTTATAACACTGATATAACTCTCAAATACCTTCCGAATAACCTTCGTACGTACGCACGAAGAACTGTGTGCGTACTCTACTTTGTATGTTAATATCTCTTTTATATATATAAGTTCATATATGTGATAAAAAAAAAAACAAGATTGTCGACATTACAGTGGTGATTATAATAAAACATAATATTTCAATCATTAATTAATAAGAATATTTACATACATAACATCTAATTCCTAAGTTTTTTATATTACTAGGACATTAATTTGTTATATCAATATCATTTTATCTATGTTTAAGAGGATGTATTTTACTTCTAAAAATTAATAATGATGATACTATTATCTAATATGAAAATAGAACGTAATAAAATTCAATAAGGACAAAAAGTAAAATTGAGGTTTTCAGAATTCATGACGTGTGTAAAGAATATAGCGAGTGTAAGTCGCTCTCCGGGGGTCACATTGCTTTGGCGTGGGACCAACGCTATCTAATATGCAAGCATTTTTTCTTTAATATTTTTATTTATCTTTTATTTCAGTTTGTTTGATGTCATTATTTAAATTCTTAAGAAAGTACTTTCTTCATCTGTAAATTTATTTAGCTTGCCTTGGGGTCGTAAAATAAAAAAAGAAAAGACATACATGTAATTTTTTTCATCTGTAATTAACCGGCAACCCGAAGACCATCAAGGGTCGGTCGATAATCTCGATTAAGCTCAATCAAATGAAAAATTCTTGTCGAATCAGGACCAACTAATTTTAGTCGAACGAGTGAGTCATAGAGTGGTTGAATCGAAGTCCTGTATATGTAAAACACCTATTAAAACAGGGGAAAACATGTAACTTCATATATTGTACCCTCCTATACTATAAATAGGAGGACATTTTCCTTATAAAAGACTAATCAATAATTTAAATTTTTTGTGCATTATTATGCACTTCTCTATGTTATGGCCTAGCTTATTTGATTTAAGAAAATATTTGAATTTTTTAAAGCTTATCTGAAAAGATAAGGTTTGTTATTGTGCAAATGAGGAGCAAACCTAAATCTTAATAAAAAAATTCAAAGCCTTTGTCAATTGAATTAATTGATATCAACATTTAATGTTCATACTAAGAGAGAGTATTTGAAAGATATAATTCATTGCAATATGATAGTATTGGGTACGCATAGACTTCTATTATCAACCTTTCATATTGGATTAAGGGACAATTGAACCAATTTTGACTTGTTGCAATAAATAAGCCCTCCATCATGATGTTGAAGAAGTATTCTATAGTGGCCTCTATGTTATGGCATATATAAAAACATATAATATCATATATATATATATATATAAACTGATAAATGGGTCATTGACCTCTTTATTTGATGAACCCTTGGCCTCTCAACAATGGATAAGGGCTGAGTAGATTTTCACGAAGATATTCTTTAAAGTAGAAATTATAGGCCCATCACGCCAACAATTAAGAGAAAAGGACGAGTATCAGTAATCTAAATTATTAGGTTTGTTAGGCTTAATTTGATATAAATAATGCATGTGTAAGTGGTGATATATGCGATCGAGATTTGATAAACCACATGTTAAAAACTGTACTTTTCTTACATTTGGTAATCAAACTAACTATATTTGATATCACTCACACTCCTAGTCAAATTTCTTACATGACACTACATGAATATAAAAATTATAATTTTCTCAAATATTAGGTTGACCCCAATACTTCAAGATTAACATGAATCTATGAAATCCATTTGTCTAACCAAGACTACTCCTACAAAGTGTTCATAACCTTCTAAAGAACAATCCCTATGGGCAAGGACCAGGGAGCGTCCTCCAAGAAGAGAATCATCGAACTCTTCAAAACGACACAACAGATCATCTCAAAAAGAACCTTTGAGGCACTCCACGGACATGCATGGTTCCTACACAACACTTAGTTTGGTTGACCGAATGTCCCAAGCTATATCAACCGAATATACACAACCTGGGCGACCAAAGAACTGCAGCATGGACGACCAAAACCCCTAATTCAACTGACCAAAAGCCCATAGATCGAACTATCAAAGGTCTATATATAAAAATGTTAAATTAGTCCAAAAATTATTTTAATAGGGGCTTATTCAGTCTTCAATGAGAACTATTTCAACTATATTAAAAATGTCTATAAACTAAAATGATATTTTTATAAACTCTAAGATTAAAATAGTCTATTGTAAAGAGCATAATTTAGAAAATATGACCGAACCGAGTTCGACGTTGAACCAGCCTGAAGTTCAGTTCCGTGTGGCCTAAAAGCTGCTCCGACATTGAATCGAAATGAACCGACTGAAACCGGCAGTCTAATAGTTGAACCGTTTTATTTTTTTTTACTACTTTATGAGAGATATTTTTTGGATTATAATACTTGAGTACAAGTTTTATTTTTGAGAGTCATTTAAATTAGTTGTCTAAGTTCTCATATGATTTATATTTCATGTTATATTTTTATACTGCACATACTATAGCCTTATAATGCCATTTAAGTTATATGTAATATTTT